>VZTM01002822.1:44890-320318 GCA_013400555.1 Jacana jacana | reverse complement strand
GTCAGATCATCATTAAAGGAGAAAGAGGCTGGAGCTGTGATATAAAGTAGTCTTCTAGGAGTGCTGCCAGAACTGATCTGTTTTACTCTGCTGCTGCTGCTGCTGCTGCTGTTGCTGCTGTTGCTGTTCTGCTGTGTCATGGGAAGAGAGAGTTACCTACCCACACCAGCCCTCGGAAACGGCACCTCAGGCACAGCCGCTTGCTGCACACCCGAGCTGTGTTTTACAGAGCTGAAGGGTAAGTTTGTCTGGCGCAGGATTTAGGCTGGAAGGAGAAGGTATCGCTCCCTTACCGGGCTCTGATGGGGGGAGATCGGTGCACGGTGTTTGGGAGATTTGCAGGAGGGAGAGAGGCGGCAGCAGCAGTGACAGCGCATCATCACACAGCTTTATTTCATTTTGTCAAGCCAAGAAGCTTTAGGTTACAGCTGAGCAGAAAGGCAAAATGATGCATCTCTGTAAAAAGGGCGCTTTTTTCCCCAATTTTCTTTAGATTCTTGCAAGGAAGTCTTGCACTAAGAAAGAGCAGGGATTCTTCTTCCTCTTAAACAATGTTTTTAGTTCTAAAATCTTTACGATCTTGGCTCCTTCCACCCGACCCTGTTTCCTTCAAAAACTTGCTTTCAAAAATGTGATGTTTAAAGATGTCTCCTCCCTCCCAAGTTTATGTTCCTTGGAAAGGCCTGAAGAAGCCTAAGGCTATATCTGCCTGTGAATGAAAAAGGTTCGAATAAACACCAGCGTGCACATACACGTGCGCGCGCACAGGATTTAAAGCATCCCATTGAAAATGCACATATAGGAAAATCCTTCATCATGTGATAGACTTTAATATCTGCCTTAAAATTAATCCCTAACTGATGGACTCTGTTTTTGCGTTGTGGTGGATCACAGGAGGCTCCATAGCTGGGTTTCCTGTGCAGGTTTTTTTAAACTGCCAAATAAAATCCCCTGTTTGCTGTTGGATTAATCTGTGTTTTCACAGCAGCTACCTGGGAAATGCTCATCATGTGAAAGCAAGTAAGAAAACTTTATGGAGCTCCAGTCCTAATTTTCCAAAATAATAATAATTTTTAAAAAGTTTCTTGTCGTGGAGTCAGGACAAGATCCGATGCTATTCCACAAGGAAATGGTTAAAGGGCTCGTCGGAGTTCTTCAGTTCCTGTGTTAGAAATAACATTCTTGGGTTTTATTAGAGCTTGAGCTTCGGAGATGGTCCTGCTTCCTTATCAGTGTTGTCTTTGCTGCCTTTTTTGTTCATTTTTGTCACTGAAACCGAGTCTTCTTGTTTCACTTCTCTTTCTAATTTGTTTCACTCCTTAGTTCCCATGTGTTAGAAAGTACAGTTTCATTTCGACTCTCGACAGAAGAAAGCCTGATTCCAAAAAGCAATTTGCAGTAATATATTTTCTTTGCTGCTCACACAAAAACATTACTACTCAAACAGATCTAGGTATAAACAATGCTGACAGGCCCTCAAAAACAAAACTGAATTGTGAAATTGAGGCAAATAGCCCAGAGAACCTGAAATGTTCTGGTTTTTAAAACACTGGCTGCTGTCAAAAATAGGGTAAAATAAAGCTTTGTTTATGTGTAGAGCAGAGTGTTTGTTGATTGAGTTTCTAAGGTGATGTAGCAGGAAATACTGATCTTAGGAAAAATGACACGAACAAAGCATGAAACTATAATTCAGCAGCTATTTGTCATCTGATAATAGAGAAAAAAGAGATTTAAAAAGCAACGAGAGGTTTTCATTCAACTTTTTCACTCCCTTGCCTGCAAATATACAGGGACCCTCTCACCTACTCTGCTCCTGCACATAACTATTTGCAAGACCAGAGCTAAATCGTTTATCAGAAGGAATGTTTCCGTCGGATGCAAATACCAACATGAGCTGCTGTTTCTACGTCACGTCACGGATGAATTGGGATGCTCGAGCAAGGTTATAATGTACCTGCATTTTCTCCAGATTGGTGCCAAGCTTGCTGAGTCATTTTCCCTGTTCCCATTCTGCAGTCGGCTGCTTGCTCGCTATTCCCTGTTATTTGTGTGGGTCGTAAGCCCAGCAACAGATGAGAATAAATGCTTGTGTTTCTTTAGGCTGCCTCCCTAAGGAAATAAAGGTTCTGCTGAGCTGCTTTTCTCTTCATGTCTATGTCCGTCCCCCTCTCCCAAAAGCTTCTGAACCCATTAATGAATTGCAGATGAACTTGGGGGAAAGCAGATATTTCCAAGACAGTTATATTCCTGCAAGTTGCATGAGAATTAGCACTCGGACAGGAGGGAGAGACCCAGGCAAGATGAAGCAGAATTGAGCTGTAATGCATCAGGGCTGGCAGCCACCTTCCAGCCAGCCAACCTATACGTACCAGCCAATTAATCCACATGTAGCTACACTCAGCCACAGCGCTGCCATCTCTTGCCTAGGTGCATCCCCAGCAGGCCAGGGGTATCACGGAGAAGCAGAGGAACTGGGATAGATAGTTCAGGGAACAAGTTGTTTTCAAAGCAAAACAGCAGAAGCATTTAAGGAGTATCTTTATATGAAAAGTTAAAAAAATAATACCTGGGAATTCCTCTGTGCAGTTTTGGGGAACAGTCTAGGTTTTGTACCACTCTCAAAGCAAGGAGCTGGGTCAGGCTGTTCTTAGGGCTAGCACGGCTTTGCGGTCTGGTGCTCCATTGGCCTTGGCACTAAAGCTATAGGCAAAGATCCCCCATCTGCACCTCTTCCAAACAGGGTCAGTAGATGCATTGCAACTGAGATGCCTACATCCCCAAGTGAAGAGCAGTCTCAACCACAGGCTTGAGCCTGCTGAGTCCTACAGCCCCACTCTCCCCTCTACTGCTTTGGTGTGACCTCGCTCTAGTTGAGGCTCATCGTTGTAGCTGAGGCTCAGAGCTGGTTTATGCTTGAAAAGAGCCAATCCTGGGGTATCTCCTCATGGATAGAAAGGAAACGTGATACGTTCCTACCTAGGCTGGAGCCCTCTCGACTGCCTAACTGAGATTATGGCATGGGAGAACTCTAGTCCTGCGTCTCCACCTCACCATGTGTTGGGAGGCAAGCGCAGGGACAATGGTCAGGTCAAGAGCAGAGCACGGGATCAGAGCCATTCTCACCTGAGAGCAAAGGCTTAGTTTGTATATCCCTTCCCTCCAGCTGCACCTTGCTTGGACCAGCCACCACAGGACGAATATCCTAAGCTACAGATAACAAGCCCCCATCTCAATTGCAATTAGTTTGATGCAACAACAGTTTCAGCGTGACAAACTGCAAGCTAAAAAAAGCCGTGCCTTCATATGCATAAGCTGGATGCACAAAATATGTATTGTGTGTCACCTCCCTTATGTCCCACATTTGTTCCTGCAGCAGTCGCAGTTGGCATATGCTCCAGCAGTACCACACGGTCCGGATGGACTTTGGAGATATAAGAGTGATCTGATACTGCTGCTCTTTGAAACCAAGGCATTAACTGATGTACCGTGAGATGCTGTGTATGAACCTCCTCTGGAAGAAAGACTTTTACATAACAATTAAGATTCATTAACCTCTGATCATTAATCTATAAAATTAGAGCCAACCTTTCCATCAGGGAGCAGGGTTTCACAGCTGCTAGACCCCAGCTGAGATCAGGGACCTCGTTTTGCTGGACACTCTATAGTCATACCTTAGGAGATAACCTCTGCCTGGAAGGGCTTACAAAGCAAAAAGACAAAAGAGTGAGCAATATAATTCTCAGGCAGAGCAAACACAGTGACCTTTTGCAAATGTCAAGTTAATACCATGATCTGGAAGTGGAAGAGGTTTATCGGAGGGCAGATGGGTCAACAGGGCTGGGAGACACTCGGGGCTGGGGGGTGAGATGAAGGAAAAGCCATAGCAGAAGCTGTGTGGTAGGAGACGGAGAGGAAGTGCATGCAGGGCATTATATGGTCAATTGGTACATCCAGGATAAAAAATTTGGGGGGGAAAGGGGGGTGGCAGGGAGTGTTTGATGACCATGCCCACAGCTCACAGGTCAACCAGCTCCTACCTATAGCCTCTTTCTGAAAACCACGCAGCCTGGAGAGGGGAGATGGAGAAGGCAGAGGGTGGACAGCAGGGTTCCTCCTACACACTGGTTCCGCACAGGCGGCTGGAGGTGTGATAACCGTGTTTTGGGGGTTGTTTCTCTCTGTGGCTCGGCCTCCTGCAGCTGTGTTTGCTGCAGCTGAGCCTCAGGGTTGGAGCAAGACATAGCTCAGTGCTCCAAGTCCAGGGCAGCACATAATTGAATATTAACAGGAACAGCTCCAGGAGCTACTGGGACTCAGGAAGTCACAATTCCTTCTCTGCTGCTCCTTCATCTTAGTGGGAGGTGATTGCTGGAGGCCTTAATGGATGTGAGATGTAATATGCTTCCCTCACATTAGCTCCAGTTTGCAAACTGAGGCTTTAACCACATCCTACCCTCTCTGATCATTTCCTCGTGCACCTTTTCAGCAACATGTGAGGTGCACTAGTTATCACCACCCCAGCGTCCCACGGGCAACCGAGCAGAGCGGTGCAGAGACTGTACGAACATTGATTTTACACCACATTTCTCCAGTGAGCGAAGGGGGTCTCACCTTTAAGGCTTATCAAAATCTGCCCAATGTAATTTATTGAACTCTTTGCCCCTGTTTCATCCTTTCGAGGACAGGAATTATTTCTTTGCTGAATGGGGACGCTATGAACGTCATACAAGGTTCATGAAGTGATTTTTAAGTTCAAAACCTTCAGTATTATACCTTTGGTAGGTATTCAAGGTAAAATACAACACCAAATTCATTAGTACTAGTGACTGACCATGCTGTCTATCAAGACAGTTTAGAGCAGAGCAGTGCTCAGTGGTCCCTCTCCAAAAGTAAGGGCATCGTAAGAGATAGTTCTCTCCCCAAAACCATGCTGCAGATCTACATTTAGAAGTTCAGGCTATGGTCAGGTTACTTGTGTGGAATAAACAAAGTGTTTTACAAGAGGAAAGATGCCCACAGAAGCCTCTCCATACCATCTGATCATTCAGAACTTGGTGCTAGCCTGAGAAGGGAGAAGTTAACTCCTTCAGAGCACCATGAATTTCCCAAAGACCGAACAGTGAGCAACGATCAAAACCTTAAATTCCTTTCTCCTCTCCTTATTTATCTCTTCCTTCTCACTTTAAAATTCACAATATCCTAGACCTTGTGGAGGACCATTTTACTCCAGGTCCACCAGCACTTGTTCATTGCATGCAGAGCACGAGCCCTTTATTTTTTTTTTAAAAAACCTTCCTTAATCTCTTTTTTTTTCATTAGTTGATGTACAATAAACTCTACCATGAGACTGCTTCTGGGTTTTTTTTTGATTTCTCTCTGCCTTTATCTCTGCCCAGAGACATCCAGCAGATCATTTCATAATCTTCCTGGAGTTCAGAGAAAGTATATTTCTTCCAGATAGACTGTGAACTCCTTCCTTCTTTTTCCTCATCACCTGCCCTTCTTGAACAACAGTCCTGACAGACTTTATCCCTGTATTATTCCTTTATTTGCAAATTAGGGGTTCCTTGTTAGGCAAAAATGAGAAAGGCTCTGTTTCTCTGCCATGCAGTGTATGTTTTTGCTCAACTGCTGTTCACTCCAGACCTTGGAGGTGAGGACCATAACATCACATTTGTCCCTCTGTCAATTGTGCTGTCCGTTGGAGACCTGAAGGAAAGGAGGCTCCTCATTCTGCTTATCTAGAGCTACGTGGGTACATGAGAAAAGAAATTTGGGGAGACTGTGCAACATGCAGGAGGAAGGATTGATTGTGCTATTGGTTGGGGAAAGCTCCATGCTTCATTTGGTGTCGCTGCCTTCCTTTGGGTGTTGGATAATTAAAGCTAACAGTGTGCTTGCAGCTACACTTGAGCACAACTGCAAGACTTGCATCAGTATTTCGTATTCTGAGTGGACACAAGGACACAGGGAAGAAGGAGGCATTGGCACACCCAGAGAAGACAGTCATGGAAAAGGAGAGCTGGAGAGAAACCATGAATCCCTCTGGCTGCCCTGAGCAGAATCCAGCCATCCCTGAGTGAGGCTAATTGGCTTCCAGAGAGGAAGACTTAGGAATTAATTTAGAAATTTTAATTTTAATTCAAAGAAATTTGCTTTGAATTAGAAAGCTTTTAGGTTTGATTTGTGGGTTTTTCTTCTTTCTCTGATATCCAGTAACAACGATCTTTACAGGAAATCAAGCCAATTTAGTTCTGTTGTACCCAGAACAATTGTTTAATATTCTTTTCATAAGTCTCCTCTGTCTTAGAATGTAGTTTTCATCTTCTCATGCTTTTTTCTTTTTTTTTTCTTCCCCCTTCTGAAATAAGCAAAGAAAATCCTCTGGTTTTTGAACCATTTATAATCCTTGTTGCTTTCCTCTCTCCCCTTTCCTATTTTTCTACATCTTTCTTCAACTTTCTCCTAGCATGGCATCCAAACCCACACCTGGTATTCCAACCGAGCCCTCATTAGAGTGGAATAATTGCTTCTGATGTTTCACCTCTTACATTCTTGTTTATACACCCTAGAATAAGAGCTGCTTTTTTCTGCAACAGCTGTGTACTGTTCAGTGTCTTGTTCATGGCTCTTTTTCCTTTAAATGGCTGCTTGACCAGTGATTTGCCACTTTGCATTGACATCTTTTGTTGCTTTTGACCACACTGAACCAAATCTGGTTGGTTTTATCCTATTACTCCCATTTTCCAACAACATTTTGAAACACATCCTCTGGAGTAATTATATATTCTTTACTTCATCATCCAAATAGCTAATGAAAATATTAGAATTGGGTCCAGGAGTGAGCCCTGTGGGAACCCATCTGGAAAGCCCTCTAAATTCAAAGGAAAGGAATCAGTAATTCTTGTGTGAATACGTTTTTTTTCTGTCAAGTATGTCTTAAGATGATTTAACAGAGATCACAGCTCCCGGTCAGCTTATAGGAATGTCATGTGAAACCATGCTAAAAGCCCTGCTTATTTCAAAATATATGACATATACTCCCTCTGCCTTATTCTACAGCACAGTTTTGGGGTTCAAAGATGGAAATTACATGGTTTTAACATCACCCATTTATGACAAATCCAGTCTGGTTGATTGTATGTTTTTCTATTATCCTTCAACGGCTTAATAATTGATTGTTTAACAGTTTATTGTCTTATTTTTCTGCATTACATGCTAAACAGGCTGCTGTGTAATTCCCTAAGTCCTTCTCCCTCCTCTTTAAAGACAGGCGCTGTGTTTGCCCTTCTTCCCTCCTCTGGGATCTCCCCGTTCTCCATGAGGTCTCCCAGATAATTACTAATGAGTCAGAGATTGCTCTGGCTAGTGCCTGAAGTGCTCTAGGGGGAACTTTATCCAGTCCTGCTGACTTGAATTTGTCTAACTTCTTTGAATTATTTTAACTGTTTCTTTTGTTATTTTGGAGTGTCTAACTCCCTTGGTAAAAGTAGCTCTGAGTAAATATCAGTTCATTGTATTTTTCTCTTTTTTTTTTTTTTTTTTTGGAGGGGGGGAGGTGGGGGTGGATGTGAGTAAAATGTAAGAAATAATGAATGGTACAGTCTTTTCTCTGTTGTTATTTCTCCCATTTTCTGTTAGGTCAGTTATGTATAATTTCCCTTGCCTTCCTTTTATGTCTGATACCTTTACAGAGCATGCTTTTGTCACCCTCTGTATCCCTTTCTAATTGAAACACATTTTGTCTTTGTTTTTTTCTCATTTTAGCCCTTCATAGTCATGCTATTCCTTTACAGACATCATTTTCCTAAGTTTGTTTCCAGTCTCTGTACAGCTGAATGTCCGCTCTCCTTTTTCTGCTTCCCTCTCTCCTTCCTTTCTTCAGAGGAAGACGCTCCATCACTTTGTTATCTCTTGCAACTTAATTAACCTCCACCTTCCTATTCTCAGCAATCTCCTCCCCGTTAGTCAGAGACGAGTCTCAGAGAGCTACAACACTTTCCTCCTCCCACAGGAACTTTGCTCCATCATTTGAACTTTTGTTGCCAGACTTCTCCAAACTTAGCTTAAAGCCCTTCTGCTGGGCTTGCAAGGTAGTATCATGCAGTCCCTCTTTGCAGAGCACCATTGGGTCATTTTGCCAGATAGGAAACCATTCTTCATTTTGCTCTATTATTGCAGATCTAATTAATAATCAATTTGTCTCTTAAACCCTTCCTCACCTCTTCAATATGCCAATCTTTGCCCTGACTATAACTTTCGGACAGAAGAATGAAAGAGGATATTTCCCATATTCTCATCTCCTTCTTTCTTGTCCCCAGTGCCTAGATTTAAAGAGTAACCAGGAGGCTTTATTTAAAACTCTTTTTAGGGTGGTAAATTAATACTATGGTTCCTGTAAACATTACAGAGGTCACCTGCATGCTGAGGCACCCCTCTCCAGCTCGGTGGGAGACTGAGCAGGCATTTAGGAAAGGCAATTAAGACTCCTGAATGTACTGTGCCTTGAAACATCCCTTTTCCCTTGGAGATTTATAGTGTCCAGCACACAGATGGCTTTTATTTTTATTTTTTTTCCCCAACAAAAATATTGTGTGGCTTTCTTTTAGTAAACCAGACAACAAACCCAGGCCCGTATGAAAAGTAATAAATTAGGTTCCCAGCTTTTCGGGTCGCTGTTATTTGTAAAACAATTACATCTCTAAACAAAGAAGAATGTGAACCTGCACAGTCACATAAGCAACAGACCTCCCACTCCACCTACGCCCACCTACCTCTTCATTCTCCTTGACTAGACAGGGGACTCTTGCTCAAGACTTTCCCTGGACTCTCCAGATTCACTAGCACTCTCCACTGAGCAGGTACAAGGACTCAGGTAACATTTAAGCCAGTTAAATATAGCTGTCAGCCTCCACTTCGGCAGAGAGCAGTAAATAAGCGGTTGTCAGTGTCTGAGCGGACCGTTCCTCCTCCCTGGGGCTGCTGGTGAAGCTGAGCCCACGGAGAACACTTGGTGGGACCCAGAAGAGTAGAGGTTATTCAGGCTTAAGAAGATAAGGCTTACTGCTGCCTTTAACTATCCACAGGAGATTATGGAAAAGTCAGCGCCAGATTTTTCTGGAAGGTGCTCAGTGATAGAACGAGAGGCGATTGACCCAAGTTGCAGCAAAGGACTTCACAACTAGATATTAGGGGCAAAAAAAAACCCCCAAATAAAAATTCCAGTGAAGTCACTCAGCTTGGAACAGAAGTCCAGGGAGCTTCTGAGATCTCCATCCTTGCAAAACTCAACTGCACAAGGCTCTGAGAAGTCTGAGTGAAGGGTGAAGTTATCCCTACAGGGAGAGGGAAGCCTGGAGATCCCTGGAGGTCTTTCCCTCTCCAAATTGTTGTGTGATGTTAGGATCCTGGGGATGGGCCTGGCGTGCTTGTATTGCTGTCCTGCTCATTCCAGCCGATTGCCAACAATCCCGGGCACGTTGCTTCTGTGTGCATAAATTTGCAAGGATACTCTGTGCGGAATCCAGAAGACTGTGTCTTATATAATAGGAAAATCCCAGGTAATTACGATTTCATTGGCTTTAACACTGATCCCAAACAATATCAAAGAAAAATCTGATAGAGGCCATGATTAGTAATGAATTAAAGGATGCTGACCTGATTGATGTGCCTGAGCAGTTTTACGCAAAGCCTGTCATGTCAAACAAATGGATGTTTTTTTAATGAGAACGTAAGTTTGGTTAATAAAGATAAGGCTGTTATAAATTATTTAGATCTCTGCAAGTTATTGAACAGTTCCTGAACACAGTCCCAATTAAAGAAAAATGGTACAAAACCTGATCTGGTCTTGTAAATGGATTAAAAACTATTTCAGCAAGAGATCTTAGAATGTAATTTGAAATTCAATTATACTAGAGATATTGAAGTCTTCCATTTATTTATTTTGGACCCTGGATTGTTCAGTGTCTTTAGGATTGACCCAGAGGAAATGATAAAAATCAGCACCAATAGACTGGGAGATGACGTGAAAGTCAGTCCTGCTGGACCCATGGTAGGAAGGCAGTGAGGAAATAATATGAATTTAAATACAAAAAGTGCAGTGTCACTGCTCTTAAAAGTATAGCTTATGTTTGCACAGTAGAAGACAATGGCCCAGAACATGAGAGCAATGAAACAGCCCAAATAGTCCACTAAAGGGGAACATGCTGAGAATGAGAGAGAATTTTGCAGCAATCCCAACTCAAGTAACAGCACCAAAAGCTTCATTTGCAGGAAAAAGACTTTGTGATGTTCTTGAAAGTGGAGAAGAGATTGATTTGCCACCCAGGATGGCATACCAAGAGCCTTTGCAAGGAGGTACAAATCAGCAGCATGGGGAGATCAGTAGAAGAGTAGGATATTGCCACCACCCACCTACTCTGGACCCTGCAGGTGCTTGGGACACCACTTCACTGCCACAGCAGGGACCTGGGATGCCAGGCAATAGCTGCAGGAGGAAGCAAGCCTCCATGGCAAGTTTCATATTTCTCTTCTTTATCATCCCCTTCCCTCACTCGCCGGCACCGGGCATCAACTGGTTTGTTGGTACATGGGAGATTGCAGCCTCCTTCGGCTGTCACGGCCTGAATCCCTGCCAGATTTGTGTTGCAAGAACTGTTGCCAGTGTTTTTAACCCAGAGTGTATTTGGCCCCTAGTGTTCTCCATGACACAGAATAAACATTAGGGAGGAGATTCAGGCTTCAATGAGAAATGCTTTCCCATGATACGTTTTCATTTTGGCATGCACACTGTTTATGATGAAAGGATCCTAAAATAATTGTATTAGATGAACCGTCTGTTCTTCTTGCTTTGAGGCCAGTACAGCATGACATTTCAGAGATAAAATGTTGTGGAACAGCCTCTGAGTTATAGCCCAATGGAACTTTTCCGAAGCCATTCTTCTTTCTCCTTTTATTGGCTTGAGGTTTATAACCTGAAAACGTCAAGCAAACGTCACAGCATTGCCAAAAGATGGTCCTGGGCATTAGCTAAACTTGAAATTATTGGCAAATTTAATTTTTCTCCAGAACGCTGATTCACAAGCAGTCAGCTCCCTAGTGGGAAAAACTCCTTCCTCCAATTCAAAGAAATTCCAGGATTTGCAAGGAATACTATATTTCCAAGGGGAGACCATTTGTCCTTAGGAGAACTTGTGTCTGTATGCAAGTTCAAGTGAGTCTACGGGACCTTAAATGAAAGGGGACCAATGCAGTATCAGTTGCTGAGTAACTGATACTGATCATCGCATCCTGACCAGCTGGATGAATGACAGCAACAATTTCTTGGGATAGCATCTAAAGTCTTCTGCCTTTTTTTTCCATGCAATTAACTCATGAACCAACCTTAATGCGGGGAAAATTAGTTTGTGTTGCAGCTAGAGGGTTTGGTACCACATCCTTTGGGCAAAGATATGTAATTAAAAAAACTCTGAATCATTATGCACATTGCTTAGATTGTTGTGATTTCAGGAAAGTGAAGAGAGTGCCTTGCCAAATGCTTTGAGAGTCACAGGTGAAAAGGGCTAGCCAAAAGCCACATCATTCATGTTGGGCCAGATTCTGCCTGGCTCTGGGAAGTGCTCTGTGTCTGGAAACAGGAGGGGAAAGGGTTTAGCAGGTCCTTGTCGCTATTTTCCTTCATAGACTCTACTTTGTGGAAAGAGATGGGGTCCCATCCCCTCCCTTGGTGGAGGGACATGGTGCACCTTAATGGAGTTCAAGACCACATCCCTACCCTCCCTAGGCCACTCAGCAGCAGTTCTGGGGGACACAAGCTGTCATTGACATGAGGTGTGGCATACAATGCATCTGGGAAAAGTCTCCTTTGCATGTCCCTGCAGCTCCTTTTGCTGCAGACAGTGACCACGCAGGGCACAAGCCAAGCCATTGCCAGCCCAACTATTTATGTTGCACTCACTTGGGATAGGTTGTGTCATAGCTGAGATTTTTGAAAGCCACTGAGGACAGTGATGAATAGAGGATGATGGAAGTCTCAGCCTAAAACATGACAAGTCCTGCCCCCAAGAGCTTGGGACTGGCATTTCTGCCTGTACCTTGGTAAAGAAATGGGACAAACCGAGCAAGGCGTTTTTGTTGGATCATTTATTTATTGTTCTGTGTAAAGCACAGGGTGTAACTATCACCAGTCATTTTTGGCTATTGAGCTAGCACCAGACATCACTGTGTTACTATTAGAGCAAAACATATTAGCTAATCGAGAATTTACTTTTAGCCACGGTGACTGCATGGCTTTCCTGTTTTTGCGCAACGCTGCGGGCTGTGAGACAGACCCCACAGCCACAAATTTCTCCTGGGTGGAGACTGGCTTATTGCAAACACCCCCAGGGGTGTGGGAATGTGCACAGGGGCATCGCTGAAGGTCATCTGTTGGACTGGTTGGGCCTTGGTCTTATCCAACAGCTACATCTACACTCATGACTGAGTAGGGCCAAGGGACGGGATCAAGCATCGCCCATGCTGTTAAATTTTTAATGTGGTCCCTAGTATGATTTTGGCTGAGGCTAATGAACGCTCTCCCAGACCATGCCTGAGCACAGTCCTGAGTTTAACACTCTTGATGGGCAGTTTGACTGTAAGGTCCCTGTTTTGGAGAGGAGAAGAGCTTATCCTGGTGGCCAGGTGCTACCAGTTGGACTGGAGGCCGGGGAACACAGCCAGTGTGGCTGCTAGTTGCTCTTCCATAGCAGTTGCTGTCAAGCATTACCCAGGTATACTCCAGTCCTTTGATTTGTCACAGATTTTAATGCGACAAAATCATATATTTCCTCATGGCTTAATGCTCCATAGCTAATTCCCCCAGAATACACAGAAGTACATTAGCCAGTCCTGAAGACCTCTTGTTCTTTAATTCATCCTTTTTTTCCCCAGCATCTCTTTTTCTGCTATTATTTGTCTTCTCTAAATAAGCAATGGTTGCCAGGACTCAGAAAGAGGTACTAGAAAATGCTCGGTAGTTGAGGTTGATCCAAAGCAGAGCCACAGGCAACACAGCCAGCGTGTGTAGCCATGGCTGGGACATAGTCCAGGGCACTTGTCTTCTCTTTCTTGTTGATGTGGTTCACTCAAGAGCAACGAAAAATGTCTTTTATGTACCTGAACTAGGCATTATGGGCATGTGCTCTGGACTGCTGCCTACCACTCTTCATCCACCATATGGAATGAGGCTCAGCCTTGGATGCTCTGGTGCCCAAAAATGACAGTAGCAGTGCCCATAATGAGAAAACAGCTCTGGGAAGACAAGCAAATCCTGGCTGTGTCCTAAGTCTGTATCTAAGAAAGACCAATGTATACACCACTCTGTACTCTGTGCAAAGGACACCCAAGCCACAGTGTGCTCCATGATTGGAGAGGACCAGGACCATACCATGGCAAACCCCCTAACAAGAGGAACCATAACACAGCAAGCCCCATCAGATATCACCAGCATGGACACCCTACTCATGCTGTCACTGTGGGCTTCTCTTACTCCCAGGCTAGCTCCTCACTCTTTACGTGCCTCAGTCAACCACTACCATGGCACATCCTTCAGGGGTAGCACCAGCTCTCCTAGCTCTCCCTGTACTAAGTACACCTTGAGTACTGTGTCCAGTTTTGGGCCCCTCATGACAAGAAAGACATTGAGGTGCTGGAGCGTGTCCAGAGAAGGGCAACAGAGGGGGTGAGGGGTCTGGAGCACAAGGCTTGTGAGGAGTGGCTGAGGGAGCTGAGGTTGTTCAGCCTAGAGGAAAGGAGGAGAGACCTTATCACTCTACAACTCCCTGAAAGGGGGATGTAGAGAGACAGGGGTTGGTCTCTTATCCCAAAGAACAGGTGATACGGGAGGAAATGGCCTCAAGTTGCACAAGGGGAGGTTTAAAATTGATATTAGCAAAAATTTCTTCACGGAAAGGGTTATCAAGCATTGGAACAGGCTGCACAGGGAAGTGGCGGAGTCACCACCCTGGAGATATTTAAAAGACAGATAGTCATACGGCTTAGAGATATGGGTCAGCGATGTTTTTTTGTAATCAGAGTTAGGTTGATGGTTGGACTCGATGATTTGAAAGGTCCCTTCCAACCTAGACAATTCCATCATTCTGTGATTCTCTCCAACCTTTCTGGCAGGGCAGACTCAAAAGCTACCGATGGAGAAGGAGCTACTCAGCCCTGGAGGACTTTCATGACTAATGCTGGAAGGCAGGGGCTGTGCAGCCTTAATGGAGGTACTACACATACTTGTCATTTGTCAACTCTTTAGTTTTTGTTAATTTGGGGTAAACAAGCTTCCTCTAGCAGAGTAAGCTGTCTTTTGCATTATGCTGAATTTTTGCTGGTATAATATAAAGAGCACATTGGCTTCTGCTGACGCTGTTATTCCAGCAAAATGTTTAAGCATGGGCTTAGCCCTATTCTTTGACAATATTCCCAGATTTATTACATGCAACGAGCAAGCACAGAACAAGCGTTCCAGTGACGATCTCTGGGTTGGAAACAGACCCAAAGAAATAATTTCTCTTCTCTGCAACATCCTAATTGCTCCTTTTACTCTCTGACGGGCTGTAAGACGATCACTTTCCTAGGAGGCTTCCTCACTGTCTTTCATACATTGAAAGAATTCTTTATATGTTCTAATGTCCTTTTCTATTCGTGTTTTGAATTGTCCTTAAGGTTTATCAATATTCAGATTATTCCAGGCCTTCCAAGGATTAAAGCCTACAGTTTCAAAATATTTTAAGCGATTTTAAGAACGCCTTTCTTTTAGTGTGCATCCCTGAATGTTTTCTAAGATTTTTCTGTCGTGCTACTCATATTTTAGTACTATCGAGTTGTATATTTTAATAAAGACTAAAATAGCTGAAAGGCAGTCCACTTACAAACGAAAATCCACTGCAATTTAAATGTTACGTAATACACCTTTATGGGAGAGAGCTCGTAGCACTCGGTAAAGAAAGCAAGCAGTGGGAGTCAGTAGAAATTTAGTGCAGTTTTATGGAAGTTATTTTAAAATTCTGTGGAGTTAAACAGAGAATAATTTAATTTTTACAGAGTTTTTAATAACCTCTCAAATTCTACTGCATTGATTTAATATCACCTAAGAGCTCAACAGAAAGGTATAATTTCCTGCTAAATTCTATAGGATCGTACTGTAGGTTTGTATCCTAAAAATAATTTTATGCCCAAGAGAGCATCTTCTCTGAGCAGGAGACTGCCTCCCCCCAGCTGCATCTCTCTGTAAGATGCTTTAGCTTCAGATCCTCTTTTGCTTGCCTTTTGTTTCTCATATGTTATCTCCACGGGATAAAAGGGAGGGAAAGAAGAAAGAAGAGGTTGCCTATTTCTTTTCTTCAGTTACTCTGCTTAATAAACTCCAACGTCTTGCTCTGCTCAAATGTCTGCTTTTGGAAGCTCCGTGTCATGTCATAAATGCTACTTGTTTGAACAAACAGAGATTTATTTATGGTGCTGAAAGGACTTTTTGTGCTCCCTGCCTCATTTGCAGCATTATTACCGATTGATTTCGGCTGTACCTATTATTGACTTGCCAGCAATATTCCAAAGTAAGGTTGGGTCTATGTCAGAAAAATTTGTTGCCTTACACTGAGCCTTTTTCAGCACCATCTACACCATCTATTGTTCCTCTACCCAGCTACTGCTCCAATAAACCAAAACAGCTAGCTGTTGTCTGAAAGGAAGAATAACTGGAAAGGTCGTGCCTACTTCTTTCAGTGCAAGTAACAATTCAGCCATTTAGGGCTCCTCTAACACTCCTGAACATGGAACTACTGAAATCTCGCCTCCCCCTACCCCATCAGTAGTAATATTAAAGCTTACAAACTCCTGGCATCATCTACCTCCGCGCTGCATGAAGATGGAGCAGTCAGGCTAAAAGAACACGCAGCATCTGAATTACCACATGCAAGAAGCCCGTGGGCAGAGTTGCAACACCTTACCTGCCTGGCACAGAGCAATTAATGAAGCCTTAAAAACTTGATCCAGGAAATATTTGCAGAGCGTCTGCCCGCAAGCTGTCCGGGATTGCCTTCCGTCTGCTGCATCCACGCTGACCCCTTGCAGCGAGAGCTCCAGGACACTTCTCCAGCACGAGATGGGGAATAATACCTGTGTTTCACCCGTGGCACTGAAGCTCTCAGAAGGTTGGATGTGGGACCCCAGAGGACACGCAGGATGCCAGAGGTAAGGCTGGGCAGATCCCACCAATGCCAGATTGCTTTCCTCTTTCACTTAGGAAAAGTTATTTCTGGTTTTAAACACAAATGTCTCCTGCCTTTCCAGGAAGATATAGACTTGGCATGCTGTTCGGATGACAGCTCTCCCTTGCTTGTCCAGTTGAGAGGGTGCAGGACTCCTACTCCAAATGCCTGAGTCATATCCCCAGAGAAATTTCAGGACCTCACTAGGTGATTATACTGAGCTAGCTACAAACTCAAGCAAGAAAACCCCCTGCCTTAGATAGAAAAGGTGATATAGACCCAACACAAAGCACATCAGTGTAGTTTCCTTCCCCAGCACCTAGCTGTGACTCACCCCTTGGTTTCCCCCTCTAGCCAACTTGTGTTTGCAGGGTGATGCCCCTGGGATGCCACCTTCTTCTTGTTTTTGACTACGTAGCCCAGTGCCCATGACACGTCTGACAGCAAAAGTCTCTCCTCCACTGCTGTCTTGTTGAACTTGGACCTCTTTGCCATTGTCTCTCTGTCAGAGGGACTCTGAGATGGGTTGACATAGAGCTTAGTAACATGGTTTAGTGATGTTTTTTTTCTCAGAGTTAGGTTGATAGTTGGACTAGATGACCTGAAAGGTCCCTTCCACCCTAGACGATTCTATGATTCTCTTTCACTTAGGAAAAGTTATTTCTGGTTTTAAACACAAATGTCTCCTGCCTTTCCAGGAAGATATAGACTTGGCATGCTGTTCGGATGACAGCTCTCCCTTGCTTGTCCAGTTGAGAGGGTGCAGGACTCCTCCATCATTCTTTAATTTAAGGGGATTTTCAACTACCTTGAGTTTCAATGGGGAACCATCTGGAAATGCTGACAGGGCTTCACGTCAGATGACACAGCACAGACTGGGATCGTGCAACTGCTTCTAGACTTTACAACATGGGCAGCTATTCAGGCAATAAAGACAATAATGAGGTTATTTTGACTCTTTCTACAGACAATCCCCATGCACCATTCAAATATGGGTGAGTTAAATTGTCCAACTCTATGAGTAAAACAGGTGCTCCTGTGTCCTTTTTAAGGATAACAGAAGGAGAAGTTGGAGATGGATGTACAGCTCAGCAGAGCCAGGAGGGATTCTCAGGGGAGACATCCTGGCTCTACCAAAATGGATGGAAATCCTGCCACCGGCTTTACTGGGATTTCAGCCCAGGACTTTTGGATGCTTTCTCCAGACTTCTCTTTGTATCTCTGTGAGAGAAAGTGAAGCTGTAAGAGGCATCAGATTGCATCATTGTTTGGGCATCATACGTAAAAAGCCTTGTGCAATGCATCTCCTGTGCTGTTGCAGTAATTTTTGCCATCTCACTTGGCACATTTTTTATTGTTTTAAAAGTATAGTGGCTGGTATGAAGGCATTTTACATTTTATTGTATCATATTATATTATATTAGTCCCTGGAAGTCCAAAGTAGTACCAGGAGAGCAGTAGGTCCTAGCTGGAAAATGTGTTACAGCCCATAAAACTCACTATCCTTTGAGTGTGAAAGGTTAGACTGAACTATCCAGCAATCTCTTTGTTATTTTAGAGTAGTTAATTATGGGATTAGTTTGATACACAGTACACAGAAGGCCTCCACCACACTGGGTGGTGCCTCCAATGGGACAACACAGAACCTGTCTGTGTGTGGCAGGGAGAAAATCCCCTTATCTTTGTCATAGGGACTGGAGAGAAATTGTACCTGGAAGGCCTTATATTCAAAGCACACACATATATCCAAAGATTTGGAAGAACAAGACCTTCTGAAGTCCCTGGGCAGAATGTCTCTTCCCACCCTCACCTGGAAGATGCAGCAGTTATATCTGGTGCTGCTTCCTGGCAATCACCTTAGCGCCTGGCTCCAAATTTTACAGAAAGAGAAACTGAGTCATGCACAGAGGGACAGCACACAGATTTGCTGCCATCCAACATGTTGGGCATAGCAAGAATGGAACTTGTTCCCTTCCCTTGACCATGACACCTCTCCCTCCTATACCCCTCTCTAAGTTCCTTCTCACAGGAAAAGTATCACCTGGTAGTTTATACGTGGCACTTCCCAAAACACCTGCCTTCTTCCTGCAGGTTTCCTTTGCAATTGTGAGGAGGCTACATCCCACTTCGTAAGATGGACCTGGCAATGCCACCATCTTTTGAGGCATCCAGTTCTTCATGCGATGGGAGAGTCCTGGGGGGGGGAAAGGTGCTTTTTGAGGCAGACCACTCTGACAAGCATCCTCCCCCTGCAGCCTGTGTTCAGACTGGAGGTGGCATGGATCATCCCTGCTGAGCTAAGCAGTCATGAGGAGGCATCTGGCTGGCAATGAGACAGGAGCTGGCAGCACCATTTGGGGTGTCACCACTCCAACCACAGCCTGCAAACCCTAACATTCACTGCTGGTGTGGTCGGCATCCTTCATCTCAATTGCAGCAGCGCAACACGTTGCCAAACAGCTGCCGGCGTTGAAATGTCTACAGCAGCCGCTGGCAAAAGCAGCTGGCGGGATGTGGGGAAATATTATGGCTGAAGTCACAGGAGCCAGAGCCGGTGGAAGGAAAACGTCCAAACCCTGAAATCACCGAGCAGTCATTAGATATTCATGAGCAACAGGTCAGGGAGGCAGACGGAGTCATGCACACGAGGTGCATCCCTTCATGAGTCATGCCCTTGTCAGAGGCGTGTGACCAGGAGCAGGAAGATACTAAAAAGCCCAAAGTATTGGAGCAAATCCCAAAAGTGAATGGTGCACAGTTGGTTCGGAGGAGGCGCTGGCTCTGTGTGGCTTGTTCTGCTGACGCAGAGCTTCCCTTCGAGGGGAGACCAGCTTGTCAAGCACCCTGGCCCAGGGAGGTGTATGGGGAGCTCAAAGTCAGAGTCATGTGTGGTGCATAAGATCATCCAGTTGGACCTTTCTTTCCAAGATGATGAGCCAATACATTTCTGTGCTTCACCCGGTGTGGTCGCCCACAGACATGCCCAGCAGAAGCACAGGATGCAGCCCAGGGAAGCACCACACAGGGAAGGAGCCACCATTCCCTTCACCACTCATTCCAGTGGTAGATCAGGTTTCTTACTATGGTCTTGAAGCTCTTCTCTGATTTGAGCTTGTCTGGCTTCCACTTTGAGTCATCAGTTCTTGCTATGACTGTTCTGATGTTTAAAGAGCCCACAAGAACCTAGTATCCCACATCCTGTGGAAGTACATGTGAATAGCAATCTTATTCTGCCCTGCCTCTGACTAGCTAAAAAGCCAGAGCTTTCTGCACCTTTCCCTCCAAAGCTTTACCTCCAAGCCCTGAACAACACTGATCATGGAATCGTAGAATTGTTTAGGTTGGAAAAGACCCTTTAGATCATCGAGTCCAACTGTAAACCCAACACTGCCAAGTTCACCACTAAACCATGGCCCTCAGCACCACCTCTACCCATTTTTTAAATACCTCGAGGGACAATGACTCAACCACTCCCTGGGCAGCCTGTTCCAAGGCTGTGATAACCCTTTTGGTGTAAAAAATTTTCCTAATATCCAACCAAAATTTCCCCCAGCTTGAGGCACTTCTTCTTGTCCTATTGCTGGTTGCTTGGGCAAAGAGACAGACCCCCATCCTGCTACAACCTCCATTCAGGGAGTTGTAGAGAGCAAGAAGGTCTCCCCTCACCCTCCTTTTCTCCAGGCTGAACAACCCCAGCCCCCTCAGCTGCTCCTCATAAGACTTGTGTTCCAGACCCCTTGCCAGCTCCATTGTTCTGCTGTGGACACGATGCTTCTCTTCTGTTCCTTTTACCCTTTTGCAACATCCTTTCGCAACCATGAGCTGGGCAGAGCACCCCACCATGTGCAGAGAGGAGGATGTACTTCTTACAGAAGGTTTGCAGTAGCCATTTTCACTGGTCTTACAATGGAAGATACCCAGGGAGCTGGGACTGTTTAGTTTGAGGAAGAGGAGGCTGAGGGGAGACCTCATTGCTCTCTACAACTGCTTGAAAGGACACTGTAGAGAGGAGGCTGGTGCTGGTCTCTTCTCAGAGGTAATTAGTGATAGAAGGAGAGGGGATGGCTTCAAGCTGCAGCAGGGTAGGGTTAGGCTGGACATTAGGAAAGAATTTTTCCCAGAAAGAGTGGTCAGACACTGGAATCAGTTGCTCAGGGAGGTGGTGGAGTCACCATCCCTGACTCTGTTTAAAAGTAGATTAGGTGTGGTGTTGAGGGATATGGTGTAGGGGAGAACTTGTAGAGTAGGGCTGATGGTTGGACTCGATGATCCCAAGGGTCTCTTCCAACCTAAATGATCCTATGATTCTATGATCATATTGAGTTCCTTGTCTCCTGAATGATTTTCATAGTTAGTCTTTTCAGAGTATAGTCCTGCAGTAGATGGGGATGACCTGTCTTCCTTCTCCCTAGGTGGAGAACTTGCCATTGGCGAGTGTTTGGATAACAGTTTGCATGAGGAGCCCGAGCCAGACTATTCATCAACCCATGTGTCATCTGAAAAGGGCCACATCACCAGCAGTGACTTGATATTTACCGTCAGACCTCCTGCTGATCCCTGTGACACCTCACCTTCAACATTGCATTTGGTGCTGACTCCCAGCCGAGGCTGGTCTTTGAGGTCTGCCAGGCAGCCAGCTTTTAACCCATTTTACAAACGGGTTCTTTGATAATTTGGAGTGCCAGTTTTTTAATGGAAATGTATCACCAACAAGTTAAGTCTGGAGTACAGGGCATGGGGACAAAAGTCTGAGCATATCCTACAGTCGTAATTGCCACGATCAAACAAATCCGTAATCTCATTCAAAAACGATAAGCCAGGCTCATTTCAAAATGCTGTTTTTCCATCAAAACCAACTTGACTGACGTTGATTATATTCTTGTCATTTAGTTCCATATGGATTGAATCATATGTCAGCGTTGCCACCGTTTTGTGTGGAATCTGTTTGTCGTGCTTGTTGCTACCTGTGCTGTCCTGCTTGCCTCTTCAGCAATGCATTGTCCTTCTCCTGGCCTTCAGGAGCTTCTCCATATGCTAAGGCTTGAAGTAAAATTAACACAAACAGCCCAGAGACCTATGGAGGCAGCTCTTTAAGGACCCATTGATGCCAATTTTCTAGCTGACTGATCTAAAAATATTTGTCTGTAGTAGATATCTAATATCCTCCTTGGTTCTACCAACAGAGGAGATTCATCTCACCTAATTTTAGCTGCCGAAAAGGCAGGTGTTCGGTGTGAGCCAAGTGTCTAGCCTCCCCCTCTCTAGTCAATGGAGAGAAGCGCTTTTAGAAAGCGACTCATCCCACCCATCTCTGGAGCGACTGAATCACCCTCCAGAAGAGCTGTCTCTCTCCATCAACTGCTTAGAAAGGCAAAACAGCTATCTGGATCAGACAGTAATGCTTGGTGGCCCTCTTCCCTTTTAGTAATGATGCCTTCTACCTGGTAGTTCTGTCCTCTCTTTCCTTGTCTTTTTTTTTTTAATTTTTTTATGATATACTGCTTTTTATTTCTTCTTGCCATGTTCATCTTGCTGTTCACCCAAGATGAGCACCACGCTGAACACCGTAGTATTTTGAACATCCCCAAAAATCCCCTCTCCTTTGCAACCTTCCCATTTCCACCCAGGGGGTTTCGTCTTGATGTTTTATCCCATTTCTCTTCACAGCTTTGTAAACCTACTGTGCTACCAGATGCTGCATCTCTCTGCGTCTGTTCTCTCTTAGCTCATCCCAAACGCTGTCGCAGGTGATGTTCACAAGTCTGTGAACAGCCACCAGCTTCCAGTCCAGGGATAAATATAATTTTATCTGTCGTAATGAGGTTTGAACCAGTTGGCTTGTATTTGGTGCAAGACCATTTGTGTCAGAAATTATCTCCTTTAAGTTTTAGAAGGCTTGCAGATGGTTTTTTCTGCCGGCTGCCTGAAACTTGTTACATACCTGACTCCCACTGACATTCCCCTTAACGACAGCTGTATTTTCTGAAATGTATTATGAAGATGGACTCACAGAAGAGCTCATTCTAGTCTCTTCTGCAACTCTGTGACCCACGTTGATTCTCAGATGGTACAAATACTTGATCTTGGGCTTGACTGCAATCAGCCTGACTTGGGTTAAAACCGAGAGAATATAGAAGGTGTATGGGCCAACACGCCTCAAGACCAAGCCTCTAATCATGTTTTACCAAGAACTCACAAAGAAACCTTGGGGCAAACCACTTTTTGTCTTTCCACCTCCCTGTTGTTATAAGGGAAACAACAACAGCTCTGCTTTACAAAACGTTCTGAATTTCCTGGGCGCAAGAAGTTGCAAAAGTACAGACAGTTACTACTTGCAGACCCATGCTCATAATACATGTTTTTGGCTTGGAGAACATTCAGATCTAGTTCCCCCTTTAAATAAAATGACTCACATGGTTACCTCTGTAATGAACTGGAACCCACAAAAAACATGCTGTAACTATCAGAGTTCAGATGTATTAGTACAAGAGAGCCCCCATAAATGTCCCAGAGCCAGATTTACAAATACAGATAAGATGGGGCCTGTAAAAAATCAGACATCGGGTCCAAATCTGAATTCCCCTAGGACCCATATATATTCATTTCTCCGCCTTCTCTCCCTTCCTTCCTTCCCTGATGCTTTTGCCAAAGTAGATGAGCTGGCTACCATTAATGGCATCATCCCGAACATTTCTCATGTTGCCGCATCGAGACTTGTTAAAGAAAATCACTGTGTAATGGCATTACTTTGCACTTTTATACACTACCTCTCAGCGGGGAACTCCAACGCTGTCTACGAGCCCAAGTTGATTAACCCCCACAACACGCTGCCTGGTCAGAGCTGTCACCCACCTTTTCCAAATGCCATGCAGAGGCTCAGTCTGCTTTGCTTGCCCCATGCTGCAAACCCGTGGAGGAGTCAGGAGATGAAATCAGGGACTGATTCTCCTGCCTTTCTGATTCCCTCTGTGTGTCTGGAGGTGGCCAGCAGAGCGCTTATGCACCGTTCAAGGGTGAGGGGGGGCAGCCACAGAGTTGGGGGAGCGGTATGGTTCCCCCCATATTCCTTCCTCCCCTCTCCTCCTATTCTAGTGCACTGGGAGGCATAAAAATTGATGATCCATTGTTAGAGAGGAGCTTTCTGCACATGCATCCCGGTGGTGGGAAGTCAACTGTGCAACATCTCTGGTGAAGGTGAAGGTTCCCGGGCTTCCCTGAGTCCCACTTCTGCACACCAAGCCCGGTGGGATGGGCGAGAAGCATCCCCTCAAGTCACAGGATCACAGAAATGGTGAGGGTTGGAAGGGACCTCTGGAGATCATCTAATCCAACACCCCTGCTAAAGCAGGTTCACCCAAAGCAGGTAGCACAGGAATGGGTCCAGTTGGGTTTTGGAGATCTCCAGAAAAGGAGACTCAGCAACCTCTCTGGGCAGCCTGTTCTGGTGCTCCAGCACACTCACAGTAAAGAATTTTTTCTGATGCTCAGATTAAATTTCCTGTGTTCCAGTTTGTGCCTGTTGACCCTTGTCCAGTCACTGGCCACCACTGAAAAGAGCCTGACACTGTCCTCTTGAAACCCATCCTTTAAGTATTTATAAGTATTGATGAGAACCCCCCTCAGTCTTCTCCAGTTCTGACCCCTGAGCTCCTGCTCGGGCCACCGGGCTCCTTCCCTTCCACCGAGCACTGGAGGAAATGCTCGTGCCTTGTGCAGGAAATGTGCTGAGCAAATCCTCCCTGTCCCTCCCTTAAATTATTTAATGTCCTACAGGAGCAGATGACCCCTGCTAAGCAGACTGTCAGGAGAGCAGCAGCCTTTGATGCAGTAATTGGAAATTTCCATTCTTTGCTTGCAGCCTTGAAAAACAGAAGAGTCTAATATACTGGGAAATCTCCGTGCTGAGCTAGGAAATTTCCATGATGGAAATTTTTAATATATTCTCTGGCTTTAAACTATTCAGGTTGATCAGGCTTGGGGTTTTTATTTTGTGTTTCACGTTGTGTTTGGGGGGGGGGGGTTGTGGTTTGGTTTCTTTCTGTCTGTTTGTTTGCTTTGCAGTTTGCCTGAAAGAATCCATGAATGGCTCTGGGAAAGGTTGGAAAAAATCAGCCAGACCCAAGGAGGGTAGTGCATTTGCGGGAGAAACACGTGTAGGACCAGTGAGGCACCTGTATCACTCCTGGCCGAGTCAGAGAGAACGGGGACCGGTGTTTTAAGGAGACGAGAGCTGCCAGCGACGTTGCAGCGCACGGCGATGACTCCGCAAGAATCTCTGCAGCGGCAGCTTTGAAAGGTTGGAGCTTATGATGCGCTTTCCATCAAAAGCCCAGGAGCCCAGAGGGCGAACATGCCTTTGCCCACTCAAATACTTTTGCAAACCACTCCGAAAAAAGGCAGGTAAATAGTGGAGAAACAGCCCTTAAGAGGTACCTAAGCAAGCCTTTGGTCTAAATACCTGGCAGTTCTTGCTGGTGCCTTGAACAGAGAGTTCTCAGGGACAGAAAATATAGGAGGGAATTGTCAGCTGTGCTGTAAAAATTATGATGAGGAGCTCGTAGGAATGAGGGTGGGAGGACAGCAAAGGAAACACATTGGAAGCAGAGCTACCGCCTTTCCTGAATGTAACACGGAGAGGCTGCGCAGGCTCCCGGTTGGCTTCTGCAAACCCGTCCCGGGCTGCAGCCAGAATTGGACCCAGCTCCCTGCACGTGCCTCATCCTCCCCCACGCAGATGGTGGAGCTGCTGCGGACGATCTGCCGGTCTAGAATCAAAATGAAACATGGCCTTGACATTTCAAAATAACCACATGAAAACAAAGCCCTACCAAAGCCTAAAATCCCTTGGCTTGCAAAGCCCCCTCCATCCAGAACCAAGAGAAGTGGCTGGCCTTATCACTCACTTGACCGTTTATTTATATAAGCAGAAATTAGGGGTTCATGGAGAAGGCACCATTGCAAATTCATTTTGTCAGCCAGCTGCTTGGAAATGGCAGGGATAGGAGACAACCTGACCCCCACCAAGAGCTCTGTCTTTAGTCCAGAGTGTACCTGTGTGGTGGAGACACAAGCACCTCCACAAAACCAGCCTAATCCAAAAGCAATGGGAGTTTCTTGGCTGCCTTGTTCCTAGTGCCCAAAAAAGTGTTTCCTCCCATTGGCCAGGTGCCCCCAAGTATGTTCAAGATGTCCCAGCCAGTTCTCAGGGTGCAGGTGCTCAAAGGAGACACTGGACTGGGAAGAATGGGTGGAGGACCCATCTGTTCCTCATGTCCACACACACAAAACCGAAAAGCAAACTCATAGCACAGCACACGATGTCACCTCTCTTCCAGCTGAAACAGCACATTGCACCAAAACATCAAAGGCCCTGTTTAACTGTGCTCGTGCAGGGCCTTTTAAACTAGAAGAGGACACTGGCCAGGTGGCACTGGGGGAGAAAAAGTTAAGACCTCAGAAGGTCCTCAGAGGAGCCTTTTGCCATTGTGTCAACCTGTGAGGGCATCCTGAAGATTCCCTTTGCTTCTCCATCCCTCAAGCTTAAATACAAATGAACCAAGACACCGACCCAAGTTATCTCTAGTGGGGAAAGAGCTAAACTGTTGAGCATCTGCCTGGGACACGTTGACTATAGATGACAAAATCAGAACTAAATCCTGCTCCGCATTTGCAATTAAGGCACAGAAGTACGTACCCCTGGGGCACAACTCCTCTCCCTGTAAAGCAGAATTCACACTTAACCATAAGTAAAATTCCTGAGTTTAGAGTCTGGCTCTACAACACAAGTGGGTGGATCCAAGCCTCACAGACTACAGAAGTGGGTGACTTTGGCTAGACAGATGGCTTTGTCACTGAAATCTCGTATTCATTTATTTGTCCTTAAATCTGATTCCATCTGCTGTCTCCCGTGTTAAACGCGGAAGGTGAAAGCCACCATTGGGGAAGGTCAGTCCTTTTGCTCTGGATTCCTACAGCTCCTTGCACAGCCGAGTCCTGGTCCATAGGTACAGCTCTCCCCTAGGTACAGGAAGAATATGAACAATGTGCTGCTTCCCCCAGGGTTTGATTGTTCAACCAGGATAGGGATCTTGCAAAAAAGTCCATAGAAAACTCTGCCTGGCTTTCGCTGTCCTTCGCTAATGATAGTGGCTCTCATATTTTCAAGGATTTCTTTATTATTTCCTCTTCATCACTCCTGCCAAAGAGTCACTTGAGTCATTTCCTCCATTCTGGAAGCAAGCCAAGCTAGGGATCGAGTCACCAAAATCAGGACCACGTCTTTGAGTGGGAATTTGGCCCAAGCCCAGGACCTGGTTTCTTGGAGCCCGGCACGTGGTTCAGCCACCACTCTGGGATCGGGGCATTTGGGGCATGGTTTCAGGCTGTGGCTCGTCAGGTTTCTCCACTTTGCAACCTCAGCCTGACCCTAGATTTCAATTCACTGCTGGCCAGCTGAACCCAAGCCAGGTTTCCTATGAAACGGGTCTCTCACCTGAACTTTTTGGGCTCGGGGGCATCGTTCAGCCCAAACAGGGAATGCTCCCCCAGCCTGGCTAATTGCTGCTTCTCACACACTGCAGATGGAGAGGGCAGGGGGAGGGCGGATCGCTCCTGTACGTGACGGTATAGCAAGCAGTCTGACTTTTGGACCTGTTCCTCGGTGGTTTTATTTCTGAAAAGGATTTATTAGGACAGTCTGTTTGATTTAATATGCCAGGGATGTGCTCTATGGGTCACAAAAGTAAAAGCTGATGAAGGACCCTCAGCAAATGCTGCCAACAGTATTTTCCCCATATTTCCTTCCACGTTCCAGGAGATTTGCTAGGTTTGTGTTTGGGTGGTGGTGGTTTTTTTTTATCTCATTAAGAGTTTTACTGGTCTAGGTCAAGTTTTATGGGCGTATAGAAACTGTATGTCAAATTTACAACCGGAATATTCACGTTCGAGGGATTTACATCGAGGCTGAAGCTGTTTAAATAATCAGTCAGTCAAGGAGCAGCCATACTTTCCTGGCCAACCAAAACGAACCCATCCAAATGGGATCAGCTCCAGAGCAGCGCCGGCACCTGGTCTGTGCAGAGTCAAACCATCGAACTGAGTGACTGCGAGTGCTACCCACCATCAGAAATTGTGATTTCTCCATGTATATTTCATGAGCATAATAAGGAGCCACATTTGTTAAAGAAGCCAGTGCTTATGAATGAGGAACTTCATTGCTCTGCTCCAGTTACCTTAGCACCTCTCCCAGCCACCGAAAGATTACCTGCATTCAACATTCGACAGGATTAGTTCCAGCCATATTCCAAAGTGAGTTTTCACTGCTCCCTGGTAGCTTGGCTTCCCAAGGAAGCAAGGTTCAAGCGTTTGAGCACCGTGCAATTGGGTTCACACTTATCATAGAATCATAGAATCATTCAGATTGGAAGAGACCCTTGGGATCATGGAGTCCAACCATCAGCCCTACTCTACAAAGTTCTCTACCTGTCTCTCCAACACCTCTCTCAGCTGGTGGACCCACTGGGCATCTTCAGCTGAACTCGACAGAGAGATGGAGAACACACTCAAAAATGAGTCTGCATTTGAAGCCCAGATGGCCAATCACCTCCTGGGCTGCATCAAAAGGTGCGTTGCCAGCAGATCCAGAGAGGTGGTTCTGCCACTTTTCTCTGCTCTGGTGAGACCTTACGNCAGGTTGAGGTGTTTGAGGCCCCTTCCTTGGAGATATTCAAGGTGAGGCTCAAGGATGCCCTGGGCAACCTGGTCTAGTTGGGGCTGTCCCTGCTGACTGTGGGGAGGTGGGACTAGATGACCCTAGAGGTCCCTTCTGGCCTGGACCATTCTACGTCTCTACGATTCTATGAAATGAAAAATTGCTGGAAGTTTAATGCAAACAAGCAGGCAGGCAAAGGGGAGCAACAAGGAATAAGATTATAGATTGACCACAGCTTCCATGGGAATCCAGACAGAAATGAAGTCTTGTAAGGCCATCACTGGCAACCAAGGTGAGCCTGAGCCTCCAGACTATGAGGCATCAGAGAATCCACACACAAAATGCTTCTTTACTGGAAACCTTATTTGAAACTCTCAGAACTTCTGGGTTGTGCAGGGTTTTTTTTTATTTAGAAGTTGTTATTTTAAAGGAATAAGTACCTTGTGGTGCAGCATCAGAAGGAAAACAGTGAGAGACACCATTACCGAGTGGAGCTGAGCTGAAAGCACTGCCTCCCGTTGTGATGCTGTGCGGTACTGAGCAACGGAGAAAGACAATATTAAACAGAAGCAGGCTGTGATATTGGCTCATGGCCTGAGCACAGTCCTGGGAGTTTGGAAATCCCAGGATCAAATCATGTCCCCAATAACAGCTCCTTTTATTGCCTACATGCGTTGGGGTTTTTGGCTACCTTAGCTAAAAGAAGTGGGGATAATAGAGCCTGTCTCCCAGGATCGTTCCTGTCCAGCAATATATAATCACTTGATGTGCTCAGAGGATGAAATGAACCCCGCAGTGAAATAAAAGGCACCCGCCATCACTCCTGTAGGCATTCAGAGCTTCTCCCTACCTTTGACAGCTGCCATGCTACAGCAGAGATTGTTCTGCTCAGCCCCAGCCTCAGAATCCAAATTTAGATCATGTCCTATGACAGGAATCATTTACATGACAAAATCTGCCTTTCTCCAGATTCCTCTAATTAAGTCCTGCCTCCCTCGCAGGCGAAGCAGTTATCATGCTGGTGGAGCATTGCAGGAAACCCACTGTGGGAAAAGCAGTTTGTCCAACTGTGGGATGATCTCCTGAGCCCATCAGGAGGTATTTGGGTACTGGCCATCTCAGGGTCAGCCTAAACAGCCAGGAAGGGGGTGAGGGCTCCTCATCCTCTTTTAGTCCCACCATCTCCCGTACGAGCAAAGGCTGAGGGAGCTGGGTCTCTTTAGCTTGGAGGAGTCTGAGGCGTGACCTCATTAATGTTTGTAAAGGTGTAAAGGGTGAGTGTCAGGAGGATGGAGCCAGGCTCTTCTCAGTGACACCCAATGATAGGACAAGGGGCAATGGGTGCAAGCTGGAACAGAGGAGGTTCCACTTAAATCTGAGGAAAAATTTCACTGTGAGGGTAACTGAACACTGGCAGGGGCTGCCCAGGGAGGTTGTGGAGTCTCCTTCTCTGGAGACATTCCAAACCTGCCTGGACATGTTCCTGAGTGATCTGATTTAGGTGTTCCTGCTCCAGCAGGGGGATTGGACTAGATGATCTTTCAAGGTCCCTTCCAATCCCTGATATTCTGAGATTCTGTGATTCTGTGACTGAGCTGCTGGTATGACTCAGGAGCCAAGGGGGTTGACTCTCCTTAGGACAATTTTTAGGGTGGATGTTGTTGCCAAGCTGCATGGTTGCAGGCGTCGGAACGACAATGGATGTTGGTGAGGTTTTGGCATTTCCTGGGTTTCCCCTGAGAATCTAGGGTAGAAAGACCCACCATACTCAGCAGCAATTGCCATCTTCCAATGGACATGCTCAGCTGCTAACATATTTGGAAGCTCAGGAATTAAATCTGCGTGGTCACACAAAGGAGTATGAGCGTTGCTGATGGTTTTAGGAAATTCCTTTAACATATTATTGGAAAAAAAGCCAACCCGCCTTACACATTTATCCTGGGGTCATTCAGGATGTCCCTGAGTTACTTGCAGCACAGTATGGTTTCAAAAACTTCCTTCTTGAATAGGAGCCACCTCTCCTGCTCGGAAGATCTGTATGTATGACTGGCAGAGGAACTTTTTCCTCCCATGGGAGGGATATTCATGAAGCCTTCATGGTACTCCTCACCTCTGCAGCTCCCGGGAGGGCCAGACTTCAGATCTTCTACCCTGCCAAGATCCCTCTGCTGAGACACCCAATGCTCTCCCAAAGCTAACTTGCTGGTTGCTCCATGTATACATGACTTGGATGTCCCACTCTGCCAACACCATTTGGTCCTGTGGCAGGATCAAAGGGTCTGGCATACCATTGACACTCGGAGCACAGGGTGGCCACAGTAATCAGTGAAACTCAGAAGGAAGGAAGGGTGGCACTGCGAGTTCCAAGCGCTACAGATTCTCTGGCTCCAAAAAGTCTCAATGAGATGAATCGGTATTCGTTATCTGCTGGTGGTACATCACCATCCCTGCTAGGTCTGGGTGTGATTTGGTATTGTCTGTATTTATCTGGACAGGGACACAGAAGCAGCTGGAGAAAGAACAGCATGGAGGCTCCAGGAATCACAAACCCACTTGCCAGTGATGCAGTTGGAGATGCTCTTCCCAGGGAGTAGCTCTTCCTTAAGCCTCCACATGCCAGGACAGATCGTCTTTCAGGTAAGTCACTGTCTCCATGCTCTCAAACTCAGCACTGGCTCCAGGAGTGATGTTCTCATGCTCCTTGTGAGGACCACATGTTCCTCTATGACACCCACCCAACCTGAGTCCTTTGCCCTCTGCTTCACCCACCCCTCCATTGACTTTGTGCTGAGAGCTGTGCACAGTGTTGCAGTGGATAGAGGATACAGGGACATGGTGGCCAGCAGCAACATCTGAGCCACGTTGGGTTGAGACAGGGAATTCAGCATGCTTGTGTTCTTCATAAATGAGATGCTGGACCCTTGGAGGCTCAGCCACTCTGCCCATTTTTGTGTGAGGGCCCATAATGATTTATATATTCGGAAATGCCCTTGAACCTCTTTCCCATGAACCTGCAGCACCTTTTTATGGTGCAAGTAGGTCTCCCCTGCCCATCAGCTGCAGCACAGCTCTTTGGGCAGCTGCCTGCACTTTCCTCGACACAAAGCTCCTGCCAAAGGCACCCTGTTATCCCCAAACAGGAGCGCATCGGTTTCACGCTCTCAGACTTCATTGCAGGAGAAAGGGGTCATTTCACTCAGCTATTGCTGCCAGTTTCCACCAAAGTGATCACAATTCAGGGTCTGTTTCTGCGTTGGACGCCAACCACATAACGCTCTTAATCTTGGTAATTGTGGTTTATTAGGGTTCTTGGAAACTGGCAAACTGGCTTTCAGAGGAATAAAAAAAAATCCCAAACTCCAAATCAGTGAGGAAATTCCCTCAGTGGATCACAGCTGAAAACAAACATGTTTTTGTCCTTCCAGAAAATCAGCAAGAGTAACAGTGCCATTGTTTGTGTAAGGGGAATTTCCACATTTCAGGGAACAGCTTGGAAGCAGTTGCAGCGGCTGCCCTCAGGAGAGCAGGAGACGTGAACCAGCATCAGGAGAAATCACAGCAGGATAAAAATCATGAGATTTTATAAAATCATCAAATCATCATACAGATTTGGGTTTTTTCTTTTTTTTTCCTTTTTTTTAAATTTTTTTTTTCTTTCTGTGCCTGCTTTCTGAACCTTTAGGGGGCATATTTTCCTGCTTTCCTCTTCGCATGAGGACCACAAATATACCAGTGCATTTTTGCCCCTAATAAAAACTCTTCGTCATGGAGCCATGTGACTCCAGGCAACCTTGCGTGGATGATGTCATGAAATATCATGAGATTTATGATAAAATTACATGAGTCAGTGACACCAAAACCTACCATGAGGAATGAGTAAGCCACCTGGAGAAAAAGAACAAGCCTGGTTTTGAAAAGCCATGCTGGGCTGAGCCTTAGGACAACTCAATTTTGTTTGGCTGTGTATTGGAGAGCAAAGGGGTTCATCTGTGAAGTGTCTGCTCTTGGTGTCCTTTCCACCTGAGCAAGGGGGAAACATGCCAAGGGTTCCCGTGGCCTCCATGCCTGTGGGCCTCAGATCTTGTTCTTCTCTTGTCCATCCAGCTGTTGTGTTGGAGGATGGGGACGATCTGCCAGTGGTGTGGGTGGGGGATGCCTCACCACAGCCAGCGGCTTTGTGGGAGCTGATTTTACCCAAAAAGTCATCCCACCTCAGAGGTCTTCACTGCAGGAGAGTGATCTTCTCAGGCTCTTCTCAGTAACATCCAATGATAGGACAAGGGGTAATGGATGCAAGCTGGAATAGAGGAGATTCCAGTTAAATGAGGAAAAATTTCTTCACAGTGAGAGTGACTGAACACTGGAAGGGGCTGCCCAGGGAGGTGGTGGAGTCTCCTTCTCTGGAGACATTCAAAACTCGCCTGCACGCGTTCCTGAGTGACCTGATTTAGGGGTTCCTGCTCTGGCCAGGGGGATTGGACTAGATGATCTTTCAAGGTCCCTTCCAATCCCTGATATTCTGTTATTCTGTGATTCTGTGATCTCTGGTGAAGAGATGCTGGTACTCTGCTGGTGGTTTCTGCACCTCAAGAGAGCATCCATCTCTTACTTAGGACTAAAAAAGGCCAAGCAGACAAGCAAGACCCATTGATCCCTTGGCAGAACATGCGGGATAGATTTTTGCTCTCTCAGTGTCCCTATCTTGCCTCCATACTCACTACCTAGGATTCCAGTCCTTTTCCAGGTAAAGGACCTCATGGAGACCACCTGTATGCTATACCACTCTGGAAGGGCCAGCAGAGAACATCAGGCTGGTCCCATTAATTCTGAAGTACCGTGCCCAGCTTTGGAGCCCTCAGCACAAGAAGGACATCAACTTGATGGAATGAGTCTAGAGAAGGCCACAAAGATCCTGCAAGGGCTGGAGACCCTCTGCTGTGAGTACAGGCTGAGAGAGTTAGGGTTGCTCAGCCTGGAGAAGAGAAGGCTCCAGGGAGACATTATAGAGATCTTCCAGTACCTGGAAGGCTGGGAAGGGACTCTTGACCAGCGAGTAGAGCAATAGGACGAGGGAAAACAGATTTACATGGAAAAAGGGATGATTTAGATATTAGGAAGAAATTCTTCCCTGTGAGGGTGGTGAGACACTGGAACAGGTAGCACTGTGACTCCCCCAACCCTGGAAGTGTTCCAGGCCAGGCTGGATGGGCTTTTGAGCAACCTGGTCTAGTGGGAGGTGTCCTTGCCCATAACAGGGGGCTTGGAACTGGATGATCTTTAAGGTCCCTTCCAACTCAAACCATTTTATGATTCTATGAAAGGTCTCAAAGCAAGGATCATGCATGTACTACTGTTAATCTAGAAGGTGGGGACCACATTAAACCTAAGCTTGGTCCTTTCCAACTCAAACCATTCTATGATTCTATGAAAGGTCTCAAAGCAAGGATCATGCACGTACTACTGTTAATCTAGAAGGTGGGGACCACATTAAACCTAAGCTTGGTCAAGGCAAACCCAAAGCTTTCTCTTACTATCCCCTTGCTGACCAGTGCTTTAGTCCTTTTAAATACCATGAGACCAAAAACCATGCAAAGAGAGGCTCAGTATTTCTTCAGGTCCTCAGGAGCAGAGGGGTGTTAGACTTGCTGCCTTGCTGGGCTCTGCCCAAGGCAGGGACTGAAGACCAGGCAGGGACGGAGCCCACTGGCCGAGGACAGAGCCCCACGGGGGAAACAGGCAGGGAATGAGGGGAGGGGAGAGGGGGTGAGGGAGCCAGAAATCTCTGTCTTGTCTTGCTGGCCTTCAGCTGTCCGTGCGGATGGATGCTCTCACCCTAAACATTGCAGTGAGATATTCCAGCCTCAGCTGATCGCCCTGTCTGATACCATTTGGGAGATTACCATATCCCTTGGCTGGGCTGCCTGCCAGGAAAACATGACTGAGAGGGCGATAAGAAGGGTGCTTTGCGGGGAAGGCAGTGGCGTCACTGCTGACAGGGATGTTACCTCATCCCTTCTGAGTAAGCATCGTGTGGCCACCGCAAAACTGGGGCAACGGCTTGGCATGGGGTGACACAGGGTGGAGGCTGGGGAGTGAGGGCAGGGTCACCATTAGTCCTGCCACCACGGACGAACCTGTAACAAGTACTTGGTGGGATGGGGCAGGCACTTGGGACGTGCCACTGGGACATCTGCCCCGTCTTGCTGCAGACTGGGAGTGAAGAGCGTGGCTGTTCTTGGGTTGACAGCTCGAATTCTCTGCCCTACCACACTCTTTACAGTGTGTCTGGGTGATGCAAGGTCCTTTTGGGGTATGGGGAAGAAGAAATCACAGCTGTCGATACTTACTAGTAACAGACACTTATATTCTGTTAATTTTGGTACTTTTCAAAAACAGTAGGAAAAACCTTGCACCCAGGCACGCCTGAGGTGGAGCGCCCTTGCCAAGCAGAGACAAACAAACACAAGGTGGGAAGACCTGGGCTTAAAAATACCCATGCAACCTGCAACGATCCATCTCGTGTGGGTGAGTCCTGATGGCCCTTAATTACCCACTCCCATGCTATTTTTTGCACTGAGCTGCTGCCTCGCTCAGTGCTCAGGATGTACCGTGCTCAGTTAATGAGCAGCTAATCAGTGCTGTTCTTTGGCTGCTGGCTGCTGAACCCTGCAGAGCTGGCCAATGGACCTCACAGCCCTGATGGTACAGGGATAGTCCTGCTCTGTCTCCAGGTGGAGGAAGGGCACTTGGGGTGATCCAAGTCTGCCGAGGGTTCAGCTGCTCTCATCAAAGACACCTTGCCTGAATGCTGGCCGCTTTTCAAGACTTTTTTGAAAATTCTTGCAATCAGGCAGATCTGCACAGGAATCCAAAGGACAATACTACTCACAGAATCACAGAATGATATGGGGCTGGAAGGGACCTCCGGACATCATAGAATCATAGAATGGTCAGAGTTGGAAGGGACCGCAAAGATCATCAAGTTCAAACCCCCCTGCCCTGGGCAGGGACACCTGCTACTAGAGCAGGTTGCTCAAAGCCCCATCCAGCCTGGCCTTGAACACTTCCAGGGATGGAGCTTCTCTGGGCAATCTGTTCCAGTGTCTCACCACCCTCACAGGAAAGAATTTCTTTCTAGTATCTAATCTAAATCTCCCCTCTTCCAATATAAAGCTGTTACCCCTTGTCCTGTCACTGCACTTCTAGACAAAGAGTCCCTCTCCAGCTCTTGATCATCTAGTCCAACCCCCTGCCAAAGCAGAGTCACCAAGAGCAGGTCCCACAGAAACTTGTGCAAGCAGGTTTTGAATGTCTTCAGAGAAGGAAACTCTACCACCTCTCTGGGCAGTCTGTTCCAGTGCTCTTCCATCCTCAAAGTGAAGAAGTTCCTACTCATGTTTAGATGTAACTTCTTATGTTCAAGTTTGTGCCCATTTCCTCTTGGCCTCTCACTGGGCACCACTGAAAAAAGACTGGCCCCTTCCTCCTGACACTCACCTTTTGAGTATTTATAGGTGTTGATCACATCTACCCCGCAGTCGTGTCTTTTCCAGACTAAAAAGACCCAAGTCCCTCAGCCTTTCCTCATAAGAGAGATGCTTTAGGCCCCTAATCATCTTTGTGGTTCTCTGCTGTACCCTCACCAGCAGATCCTTGTCCTTCTTGAACTGGGGAGCCCAGAACTGGACACAGTACTCCAATATATTTTCTTGAAAAGGGAGAAACGTGTAACGTTTCCTTCCCCCTGTTCTTAGAAATGAATAATTTTGGCCGAAGGTTAAGCAGAAGTAGTACAAAACACTCAGTGTAGAAAACTTCTACCCAATTTTTCAGAGTTCATAATGTTAAAATCAAGACAATGCATCTTTTAATGGGAAGTTTGGGGTGATTTACTAACTCAGCCTGAAGTGCTACCTGGAAGTTAAAACACATACATCTCAGTCCCTCGGTAGCATTAACAGCGCCAAAGGAGAGAGCAGCTTAGCTCAGCTTACTGCCAACAGAAAGGGGAACACTTCAAAAGATCCATTTCCAGATTAGACTCAGGGATATTTCCCTTGTTCTTCCCCCAAATCACTTTTAAACAAACAAGCCATCAAAGATACTGGAAGATCATACCATCTAGTTTCCTTAGGGTCTCTGAAGAGCTCAGGAGATCAAAAACACTACGAAGCTATCAAGAAATCATGACCTCAGCCTGATGAGATGAAGGACGAGGAAATACTGAAAATCAAAATACCTACTCTAAGCACAGAAATTATCTGTGTCTTTCCGTAGCCCTTATGATGCCACCAGTGCAGGATCTTAGTTCAGAGACCGAGTCTTTCGTCAATGCATTGGCTGAGAAAAAGAAAACCGAATGAAAAGGGCAGCTGGTATATTACAGCTTACCTGAACAAAGCTTTTGCATCCTGCCATGTCATCGATGACTCTGAAACTTGATAATACAAACCACCATCTTTGAGTGGGCTGGCTTCCCAGCACATCAGATGTGGCCCATCAGTCCTGCCAGGATGCCTTGTTCACCACAACCCTGGTTCCTCCCCTGTGTGGTGTGGAAATGCAGAACCAACATCACTGCAATACAAAAGGTGCCTTGGCCAACTTGAGAGTAGAACGTCTGCCAACAAAACTACCTTTTTGGTGATCCTCCACTGCACAGCAGAGAATGACCAACATCATCTGCACCATTCCAGAGGCAGAAACCAAAGCTCTGAAGGATATTCAAGATGCATCAGAAGTATTCAGGGCAAAGAAATAAATGCAGCCATGAGCCTCACGTTGTGCAGAGCTCTCTGGTGAGATGGGGTAGAACTGGCTCATGGACTTTCTGACTTAGGGTACCATGCCAACACTGTTAGAATATAGAAGTGGAAGTACTTCCCCCAGAAAAGAAAAGCTGATATAGAGATTAATTTGGTATTATCCTCTGAACTTGACAGGTACCCCTTAAATGGATGCCAGGCTTTGACAAGCTAAAGGACCTGGATATGTTTATAGGGCAAATTTTATGCCATTTATGCAAAAGGTCAGGTTCCAAGGGTGGGCTGTGGAGTGTCTCACGGAAGCACCTTTATAATTCACAAGAAGCAAAGGTTGCAGCATTAGAAATGCCAATCACAGTAGTAGGGGTTGATTTGCTTCATTTTAAGGTCGGCATCAAAAATGAGAGACCAGTCTCTAAGAGGCGCCTGCACCTCTCCATTAGCAGGTGACTGAAGGGAGCTGAAGAAGTTGAGGACCGCAGTAGGTTCCCACTGTTGGCACCCAAAGTTGACACCCCAAAGGGTAAATGAGTGCTGCCCCATTGCCTGGCATCTGGTGTAGTCCTCCTGGGATGGAGGAAGGACATTGCTTCCTCATTGCGCAAAGGAAAAGGTCAGCCGTCGGGCTGCAGCGGATGCTGACCAACCATGTCACCGACTGCTCCTGCGCCAGGCTTCGCCCCTCTCGCCTTTGCCAAAACTCCGCTGCTGCTGACTTGCAAAGGCTGCCCAGAACAATCCTGTTCCGTTGCCAGTCGGTCACGTCTGGAAACTGAACCTTGTCCTGGACTAATTGCAAAGACAGGGCAGGAGTAAAGTCCTCCCCCCTTTGGTTGTGACTCCATCGCCTTGGGATGTCTCTGAGAAGTTGCCTTCACGTGACTACAAGGGAAGAGGGGGAGTGACTCCAGTGGGAGCGAGGGGCAGTGGCTCTGCAATACAGCAGGCGCTGGGAAAACTGGCATCCCCTGTGCCACCGGGCTGTGCCATTGGCTCCAGAAAAGCTGACACATCATTCAGGAGCTGCTGGCAGCGGCGGAGCGACCTTCACCGACCTTGGCTCTGCGGATGATGTGGCTCCCATCGGTTAGTCAGCACAACACCTGGAATCTGCGCTTGGATGCTTTGAGGCAAAAAGCTGACAAACTTGGTCTCTGTTTCTCCTGGACGGAGACCAAAGCTTAAAATCTGGCAGCGGGACAAGTCACGCAGAACATCCAAGTGAATAGCTGTTCTGTTGAGGGAGTTATCTCAGCTTGGAACAAAGCTCTCCAGGCAGGTGCTTGCTGGACACGGCAGAGCAATGTCCGTGGTGGGCTTGCTGAGGAGGCTACAGGGACAATACAAGCTGTAGCTTGACATGAAGCCCAGTAGTAATAGACCTGCACACAACTCCGCTTCCACAAATCTCCAGGAGAGAGACGCTGCTGAAGTCACTCGCAGGTGCTGAAGGGATTTCATATAAATTGCCAACATTATTTTTCTGCTGTGCTAGAACACGATTGGTTAATTGAGCAAAGTCAGGCACGTTTCAGGATTTGGAAGAAGCCAGCGTTGTGCTGGCATTGGAGCAGTGATTCACACTCTCGCACTTGGGGCATGTTTGGGTGAACCCAAACAGTAGACAACATCTTAAAATTCACCGTTGACATCTGGCCAGGGTAGACCCAGTCTAGTCGAGAAGCTGTGCTCAACTTTGCATGTGCCAGATTCTAAAAATGGGAGGTCTCTAAGGCATGTCTACTGGCCAGATATCTGAGACAGAGCCACGCGTGGAGGCTGCGCCGTGGCCACATGGTTCTGGCCACCACAGACAGATCTTAGCAATGAAGGTGTACACAGCCCACTTAACTGACAAATAAAGAACCTGAAGATGAGACCATTTAAGCAACATGCCCAAAACTTCACCAGGAGGTTGTTTCAGGATTAAGTCATGATCAGAGGGAGACTATTGGTCTGGTGGTTGGCATGTGTGTGAACAGGCAGTTTCATTTCCCTCCTCTGCTACAGGCTGCCTGTAGCCCTCTGGGAAGCAGTCCTGCAAAGCTGAGCTTCATCATGGCTGTTGGGGACACAGTAGGTCCTCCAGGCCTGACAAATGTGCCTTGGTGCCTGCTACAAGGAAGAGCAAAGTATCTCAGAAAGGTCCAAGCAGGTAGCTCAAAGGAGGAGCCCTATGGGCTTAGTTCAATCCATGTTCACAGCCTCAACCCTCCTGCAGAGTTAGGAGCCCTCGTGCTTTGACTTTATAGTGCACCAGGGTACCCAGTTTTCTATTCCAAAGACAGTCAGGGATCTAACACTATCCTCTACCTGCCCCTCCTTCTTGCTACACAGTGGTCCAGCACCTGCCTCAGGTTGGCTGCAGTTGGTGCCATTCTCTGACCACTTTCACCATCTCCCAGGGGTATGAAACTTTGTCCTACCAATAGTGAAGTGGTGCCACAGTGATTGTGGTTCCTAGTGTCACAAAAGCTCAGTTTTAACCTTCTGAGTGGAGCGTTCAATGAGGAGAGAGATTCTGATTTATCCTAAGACCAGAACAAACTGATTTCTTCTAACTGTTCTGGTTGCCAAGTGGAGCAAGCACTGTACCACTGTTCTGTGCCCATGTCATGGAATCATAGAAAGGTTTGAGTTGGAAGATCATCCAGTTCCAACCCCCATGCCATGGGCAGGAATGTGTAGACTGGGTTGCTCAAAACTCCATACAGCCAGGCCATGAAGACTTCCAGGCATGGGGCAGCCCCAACTTCTCTGGGCAACCTGGGCCAGTGTCTCACCACTCTCACAGGACAGAATTTCTTCCTAATATCTAATCTAAGTCTCCCCTCTTTCTCTTTAAAACCATTACCCCCCATCCTATGGCTCCCCTCCCTGATCAAGAGTCCCTCCCCATCTCTTCTGTAGCCCCTTTAGGGAATGGAAGGGGCTGTAAGGTCTCCCCGGAGCCTTCTCTTCTGCAGGTTGAACGATCCCAGCTCTCTCAGCCTGTCCTCACAGCAGAGGGGCTCCAGCCCTGTGATCATCTTTGCAATCATCTTTGTTTCCACCTTGCAAGCTCTGGCTAAGGCCCTTGAGCTCTCTTTGCCTCATTTTCCCACGTGCCAGGACAGCTTTTGGTATTTTCCTACCTCTGCAGACTAGCATGAGGGTAAGTACATTAAAAGCTTGGATGTTGTTCAGGTCCTAGAGTACTGGGAGCCATAGAAGTGACTTAAATAGATGGTTTAAAGCCAATTAAAGCAAAATCTTTGCTCTGAATGTAGAGATAAGGAAAGCTAAGGGTCATGCAGCTCTCGTCCCTGCCAGCATAGGGTTGTTCTACTGGTCTTCAGCCTTGTCACAGTCTACATGCAGTGAGCAGCTCGCAGTGCTTCCACCAGGAGACAATTCAACATTTAACAGAAACACTTGCTCTCTTCATTTCACCCCTTTATTCCCATTTATCCCCTCAGCAATCCATTGTAAAGCTTGTTTCCAAGCCAATAACAGGCAAGGTAGAGCAGCAAGGAGATAGCATCATGTCAAAGGGTTGACTGTGCTGATACCTCTGTTTGGCCTGGGAGCATCACCTGGGTAAATGGAATGCTCCCAGATTCCTCAACTGATGCAGAATGGATTCCCTGCGTGAGGTCCCCTTTTTCACCTCTCTCTGCTTGGCTGGGTCCAAGGGCATATAGGGTTTTCATACGTTGTTGGGTGAGGCCAGTCGCCTCCAGTTTATGCTTGAAGGTAGAAAAAAGTGTGATAAATGCATGCAAATAGTAAGTGTTTGTCTTGCTGCCTGGAAACCCACAGTGAAATCATGGTGCTGATTTCTCAAAGTCCAGCCCTCACCTTGGTGGCCAGGTCCCTTGGGCATAAATCGCTCTTAAAACTCAACCTGTTTGTTCTCGTTAGCCTTCTCGTCTCGTTTTCACTCCAACTGTACAGACACAAACCCATTTGTACCTCATGCCTTTACAAATGGCATTTTATTCAAAGCTTTCATAAGGTGTTTGTTGTTCGTGGTGTCCCTGGGGAGCTTCTGGCTTTGGCAGCTGAGACGATGTTCTTCCAGCACCACGAGCTGCTGAGGACTTCACTGCATAGCTTTTATGTAGAAAATCCTTTGCTTTCATTTTAATGACGTGCATTTTGGGCCACCAGATGAAAGTAAATAGGATATTTCGGTACCTTTTCACTCTTGTAAAATTAATAAGCTCCTTGGCACCACCCTGGGCAAGCATTAGCTGAAGACACACAAGAACATAAGCAGAACTTTTTGTTGCAAGGAAACCTTTCCCCACGCCCCACCTGCACGCGTATTTCTGCCAGTTACTACTTTGCTTAAGCCCCGGGTGGGATTGTTACCAAAAATAGCCAAATCATTGTAGTCTACAGCTGTTAGATGGGCTTTGTTCACAGTCATGGGGGACACAGGACCAGAGGTGGGGGCAGGATTTGAGCCGGCTGTGTGTGATATGGCTTGCTCTGCGCTCTGGGCTGGATTCCCCCACGTGCCGTTTGGTGATGCCGAAGGGGTGAATGTGCTGCAGGGGTTTTTTGGTGCAAGGAGCCCAATTCTGTTCCTGCCGCTGCCTTTTAGCCACGTTTCTATTTTGTAAACATCATTCAGTCATGGGGCTGTTTTATTTTAATCAAAATCTTTTCATGGCAGGCAGGACCTCTCTGCGCAGCCTTAGAAATGCCAGCGCTTTTATTACCAGAAAGCATTACTTTGAGTCACTCCCCTTAGGTAGGGCTTTTGAGAGAAATCTGTGGCAGTCTTTGACCGCTGAAATGGAAATAATTTTTAAAAACAACTTGACTTGTCACCATTTTCTCTGAACTCACTTATGACTTGGTCCATTTGGCTCTCTTCCACCCACCCATTCCCTCACATCTTGTGAGGCATTTCCATCAGCTCTGATGACAACAGCAGGCCTAGCTCCTGGCAATGACAGCATCTGGGGCTGGATGAGGCTGTAGACCTCTTTGAGTTGTTTTTTCTAACACTGCTAATGCAGACACTGCATTTTTGGAAGCCCAGCTCAGACATTCATTCCTCAGTTGCACATTGACCCCACATGGAGTACCGCATCCAGGTCTGGAGTCCTCAATAGAGAAGGACATGGAAATGTTGGAATGGGTCCAGCGAAGAGCCACGAAGATGATCAGAGGGATGGAGCACTTCTGCTTTGAAGGCAGGATGAGGGAGCTGGGGTTGTTCAGCCTGGAGAAGAGAAGGCTCCGGGGAGACCTTATAGCAGCCTTTCAGTATCTGAAGGGGGCTACAGGAGAGCTGGGGAGGGACTCTTTGTCAGGAAGTGCAGCGACAGGACAAGGGGTAATGGCTTTAAATTGGAAGAGGGGAGTTTTAGAGTAGATACCAGAAAGAAATTATTTCCTGTGAGGATGCTGAGACACTGGAACAGGTTGCCCGGGGAAGTTACAGATGCCCCATCCCTGGAGGTGTTCAAGGCCAGGTTGGATGGGGCTTTGAGCAACCTGGTCTGGTGGGAGGTGTCCCTGCCAATGGCAAGGGGAGTTGGAATTGCATGACCTTTAAGGTCCCTTCCCACCCAAACCTTTCTAAGATTCTATGATTCCATGAAATTACATTCTTCAGCCAAGCTCTAAATTCCATGCAACCATACAGCTTCTCCTGCCTTCACTGACAGCTGCCCTTTTGCATGTCCAAGTTGATTTTGGCCCCAGTCTGTGACCACACAAGCAAAGCAGAAAGTCATCACGTGGACCAGTGTGGCTGTTTGCTCTATTCCTCCCTCCGAAGCAATATTCCACCCGGCGGTCGACCTGATGCCGACTACTGCTATTTAAGGTTGCCTCGTTTAACCTGGGCTGTGTTTTCTTCGCTGGGTGATTTTTGCAGTCTGTGGCTGTTGAAGAGCACAGCGCTCTCCTATCGATTTGTCCTGAGCACTGAGCGCAAAGGGCAGGAGGGATCCTGGAGTTTCGCTGATGCTCCAGCTCCAAGCATCAATAATTAGCGGCACAGTTGCCCGACTCGATGAAGAAGAAGAGGACAGACTTGGCAATCTGTTCTGTTGTTCAAAGACTCCCTTGCTACCCTGTGTGCCATTTTATTCCGGTCTATGATCTGCAGAGTGGCAGCAACACGAAGGAAGAAGGGCCCTGTGATGCTGCACAAAACCAATGTCCCTGGTCACAAGTGCTTAGGACACTGGGATCATATCCTTCCTCCCAGGAATGGTCTTAGCTGACCACTGCTCTGGATGAAGGGTTTGTATGCACATCCTGCTGTTTATAGCCTGTCTTGCAGGTCTTGGTGGACAGAGGGCCACTGGGCTGGCAGAGCTACCGGTAACAGCAGAGACGGTGTGAATGTGCAAATCATAGAATCACAGAATGGTTGGAGTTGGAAGGGACCTTGAAGACCATCCAGTTCCAACCCCCTGCCATGGCCAGGGACACCTCCCACTAGACCAGGCTGCTCAAAGCCCCATCCAACCTGGCCTTGAACACCTCCAGGCATGGGGCATCCACAGCTTCCCTGGGCAACCTGTTCCAGTGTCTCACCACCCTCATGGTGAAAAATTTCTTCCTGAGATCTAAATCTCCTCTTTTCCAGTTTGAAGCTCTTACCCTTTGTCCTATCAAAACTTTGTAAAGAGTCCCTCCCCACCTTAACTGTAGCTCCTTCAGGTACTGGAAGGGGTTATAAGGTCTCCCTGGAGCCTTCTTGTCTCCAGGCTGAACAACCCCCACTCTCTCAGCCGGTCTTCACAGCTGAAGCTGAAGGGTGCTTCAGCCCTCTGATCATCTTTATGGCCTCCTCTGGACCTGCTCCAACAGGTCTATGTCTCTCCTGCACTCAGGACTCCAAAGCTGGATGAATTACTCTATGTGGGGTCTCACCAGAGCAGAGGAGAGCAGAAGGAGGAATCGCCTCCCTTGACCTGCTGGCCACGCTGCTTTTTGTGCAGCAAGATTAGTATTTGGTTAATGAAGGCTTGCAAAGCATGTTGAGGACCATGAAAGTCTGCAAGTGCAGTCAATGTAATATTTGCACGACATCCTGCTTCCTTTGGAATAATTCCCATTCCACTTTGCAATAAACTACAAGCAACCTCACACTTTAAGGAACTGGCTTGTTGTCTCAGCCCCTTGGGGACTGTGAAGTTAGCACCCAAAACCAAAGCAGGCACAGGGGGGTCCTGTCCACTCTGGAAACAACCTTTCTCAGATACTCTGCTCAAGCTCCTAAATTCCAGGGTTTTTACGCAGCCAGCTCAAGGAAAGCCTGGGCTGTGCCAGGGTTAACCTGGGAGGAGAGAAACTCTCTCAGCAGGCTGGGATCTGCTATGCCTCTATCTTCCCTCCTGTGTCATTCATTTGCCAGTGCAGCTTCAAAAAAAAATAAAATCATAAAAATTCATTAAGGGATAGCTAGAGGATTTTGGGGACCATAGCCAAGGGCTTCCCAGCATGGAGACACAAGGTTGGCACCTGGAGAGCCAGCTGTGGGCTGTGGAAATTCAAGGCAGCTAGAGAGAAGGCCAAGGAGCTGTGGGAGAGGGTGAGCATCCTGCCTGCTGCTCCCCCAGTCTGAGCTGTCTCCTTGCCTGCACCTTGCTTGGAAGCAAAGCTCCAGCTCCCCAGCAGGCCTCCAGGTACCCACAGACCTTGTTGCTTATAAAACTGTATGGAGGGGACTGTGAAGCTGGGGGAAAAACATATGTGGGAAAAACAGAGCAGGTGGTTTCTGTCCTCCAGCCCCACATCTCCACCTCTGGCTCCACCTCCAGCCCCACATCTCCACCTTCCTTGTCTCCATGGCTCTGCATGCTCCCACCACCACCCATCAGCATCCAGTTCTGCAGAGAACCTCCACCCTGTATGGGGCAAAGCTGCTAAACCCCTGACCTGAGCAGGAGTGATGAGACATCGACTGCTCTGCTACAGAATCCCCAATGGCTGCACGTGGCAGCTCCCGTGGGGCTGCTGGGGGACAGTTGTGTCCACCTTGGCCATTTGGGTAGGCATGGCTCCTGCATCTGTGTTTCTGAACTCCTTGGCTGCTGCATCTCTCCTTTCTCCACCTGTGCCCCACTTTCCCTTTTGACCTCCTGCCCTGCTTTCTCCAAAAGCTGCTCCATCCCTCCCTGTCTCTCTTTTTCTCAGCCTTGCGGGAAGGAGGGGAATGTTGTGGGTTTTTTCAGTTTATCAGTTCAGGTGGCATCTCAGATGGTCTGGGCTGAACCCAGTAGTGAAGAAAAGCAAAGTGCATCCAAAAATGAAGTCCCAAGATCCCTGACTAACATCTCTGCACATGCTCCGTGCCCATGCTGCGACATCTGTAGGCTCCCGGGCTGCAGCTCCTTCTGCTTCTGGACTACAAAGATCAGGGGAAGACAAGATCTTTTCCTCTGTTTTGCCCACCCTTGACACGGGGACACCCTAACACAGGTTTTTGCTACCTCAGCATCCCTGATGAGCAGGAAGGGGATGGTTTTCCAGCCCTCATTTCCAGGATGCTTTGAAGAAGCACCCGTATTTACCGCAGTATTTTTCTTCCTTCAGCACCATAGAAATGCTGAAGCATTGGAAGTTTGCTGATGTTTCCTAGTGACTTAGTACATTTTGGGGGTCTGACCATCCTCTGTCCCTTCCCAGCAACACCAGTTGCCAAAGGAGGTGAAGGAAGTACCGTTTTGCTTCATTTGCAAGCAGGGTCTCCTTGGGCCACCAGATAAAAGTGCTTTTTGCCCTGGAGAGGGGCTGTTGGGGCTGCAGGAGGGCTGGCTGTGGGCCGGGAGGAGCAGGCAGGTACAGCTGCTGTGTGTCTTAACACCCATGGCCACCATCACAACCCCCAGGTAGTCAGCCTGGGGGCAAATCTGGGGCACATCTTGTCACATGCAAACCACAGCCACCGCTTTGCCCCTCTGCCCCCAACAGCATTGGCTGCCTTTGCGTACGCCCCATCCCCTGCCTTCTGCATCCCCACCAACCCCGCTTCTCCCCGCGAGGATTTTTATTTTCCAGCCTAACCTTTGTCTGGTTGAGCCAGTGACTCATCTCGCTCATTAGCTGAACTTTGAATATCTCTTTATCCGCTGGATCCCTTTCAAGCTCGTTCCCTGGCAGCGGAAGCGCCTGCTCGCCTTCGCTCTGCTCTGGATTGCAGGGGAGCCGCCTGCGTTGCTCTTGCAGCGGCATCTGTTTCCCCAGCTAAAGGCACGTGAATAAAACCCAAGGGGCGCAGGGATGGCTTTCGGCCTTCCCCTGCACTGGGGGTTAATTGCTAGGAGGTAGCCTGGACCATTTAGGAAGCCCCCCCCCCCAAGGTTTTTGGCTGGCTCTCAGCCCCTGTTTTTTCACCCACCACCTCCGTTGCTGCTGCTGTTTGGGTTTTGAGCGACAAGGACACTCCACGGCTGCTCTTGAAGCCCATTGTGCTCATCACCAGCTGCCAGCAGAGCCTGGTGAGAGCTGCCTCAAGGGCTGGCCTCCTCACAGTTCTCTCCAGAAGGTCCAAATTCTTCATTAGTTGCTTTCTCTGCTTTTTTCCCCTGCCTTGTTCAGTGCACAGACCTCCCAGTGAGAGCAGGCATGGCCACGTGGCAAGGAAAGAACATTTCAGCTCTTGCAGCTGAAGGGACAAGCTCAGGGGAGGAGCAGGTGAGGGTATGGGTCAGTTATGAAAGGGCATGAGTGGCTTAAAGGGTTTGAAAGCAGGTTGGAGCGATGTAGGTGACCCAAAACCAGTGCTTCTGAGGTGCTCCTGGCTGTTTCGGTGTGGGTAAAGACTCGAGGAACCTCTCACCTGATCAAAACAGAGCTGAGGGTGCTCGGTCAAAGGGAGAAACCCCTTCACTGCTCCATTGTAGGTGAACAGGAGGTGACTTTATCTCCTGGAGAAGACCAAGGCTCCTCCATGTCCCCGCTGCTTTTCATCTGGCTCACTTTGCCACTGATTATTTTTCTCCTGGTCCCATCACTTAGCAGTGCTAATCGCCTTTCCAAATTGCCGGGCACGTGACCGAGAGCATCTCCTTCAAGCACCCCAGCTCTCCCACGCCCGGTTACGTGCGGGCCGGTAATTTGTGTCTCTCCAAGCCGGGGAGCTGGAGAGCTCTTCCCCACGAGGAGGTGATGATTCACGTCCCCAGAAAAGGGAATCAATAAAGCATGACTAAGGCAGCCCTACATCAGGACGGTGATCAGAGACTGCCTCCGCATCTCTGTCCGGAGTGGCAATTTACTGATTGTCTTTGCGATTTTTCCTCCGCCAGGCTTCCAGCAGCTCCTTTTATTTATTAATTTCTTCGTTAGCTTTTGACACTGGCGTTTCTCAGGGTTTGGATTTGCTGCCTTGGGCTTCGTGGGGATGAGAAGCTGTGCCGACCTACAAATTTCTGGGTGATCTAGCGAGAACGGTGGCCCACGGTGCCCTAAACCAGCCCAAATGGAGAGGCGGGTGTTACTAATCACTGCTCCGTGGCCGCTTGGGGATTGCTTGCCCATGAAAACTCTTTGCAGCAGAAGACTTCCTGAGAGCTTTAGATTTATGAACTCACCACCAAATGCCCTGAACACCCAGACAAAATAAGTGCATGCTGGACATGAGACTCATTACATACTATCTGCAGCCAAACGTTCATAAGAAGGTAAATTAATGCTCAACCACGAGACAGAGGATACTTTATACCTTTGCAGCCCACTTTCCAAGAACGTGCAGGTACTCCATGGTCTGGAGATTGTCTCTCCTGTGGTTTAATGCCATTCCTCAGTATTTCGCTAATTTACCACATGCTGAAGCCTTCTAGGAGTAACATGTAAATGCAGGGATGTGCCTTGTCACCAAACCAGCCCTGCACTTAATGGCTACAGGAGCATTTTGCCATCAGCTGTCCCACCAAAGCATAAGGAGGAATCGCCTCCCTTGAGCCTTCCCCAGGGCATTTTGTTATTTTGTGCTGGTTATTTTGTGCTGGACCAGTTCCCCATCTCAGATCATTGCACAGACCCACAGCATCAAGGCAAAGGATTTTGGGGGCCTTGGAGCTGTTAAATGGAGAAAGGCAGCCCTAGTGACAGGTAATGTAAGGATGAGGCTCGGGGCCACCGAATGGCACAGGAGGGGAGGCATCAGGGAAAAGTATTCTTGTGAGGAAGGGCTGCTTGGAAGATCCTTCATAAGGGTAAGCTCCTGGAGGTGGGGTACAGAGATGACACTCATCACCCGATGGCATTCTGTGGGCATCTGAGCTCCAGAAAGGCCAAGGAGAATGGAGAACCTGTCTTGGAGCGGTCCTTGAAGCCTGCAGAGGTTATGACAGGGAAGAGAAAAGCCAGGAAGAGGCACTTCCCCGTGTCCATGCCAGGAGGAATGAGCACATAATTCTTGGCACAAAGGTTACTGTTTCCACAGAAGTTGCTGAGACTCAGCCTGACCTCCCTAACCACAGAGTCACAGAGTCACAGAATCCTTTGGTGGGAAGAGACCCTTGGGATCATCGAGTCCAACCACACGTCCCAGTGAAACTAAAATTCCTCTCTAATCTACCTGCTCACAAAGCCCGTTATCCTTGTGGTACACAAGCAAAGCCTAAAGGGAGAAAGCGCTCCCAGGATAGACAAGCACAGGAGGACTGGGATGTGCCTTAGACACTGGATTTAGGTCCTGCCTCATCCTGTCCCCAGTCCAGAATGGTCCCATCTACCTGAAAGAGCTGCTTCAACTTCCTGAAAGGGCAGTTTTCTCCCTTCAGCCCATTGAGTGCTGAGNTCTATGATTCTATGATTCTTCAGATGTGCTTAAACTTCTCCACCAGCTCATCCTCACACTTGTTACTAGCATCATTTTTATTACCTCCACCAATGGTGCGTGGGGCTGCCTCCAGGGGGCAAGCCAGGATGCCTAAATTCACTATAGGGAATCTGTATAGGTGGCTCCAGTCTGCCCAGGAGCAGCAAGGTGTTGCTGGCAGAGACGGAGTCTCCCTGGCTCTATGGGGTGCCCTGGATGAAAGCATCTCCCTGTCTGGGCATGCCCCTCTGGGTAAATAAGCAAATAGAGGAGGTAACAGCAATTCTGAAACACCTTGCTGGTGAAGATCTGGGGGTCTGAAGGCCTCAAACCACTCCCCGCCCAGTTTCATGGATGCTTTTCCGACAAAAAGAAAAATAAAAGCCAAATTGCAGCCGGGCGCCGCAGGTGTGGGAGCACACTCTGGTGCCTGGTGTTTGCTTTCCTGAGAGGGGACATGCTTTGAGTTAGAACCCCTGGTCCTGGCTCTGGGTCTTGCTGGGGATGGTAATGCCATGTGCAAGGGTCTCGCTGGTGACAGCAATGCTGCTGGGTCTTTGCTGGGGATGGTGATGCTGCAGGCAAGGGTTTCAGTGGTGACAGCGATGCTGCAGGTGAGGTTCTTGCTGGGGACAGTGATGCCACGGGCCAGGGTCTTGCTGGGGATGGTGATGCTGTGGGCAAGGGTTCTAATGGTGACAACAATGCTGCAGGTGAGGGTCCTGCTGGTGACAGTGATGCCACAGATGAAGGTGTTTGCTGGGGTTAGTGATGCCAGATGTGAGGCTCCTGCCAGTAGTGGTGCTGTGGGTGAGGTTCCCACTGGGGATGCCCCTGGCCCTGGTAATGCTGCTTGCTGTCAGGGTGCAGGTCCTCAGCCCGCCTGCAAGGCTCCTGCTCCTGGTCGGCTCCCAAAAGCCAGTCAGATGACAGGGTTATTTGCTAAGGCTGGCAGGAAGGAAAGGCCATAAATTCCCCAGATATAACGGCTGAGTCAGAGAACGAGGCGGCCACAGCCAATTCCAGCGTGGCCTGGAAGAGCGGCTTAAGGGGAGGGGACAGGGTCAGCTGTGGCTCTTACTGTTCCTCCCTGAGCCAGGAGGTCCCTTGGAGGCTCAGAGGGACAATAAAATATCAGATGGCAGGTCCTGCTGGATCCTGGTGGTCCCAGAACTGCTCTCTCCAGACCGGCCACCCTGCATTTGCATCCCGTGCTGGGAGGCAGCAGTTTTCTTTGGTCTCCTGCCCTGCTGGAGGATCAGGGCTTGGTTGGAGGATCTTGCAGACAGGCCTGCCCTTTCACACCAGTGATCACCACTCCTCTGGCAGGAAAGCAAAAGGTTAAGCCTTCAGGGCTGAAGACCATGTATTATCTCCTGCAGGAGTTTTTGCAGCCCTTCAAGGTTATATTTTTTTAAATAAATTATTGCCCGTTCCTAAAATTAGCCCTGACGCGCTGCAAACTCAAAATCAACACATTTCACTAAGAAGAAAAAATAAAACCAACGACAAAACAACAACAACAACCCCCAAAACACCCCCCCCACACGCCACAAGGAGACATTTGGATCCGTTCACATGCATTTCTTGTTCCTCTGTTTGTTTGGTTGTTTGGGAGCAAATTCTCCATCAGGCTTCAAGCAGCCGCAACCCAAACCGGATAAACATTGTCTCTGCAGAAGGCTTTACCCCACCCCGCCTGCTGCTGCTCTTTGCAGCTACAGCCTCCACAGCTGACCCACCAGACCCCATCCCTGGTAATCTTCCTCCTGCTCCCCTCACCCATCACTGCATCCATTATTTCTACTCCATGGATTCTTCCTGCTCCACCTCAGGGGCATTCTAGGGCTCCTGGGAAGAACTTCCAGTGGGTGATGATGGAAAGTCCTACTGTTTCTGGACCCCACCACCCATTTAAGGCTTTATGAAAGCACTGGGATGCTTTGCTGGAGGATCAGATCCCACATCTCCAAACCTCTTGGGTATTGCCCATTGTATTTACCTCCTCTCTTCAGGCCTCCTTTTCCTGGTGTGGTGCTGGTGCCTCAGACACCAGCACTGCAGTGCTGTAGCCCCAAGGAGAAGTGGTGGTGCCCCGACCAGGGCATCTGGTACAGACAGACACAGCCAGGAGAGAGAATGGGCTTCTGGGATCTACTGCAGACCCCTCAGGTGAGAACAGCACATCTCCTGCCATCTCCAGCTCTTCCTCCTCTCCCTCCACCCTCAATCCCCAGCAGAAGGTTGCTCTCACCCTTCCTGAGAAGGCTGACAGATGAATGTTTCCCCTTCTGTCCTGGTTTAAGCACCGCTGACAGCCAGGACCAGGCAGCCGCTCACACGGTTCTCCCCTTCCCCCAGAAGGGCAGGGGGAAGAGGGGGAAAGGAGGGGAATGGGAAAGGGAGACGCTGAGATAAAGACAGTTTGATAGACCAGTAACAGAAAAGGAACAATAAAAATAAAGGTTAATAATAATATTATTAATAGCAGCAGTAGTAGTAATAATAACGGTAAATAATAAAAACAGAAAAGAGTGCCTCTTTCCCTCCAGCTAACCTTCCCTGCAGTAGGGAATACTCCGTGTTGGCCATTCCATCGCTCTATCTAAGCTCCTTATCAGCTTCCATGGGAAGCTGAAAAATGTCCTTGAAAAATATAAACAGCACCTGGCAACAAGTAAAACAATACGCATTATTGGCAATCCTGTCGTGCCACACCTGAAACAAAGCAACCGCTAGAAAAAAAGCGTGTGAACTCTCTCCCAGCTGACACCAGGACACCTTCCCACTGTGGCTCCTCCTGCGGGTGATACTCTTCCCATCACCAGCAGGATTTCCCTGCGCCACTGAGCTTTATAGAATCATAGAATGGTTTGAGTTGGAAGGGACCTTAAAGATCATCCTGTTCCAACCCCCTGCCCTGGGCAGGGACACCTCCTACTAGAGCAAGTTGCTCAAAGCCCCAGCCAGCCTGGTCTTAGAATCATAGAAACATAAGGTTGGAAAGGACCTACAAGATCATCTAGTCCAACTGTCCTCCTCTCACCAATACTACCCACTAAGCTACTAAATCATGTCTTAGAATCATAGAATCATAGAATCATTTAGGTTGGAAGAGACCCTTGGGATCATCAAGTCCAACCATCAGCCCTACTCTACAAGTTCTCCCCTACACCAGATCCCTCAACACCACATATAATCTACTCTTAAACACAGTCAGGGAGGGTGACTCCACCACCTTCCTGGGCAGCTGATTCCACTGACTGACCACTCTCTCTGTGAAAATTTTTTTTCTAATGCCCAGCCTAACCCTACCCTGCTGCAGCTTGCAGCCATTCCCTCTTGTTCTGTCGCTAATTGCCCGTGAGAAGAGACCAGCACCAACCTCTCTACAGTGCCCTTTCAAGCAGTTGTAGGGAGTGATGAGGTCTCCCCTCAGCCTCCTCTTCCTCAAACTAAACAACCCCAACTCCCTCGTCCAGATGGTTCTTGAAAACCACCAGGGATGGTGACTCCACCACCTCCCTGGGCAGGCCATTCCAGTGCCTGACCACTCTTGGGGAGAAAATGTTTTTCCTGATGTGGTGTTGAGGGATCTGGTGTAGGGGAGAACTTGTAGAGTAGGGCTGATGGTTGGACTTGATGATCCCAGGGGTCTCTTCCAACCTAAATGATTCTATGATTCTATGATCTAATCTTAATCTCCCCTGGCTCAACTTGTGGCCATTCCCTCGAGTCTTGAACACCTCCAGCTTTTGTAGGTAACCTGGGCCAGTGTCTCACCACCCTCACTATCTGTGAGGAAAGACAAGTCATGAAATCAGCCCCAGCAACAGCCTGTGTCCTTCTAACCTTCTTAGAGAAGACATGAACTCTCCCAGGTCTCTGTCCTCCACTGACCCCTCTCTCCTGACAGTCAGGAGAGCTTGGCTCAGCACTCTGGGGACGTGGCTTTTGCTACTCCAGCGATTCACGGCTCTTGCTCAAGACCTCACGGATGGAAATGTCTTGAGCAAGAGCCGTGAATCGCCCAAGTAGCATAAAGAGAAGGCAGTTGAAGGAGCATTGTAGGCACCAGGGGAGCGTGCAGGCAAGCACAGACCTGGGAGGTGTCTGGTGGAAGCAGTTTAAACTGTGCTAGAGGGTCAGGGAGCTGACGGTGACATGGAGATGGGACATGAGTTTGAAGGCACAACCCTGCTCTCAGGCAGGCTTCTCATCAAGGGGTTTTCATTGCAGATGGGGAAAGGAGGCAGGCAGCAAACCTGGAGAAAGTGGCTGCATGCACTGGGCTGCTGTGTTTGCTCCAGCTGAGGATGAGGAGGGCCAGGTCTGCAGAAAGACCTGTGAAAGACACTGCAAGCATACTCGGAGGGTTAAAAAGAGAGACTGAGTGGGCTAAGTGGTGAGTAATGAAGATGTCACTCAACAAGATGAGATCTTTCAGTGTATTGAGTGCTGCTTTATATTGGATGGAAATTTCCAGGTATTTGGAACAAAAGTGTAGCTGAACCAGAGAAAATTCTTCATTATTTACCAGACTGCTTCAAATTCACTCCGTGTATCTCATTTTATACTGGAAGGCATCGTCCTTTCAGATCACTGGCAGAGAGATCAGACTTGATCTTTGGCCCTGACTCTTATTCTACCCTGGTGGAAGTGCCTTGCTCACTGTAGCACACTCTTGTTCGGATTACTTGCTGCATCTCAATGTGGTTTCAGTTAGTGCAAACCGCATTTCAGACCAAGGCATTTTTTTTCCTAATTTTTTTATTTCCTAAGACAAAGAAGTAAAATACATTAGTCAAAATGAAACCATATGTTCGTAAAGGCTTTGCTGCCTTCGTCCTCTGGCTGTGCCATTCTCCAGCAGCATTCCTCTTCGCACCAAGAAGAGCTGGAAAAGAAGAGAACCTGGCAGTTTTCTGCGCCCATCATCCCTCGAGTCTGCCTCGTGCCTCATGGTAACTTTATTCAACATCTGGCTTCTGCAGAGTTTCTCCCCATTGACAGTATTGTGTGGACTGAACCAAGCTCTCAATATTTCATTATGATTTTTTCTTAAATATTCATCCCATTATTTTTATAGGGTGGTGATTGCCAGTATTATGTTCTCTCTTTTTTGGTTTTAATTCACAATCGCATTTCTTTTCTTCTGCCTGTCAGGCTCATATTGTTCAAAGGTTTTAAAACAGAGCCACCCAAGGATCAATATGTTCATTAACTAATCCCGCTATTAGCAGCTGAGAATGAACACCGGATGATGCCTGCAACTGACAAAGACTGATTTCTTAAACATAAAACTTCTCAAGAATCTGCTTACTTTTTTCTCTTTACCGTTCTCCTTTCTTTTCTCCCTGCACTTGGAGGATAAGATTTTAAGGAGGGCTCAGAGTATTGGCCCTTTTGGCTTGTCAATGGCGTTGTTTTCCTTCTCAATCGCCTCCCTGCTACAGTTTTGGGTGTAAAAGTTCTTCACCCTTTGATAAAGTCCAACTAGTTTTGCTGCATGGCTCGTTGTCCTCCTCCCAGCAATCCTGAAGTGTCTCAAAAGGCTCCTGATTGGTTTCCTCCCTCTATTCTCCGGCCACGGGCAGATGTTCACCCCACGAGGGCTGTGCCAGCTGGAAATGTCACCGTGCCCCAGCTAATCATTACGGTCCTCAGCTGGAAAGGACACTCTGCACCACTTTCTAAATGGTGAGTATCGTCCTGACCCTGAATCCACCGTGTCTGCTCCAATGAGTGATGTTGCTTCATGTTAAATGGGATGGAGCAGCTGCTGGGTGCGGAGGAGCGGCTGGAGGGGGGAGCGTGTCCAGTGGCACAGCTGGATCCAGGAGTGCACGTCTGTCCACGGCTCCCCATCCTTGAGCCTCTTGAGACTCAGCCTTGGCCAGCTTTTATGTTGGACAATCTGCTGACCTTCAGCCTTGGGTAGAGCGTTGCCTGGGATTTTCCAGTCTTCTCCCTCACTGCTGGCTTTTGCTGCCCCTTCAAGAGTACATTTAGCCCCACCCCATCCCCTGCAATCCTCACGTTGCTTTCCAGCCCTGTGCAATCCTCTCCATCATCCAACGCCATTGACAAGCTGCACGTCCAAGGTTCCCCATCCATTCCCAGTCTGTAACAAGCCAGTTTTGGAAGATCTTCTGAAGCGTAACTCACCACAGGGGTGCACACATCGGGCTCTTGCACTGGGATGAGCAGCTGAGTTGGAGGGAAGCGGGGAGGGGGTAGAGAATTAGCTGGAAAAATATCAAAGCTCAATGCAGTCTTGAAGCAGCAAGACAGCACAACCCGACAGTTTTAGGGAGGCTGGGGTGGTCCTTCAGCCTTACAGCAGGAGCTGCCTGGCCCTGACATTGTGATGGATGGTGCCAATTAGCCTTCTCAAAGCATCATGCCATCCTCTGGCTCTGAGGAACTGGCAACTCAGCCTCACACCATGCAGCCATAACCAGCTGTGACAGCTTTGATTTCTCCTGTGCTATCGCTGCTGCCTCTGGGCTCTGTGACACCACCTGGAGGAATCTGTCCCAGCTGATGGCTTTGTCACCTTGGGTTGCCTGCAGCCCCCAACAAGAGACGCTGGCGAGGGCTTGCTCCCAAAATAGCAGGGAGGCTCCTGGCCTTGGGTCAGATGTCAGATAAACAGGCTGAGAGAGTTGGGGGTGTTCAGCCTGGAGAAGAGAAGGCTCCAGGAAGACCTTATAGCCCCTTCCTGCACTTAAAGGGGGCTATAAGAAAGATGGAGATGGATTTTTTACAAAGGCATGTAGTGATAGGATGAGGAATAATGGCTTCAAACTGGGAGAAGGGAGATTTAGATTAGATATTAGGAAGAAATTATTTTCTGTGGGGGTGGTGAGACACTGGCACAGGTTGCCCAGAGAAGCTGTACTTGCCCTGACCGTGGAGGTGTTCAAGGACAGGCTGGGTGGGGCTTCGAGCAACCTGATTTGAGGTTCAATAAGGCCAAGTGCTGGGTCCTGCATTTCAGTCACAACAACCCCATGCAATGCTATAGGCTTGGGGAAGAGTGGCTGGAAAGCTGCCCAGCAGAAAAAGACTTGGGGTTGTTGGTGGACAGCTGGCTTAACATGAGCCAGCAGTGTGCCCAGGCAGCCAAGAAGGCCAACAGCATCCTGGCTTGTATGAGGAATAGCGTGGTCAGCAGGAGCAGGGAAATGATGGTGCCTCCGTACTGGGCACTGGTGAGGCCTCACCTTGAGTACTGTGTTCAGTTCTGGGCACCTCACTACAAGAAGGACATTGAAGTGCTGGAGAGTGTCCAGAGGAGAGCCACCAAGGTGGTGAGGGGTTTAGAGAACAAGTCCTGTGAGGAGAAGCTGAGGGAACTCAGCATGTTTAGTTTGGAGAAGAGAAGGCTGAGGGGAGACCCCATTGCCCTCAACAACTCCATGGACGGAGGTTGTAGGGAGGTGGGTGTTGGCCTCTTCTCCCAAGGGAATAATGACAGGACCAGAGGAAATGGTCTGAAGTTGCGGTGGGGGGTGGTCAGATTAGATATTAGGAAGAATTACTTGACTGAGAGAGTGGTCAGGCACTGGAACAGCCTGCCAAGGCAGGTGGCTGAGTTGCCATCCCTGGAGGGATTTAAGAAATGTGTGGATGAGGCTCTTCAGGGCATGCTCTAGTGGCTGAGATTGTAGGGTGCGGCTTTTGGGTTTTGTATGGTTGGACTTGATGATCTGAGAGGTCCTTTCCAACCATGACAATTATGTGTGATTCTGGTGGGAGGTGTCCCTGCCCATGGCAGGGAGGTTGGAACTGGATGATCCTTAAGGTCTTTAAGGTCCCTTCCAACCCAAAACATTCCATTCTATGATTCCCCTGTGTGCTGGCCTTGTTGTGGGGGAGGCACTTTCTTCCAGTGTTTCTGCAACCACTGTCCAGATGTGCATCTGTGTAAGGGGGAAAGGAGGAGTGTTTCAAGGGCAGAAGCATTTTGGGAGGCTCTGTCTCATGCCCAAAGCACCACCCCTCTTACATGAAAGGCACAACAAGAATCAAACAATCACCCCACTTTAATCACCACCGTGATTAAACCCAGAACCCACAGTGATTTAGTGTCAGACTACAGCCCTGTCATGGAGAATAATCCCTAAATCACATGGACCTGATGGACATCCCCTAGGACATTCCCTAGGACATCACCTCCTAGGGAAAACGTGAACGGCGATGCCATCCTGCAAATCTGCGTGCCTCTGTGGGATGTATCTCAGATATTTTACCTTTCAGGTCTTTCTCCTTCCCCAGGGTTGGGCTGTGAATGTCTTTCTCTGAAAAAAAGGTAGAAACCAGGTGTCATTTCAACAGTGTGAACCCAGCAGATCCTGGGACATGACGGGCATGAGCTAATGCAAAGCCCGTTGAAGGTTTTACTATTTTATCTGCTTATTGTGTAGCCAGAGACTAAGCAGTGAGGGAAGGTCACAGGCTCAGGGGATCCTGGGGCTGTCAGGGACAGACCTGGTGGTTTGCTCATGGCCAGCCCAGCTGCAGCTCTGCAGAGGCCATCCCTGGGGAGGACCACCAGAAATACCTCAAGGCAGGATCTCTACAGCCACTTTCTCCTGAACAAAGGAGTAATTTTCCATGGAAGTACTCCAGACAAATCCCAAACACCTCATCCCTTCTCCTTACAAAGTCAGCCATGGCAGGGATGCTCTATTAATTTTCAAATCACAGCCATTTGCCTTCCCTCTCCCAATGCCATAACAATAGTCGGCATTTAGAGGGCATTTTCCCTACATTTATCCCACGCCAGGGAGCTCTGTTTGTCGTGGTTTATACCAAGGGAAATTGAAGCAGAGAGATAAGATGAATGCATTTTTCAGTGGCAGAGCTCTTTGGAGTTGAGGCTCCTCTGGACCTTCTTCTCCATCAGCCTGCCAGGGCTTACACTGCTGGGAAACAGAAAACAGAGGTATTTGGGCAGAACTTTCCCCAAACAAGCGTTAAATCCTCATCCTGCCTCCAGAGACTTCCCCCCAGTGCCCTAGGAAAGCCACCGAGTTTATTTGTGACTCAGAAATAATGACACCTCTTCACTTAGCAGCCGTCAGGGCGCAGAAAGGAGATTATTGCTTAGCAGCACTCCAACCTTACCACGCTCCTCTGGATTTCTGAAGCTGCTTCTCCTTCGCGCGCTTTATCAACACCGTCACAGTGGCTGTTTATTTGGCGGAATTATCTAGCAGCAAAAGCTCTCCTAGTGGTGTTTTGACATCCGCCTCTTCTCCAAGAGGTTCACAGTCGAGATGCAGATGTGCCAGCTACAACCTGCTGCCTGCCGTCCTCGAATTGTCAAAGGAGCTTGGGATCATAGAATCGTTCAGGTTGGAGGAGACCCTTGGGATGAGACGGTTTTGATTTGTAGAGCCCCAGGGCCCAACGTACCTCCCCTGTATCTCCTTCTCCAGACGGTACCAACACTGCTGTTTCCTACTGAAACCAGGGGTAAAGTTTTCCTCGACTCTCGCTACGCTAAATCAGGGCCCGCAGATGGCACTGAGCCGCAAGATGATTGATGATTTTGCAAGCGCAAGCCTGAGGTGGGTGGAAAACGCATCTTGGAAACCGGGCTTGGTAGCACTTCGATGCCTCCAGAAGCCTTACCAGGATGGGAAAATGGACCTGGCGTTTTGTAGCTGTAAATAGGGTCTTGGCAGCCACGTACAGCCCTCTCCAGCCGCACAGATGCTACTTATCTTGGTGTTCTCCTGGAACAAAACCTTGCTTTATTTTTCTCTCCCTTCCAAAATAAACTTCCTTTTCTGCACTCCCACAGCGAGTCGCCACCGGGAGGAAAAGCTGCGCAGAGTTTTCTCTCCAGCAGACTGCCTCTCTCTCTCTCTCTCTCTTTCTTCCCTCTGCCCCGGGAACCCGAAAGCAGAGCAGGGCTACTGCTTACAGGAAACCCAAACGCGCTTAGAGCTGTCTCGTTTCTAAATGCATCCCTTCCTGATTGAAAGAGGCTGAGCTAGTCACATCGAAGGAGCCACTTAAAATGTAAACAGCGTCGCTTTTAATTGCTAGCGCTAAAAATTGTCATTTATTTTAACAGTCAAGGTGCATAAGAATATGTGTTCAGTGGCACAAAGGAGGAGGGGAATTTTAAATGTACGTTGGGGAGGCTGCAGTCTGAGCTCCATGAGAAAATACAGTGGGGTTTTTCACCCTGCAAGTCCTTCACTGCAGACACATGGTTTGATTTTTATTATTTTTCTTATTATTTTTTCTTTTCCCCCTCGTTTCATGCATTTGGTTGGTTGGTTAGTTTTTTTGGCCTTCCTTGTGCAAAATCCTAATTTCCCATCTTCCGCAATTCTCACTCTGGGAGGAGTCTGGGAATCAGTCTGGCGCTTCCAGATCAGTCATTATTGGATGTTTTTCTGTTCACGCTGGTAAAGGGCTCGGTTGTGTGTAATTAGTTAAAGATGTGAAGTGCCGACTAAGTGCTAAGTAATGTTACATAAGTGTAATGTATGGCAGACACACTGTGCCACAAAAAGCGTAATACTATTCTGCGCTTAACGAGCACCTTTTTACCCCAGGTTGGCAGAGCTCCTCACTGTCGCTGCTGGAGGCTGTCAGCACCCTGGCAAATTAGGTTATTGTTTTAATACCCGTTCACAGCTGAGAAAACTGAGGCACAGAGCAGTTAAGTGCCTTGTCCCCGTTGTTCCCCTGGTGAGTCAGCAGCCCGGCAGCGTGGTACAGCCAGGCATCCCCAGTCCCGCTGCTGGCTCTGGGTAGGGGTGATGCTCCCTGCCAGGAGCTGGGGCATCGAAACCCCTGGCTCCACGGGTCCAGCTGTCAGCGAAACCTGGGGGTCACAGCCTGGGAAAGCTGGGAACAATTGCAGAGGGGGAGGATACTGTGCCTGCTTCTGGGTTCCCCAGTTCAGGAAGGACAGGGAACTGCTGGAGAGGGCACAGCAGAGGAGCACAAAGATGATTAGGGGCCTGGAACATCTTTCTTACAAGGAAAGGCTGAGGGACTTGGGTCTTTTTGGTCTAGAGAAGAGAAGACTGCGGGAGATCTGATCAACACCTATAAATACTCAAAGGGTGGGTGTCAGGAGGATGGAGCCCATCTTTTTTCAGTGGTGCCCAGTGAGAGGAGAAGAGGTAACGGGCACAATTTTGAACATAAGAAGTTCTATCTAAACATGAGGAGGAACTTCTTTCCTTTGAGGACAGCAGAACTGAACAGGCTGCCGAGAGAGTAGCCTCCATTTCTGGAGACATTCAAAACCCACCCGGAGGCATTCCTGTGCAGCCTGTTCTGACAGGGGGGTAGACTAGATGGTCTCCAGAGATCCCTTCCAGTCCCTATCAATCTGGAATTCTGTGATGTTTTGGATGGGCTCTTCAGACAGGGCAGTGTAGCAGAGTGTGTGAAAGGACTGCTGGGTCTGTGCATGGCCATGGGGGCTGTTTGTAGGTGTGCTGAAACAAGTGTCCTCAGAAATGTTCCCAGCCTGGACATGGAGAAAACAAAGGATGGAGAGCCCACTGCTTTCCTCTCCATGGCCAACCGCTTTACAGAAAGATGTATTTCCTTCAAAGGTGGTGGGCTTCTACTTCCAGCAACACATTTCTGTAGGGCTTGCTACACTGAGGAGGAAGGAGGAGTGCAGCTTCACCTCTTGCTGCTGGGCTCACATCATTTTCCAGCTTATGGACATGCACTGGACCAAGCTGCCCATTAACTCCAGGACTTTCTGCCTGTGAAACCCAAGCAGCCATGCCGTGAGCCAGCACAGGTTGGGCCACAATGGAGCCACAGCAGGTCACTGCTTTGTGCCTAACGTCACCAGCCAGGAGCTGGAGTTTGCCACATTGATGGGATGCTGGTCCAGACCCAGCCAGATTGGTCCTGGAGGGCTTTGGGCAGGATGAGCACCAACCCCGCTGGCCAAGCACCCCTGCTCTGTCCCCCTTTTGCAGCATTGCTGTGTTCCTCCCTTCCCTCTTCCTGGTGAGCGGAGTCCTTGCAGCCTCTCCCTCCCTCTCCAAGGAAGGCGTTTTCTCCAAGCCTTGAATTGCTTTTCTAACTGTGCCCTCTTCGGATTTTCAACATCCTCTGGAAAATTTGATTTCACACCGTATTTGTATGTTTAACAAAAATAATTCCAAACACCAAAAACAAGCCATGCCCTGACTGGCATTACGTAGCATTTGTGATAATTGGATTCTCAGAAAGCCAAGCACTTTCTGGGTTTTAATGAGATTCAAACTTTAATTACGGTGGCCCTTTCCCAGGCATGCAGTAGAAAAGGAAAATGACCATAATCAGGTCTACGGCATGTTGCAAGAGACGGCCTCGATGGATCGCATTTTGGTTCCTTAATGAGGGGCCATTCTTGCCACACACAGTTGAAAAGACAGTTTCTCTTGCATCATGGCCTACATTTACACCCCTTAAGATTTTGGCCACAAACCACTGCTGCATTCTCTTAGAAGGCACTTCTTCACTGATGGAAACCTGAAGGAGAGATGGCTCCTCGACTTGCAGGACAAGAGAGGGAGACAAAGGACACTTTGGGGGCTGGTGCACGCTCTCGCTAAAGTTTTGATGATGGTGATAACATAGAGTGGTCCTTGGTCAGGGTCCTGGGTCCCTGCAGGACCAGCATCAGCTTCCTGCAAGCCCCTTGCACCGCTCTTCTCCTCCCACACTGCGCAGATCCCAGGCAAATCTTGCCCGTAAGGCTGGGATGACTCATTTGCTGGCTTTCTCACTTCCCCGCCTCCATCCTGAAGGATGCGGTGTTTTGTCGACTCTTATATCTGCACTGAGGTTGGAGGAGGCAGATGAATGCAGTGGTTTCATGTCTGCAGTGATGGCTTCAACGGAGGAACGGGGTCATTAACAGAAACACTTAAACTTTACCTGAGAGGAAATCAAGGTACTACGTGGTCGTTTGAGAGGACCTTTAAATTCCAATGGTCAGCACGTGTGACTGTTCGGATTCACACCAAGAGAAATCATTTTTTTGGAAAAAAAAAAAGCCTTTGTTAGACACTACATCAAATTCTTCACAAATGAGTGTGTACGTTGCCTTACGGTGTTTCCGCGTCCGCTTTTTTATATAACGATAAGAAATCTCTCCGTCTACACGTTCTTGATAGCCCCGTGGCTGAAGTTCTGTTAGTCCCTCATCCTTCAGATGGTGAGAGATTCATGTCATGCTCTATCTTTCCCCGTGCTGTATTCAGGACCGAAGTCAGAACTGCCAGGTGAAAGTTTCCAAGGTTGCTCTTCCTTCCGTCTCCTGACCCCTTTTCCAAGCTCCCAGCTCTCTCCCTGGTTTTCCACCACTTAAAAAAGGTCACCGCTGTTGCTTCTTTTCCTCCCTCAGCAGCCTGTAGTACACGCTGTCCTTGCCTAATAACATGCAAGCGTTTTCTTGGAATTACCTTCTTTTTAATCGCTCGCTGGTTTCGCATTCAGCCGTGTACTCTAGATGCCTACACAGCGAGACGTGACTGCTGCTTGCTGGCAGCCAGGGAAGTCAAGGTCTAAGCGGGCAGGAGCAGTGGGTGGCTTGAATCACTCTTGACATGAGACATCCCAGCAGTCACCGTGGGCAGGTTTGGCAACTCCACTCTGCTGTGGCTGTGATCTCCATCGGTTCCCAACATTACCCAGGGCCACTTTCTCCATTGGCTGGCTGTTGGGAACTTGGCCAGAGGAGGAAACACTTCTTCATGGCCATGAGGTCAACAGTGGGGAGCTGGGGTACATCCTTGGGGTGGAAGAGCTCAGTGGGGCTACTGCTGTGGGGGAAAAGCCTGGTGTGGGGCTCAGAGCATGCCTGGGGAAGTGCTTTTTGTGGCCATCCCCTCCATCCTTAACGAGGCCCTGTCAGGCAGAGCAGGTAAACATCTCTGGGCTCTCGTCCTCTAGAGATGGGCCTGTCTCTCTGGTCCTTCTTAGGCTGGAATTTTTAAAACCCCTTTGCTCCCCTTTAATTGTTCTGTAGCTTTGATCCCCCAGCTCAGTGTTTTGGTGTTGCTCTTTCCCCCACCTTCCCTTTTTCTGTGCAAACCTGGCTCGACTCATGCTTTCTTCTCTGCTTTGCCCTTTTCCATTTCCAGAATGAGTTATTTTTATCCTTAGAGCTGTGTATTCCCAGGAGGGGAGAGCCATGCTTGCTGCTGCTGCCCTGCTGCAGGAGGTAGCAGGGGCTGTTCTGCTTCTGTTGGGCTCATTTTTAGGGCTCCACAGCAGGCATGGGTGGTAGGTGGTCTACAGACATCCAGGGCGAGCAAGGAGTCAGGATCCATGAGCAAAGCCACAGCTTTGGAGCATGGGCAGGAGTATATTTGATGAGGTTACGACACACTCTCAAGCTTCATCCAGTTTTGCATGGAGCTGTATTCCCCTTCCTTAAGACAGATGACCAGATTCATGGCAAAGGGCAGAAATAAGGGTCATGGAGAAGATAAGAGGGTGACCCAGAGGGCTTCCACAGGCTCAGAGCCTCACCTTGCAGAAGGACACAGGCAGCCTTAGGCTCCACTTAGACAAATCCCAGGAACAAAGTGGCTGCATAAAGACTCTTACCCTGGGGCTTATGCAAAACAAACTCCTCCTCTCCCTGCAGCGACCAAAGACCTTGAATTTCCCCCACGTGAGTTTGGACAAACACAAATACATCAGCGGGTAATGCGGGGTGACCTGTGCAGGAAGCAAAGTCCCTTGCTAGGAGTCCAGACTGGAGAAGGGTGAGCTGCCTTCTGGGCTGTTGATCCCATTACGCCCAAGACCAAGAGAAACTGGAATCTTCTTGGCTTATAGCAAGGCAGATTGTTGTCCTGTCTCCCAAGGCAAAATCCATTCTGGATGGGGTTAGGATGCTTCTTTTGGGACAGAAGGAGCTTGTTTTATTCCAACATGTGCTGGGCTGATACTCTTGGACTGGGCTTTTCCAGGTTCCCACGCTGAAGGACATGGTGACTTAGTTACTTCCCCTGTCTCTCTTCTCCTCTGGTTTTGGGTAGGGTATCCTCCTCTTCTAGCACATCTGGAGCGGGACCCCTCATTCTCAGCTACATGGGGAGGGCCCAGAGCCCCACAGCCATTCCATGGATGTGGGAGCAGGTCGGGAAAGCGGCACAGACAGCACTCAGGCAGCCCACAAACCTCTGAGCTCTGGCTGCCAAGCCTGCACAGATGACTACCCGTAAGCAGGAGTCTATCCCGAGCCTTCAGCAGTCACAGGACCATTGTGTCCCTCCTCTTCCCAGGAAGCAGATTGCAAAACCACGTAACCGCAGAGACTAGCAGTGTCTGAATGGGCTCAGGCACCAGTCCATGCCCATCTGTGGCTCCTGGGAAATTACTTCCTATGGGCCAGGAGAAGCTAAGCATGGTGAGAAACAAAACCTCCTGCCGGGTATGCAGCTCTCCTCTCTCCTCAGAAAACTGAAATGCTGCCCTGCAATGGACTGAAAAGGCCTGGATCTATAGGAAAAAAACAGCTCCGTCCATGTGTCACCCTCTCAAGCAGCCTTTTGTTGCAGGGTGAGGCAGTCTTTAAAGTCGGGCTTTGGACAGTACAAAGGAGGCCATTTGGGTGGATTAGCTTCTGGAACAACCCCTGGAGAAGAAAAAGAATGTAACTTGAGACCCATCAAATGACCTGTACTGTGAAAAGATGCTTATTCTTTCACGTAATATTATTTTTCTCTTTGGTGGAGGGAAAACTCCTCCCTCTTCACGGGAGCAGAATGTCCCACTTAGTTTCCACTTGAGCCCAAGTGCCAAAGAGGGTCTTAAGTGGAGCATGTAAGCCACGGCACAGAGGGTGATCTTGATGAATAGGTACCTCCTTCCCCAAGCCCTGCCCTTCCCAGAAATGCTGCCAGAGTTTCCACCTACCTAGCACAAACCCACGAACAGACACAACAGGAAGCGTTTCTCTAGAATAAAACAGCCTTTCTGAGACGTCAGAGCTTTGGGCACAGCCCCTCCCCGGGGAGCACTGGGATGGGGCAGCGGGTTTGGCACAGTCGGTCTTACAGTGGGCAGTGCACCACAACAGCATGTCTGCAGATTTTCATTTTGTCAGGCCTGGCAACTGGAAGGAAGCTCTCCTTTTCCAGAGGTCAGGCATCACTCCTCCTTATGGACCTCTCTGCAAAGACCAAGGAATGCAAGTGGTGGAGAGGATCAGCTCCAGGTTATCTGTTTTCCTCCTCTCCCATCCCGTGTGAGATGCCCATGCAGGGTACAGAGCAGTTGGCAGAAGCTGCTGAGATGTTTTGCGGCTGACTAACTGCAGCTGAGGAAAAGAGAAGGGAGTTGGCATCATCTCCAAGTGGCCTGTGGCTGGACACTCAACAGGAAACAGGGAGAGCCCAGCAAACCTCACTGGAAAAGTCATCTTTTACCCAGATCAAAGCATGAGACTGTCTCCAGGATGAGAAAATAAATAGAGAGCGTGAGAAATGTCGGCTCGTTTAGAAAAGAGGCACAAGGAGAACGTGCTTCCTTGGCTTGGCAGGAAAGGGAAAGAGCCAGGCTTGCAGAGGTGGGACAGCAGATCACAGGGGTGCTTCCAGGAGGGCACTGGGACAGCACTAATGGTTTTCATATACAGCACGAAGAGGTGAAAAACATTTGTTTGCAAATCCAGAGCATAATTAGCAGTGAGTCACGGAAATCGTTGTTCCAGCTACTGTGAAACAAGCTGAAGGGTCTGCTGGCCATGTGAAAGTGTCGAGAGCTTCAGCCCAAGATTCCTCCCTTAATTGAACCACTCTTGGCCACTCGCTCTAAATTAAGCAGACAGGAGCACAAGAGAGCTAATGCATTGCTCTGAAAGGCAAACTATTAACCAAAGTGTCTCTCAGATGTTTAACTTCAAGGAGGCACCATTGAAATCTCATCAATTACGATCAGGGGACATAAGAAGGGCTTGGAGTTCATCCGTAACGCCATTTGCAGAATAATAAAAATTAAAGATGTGAAATCTCTCCTAGGTTGAGCCTACTTCAGTCCCCAGGGTGAGTCAGATGGGTCTCTGTATCATGCTCCCTGCTGTGCTGCACGCATGCAGTAAATGCAACACGAGAGAAGTTTTGCCGATGCAGTTTTGTGACTCAGAGGATGTTGTTATTGAGTATTTACACTCCAGTTACCGGCCTAAGCCCATTCTCTGCAGTCCCAGGCATATCCCTTGCTTTAGTCTTCACTGGCAGCTTTCTCTTTCCGAAATCCATCCAGTTATTCACACAGCTCTTTGCCTGGATCGAAACCAGCTATCTGCTGTCCCTGGCATTCACTTCATTTAAACGCTTTGCAGAAGTCCCCTGCCCTCAGCAGACTAGTCAATGGGAACAATGAACTTCAGGGAGACCAGTGAACTTAGGGGAGAACGTGACATTCCTGATTGAAAAAAAAACAACCAAGATTGAGTCCTTCACTTCCCACTGTGCTGCTGACAGCAATGCCACTTAGCACTCCTACCCTATGACGCATTACCCAAACATTAGCTAATTATCCTGCCTGACTCCTTAGAAAGTAGGCAATTACGTATTTAGCTCCGTTCTCCATATGAGGAAAGCCTGGTGGAAAAGGAGGTTAACAGGGAAAACGCCAATGTAGGGTGGAGAGCATCCCTGCTGTTTGGAGGAGCAACGCAACAAGCATGGGGCTTGTCTTACCCACCTCAGATGTCTGCACTAAAGCTGAGCTTCCTCTAGAGTGGGTATAAAAGATCAGTTCCTTGGGAGAGTAATTCATCCTTGCCCAAGATGTGTCTCATTGAGGTGGGCTGAGCTGTCCTCTAGGATGAGCACCCAAGGAGTCCACCTTGGCCATGCTGCCGAGGGGAGGAGGAGCATCTGGGGGCTGCAGATGCTCCAAGCAGACAGTGCAAGTTGGCACCAAACCACAGAGAGCAATGTTGTCAGGATTGGTGCTCAAGAGCACCCAGATCCTGGGAGATATTCTGTTGGTGTCACTTAAGCTGACTTTGACGTTCACCATGGAGCACTGCATGCAGAAAGTGGGGAGCAAGCCCCATCCTTCCCACTATCAATTTCGTGGCGAGTACTCCATCACAACCATGAACTGGGACTATCTTTGGGGACAGAACATGCTGAAATAAGCTATTTTTAATGCAGAGAGAAAGTGTTTAGCAGAAAGGTCCTTAAAATAAAGCAACAGAAGGAGTCCAAACCTCATAACAAGAGCTCTAGCCACTGTGACTAAGTACTCCATAAAATGTGTAATTATGGCACTATAGCAACTATTGAATTCCAAGGCACACTTTGCATCTGAAATGCAGGACAGAGCATCCTCTTTGGGTGGTTGAGGGAAATAATCACAATGCCCAAGTGCTCCAGGTAGAAATGGAAGAAGCACCGAACGTGTGCCTGGTATGCAAGTGCATCCCCACGGTGCAGATGAGGGCACCTGCCTGGGAAGAAGAGACAAGCACATATTTTTAGCCCTTGGAGCTGCTATGAGTATCGTGTCCGCTTCCTATGAGCCCCCACTCAGTCGTGGAGTGGAACTGGTGGGCACGGAAGTGGTGACACGGGGGTGACACTGGAAAAAAGTGCATTTTACCAAAGGGCAGAGGGCACAAGTACAATTTGTGCTGCCATTCCCATCTCAACAGCTTTTCTTGCCCTTGGGTGCCCCATTTCAGTTCAGACAGGGCCGAGCATGCAAGGGTACCAAGAAGATCTTCTTTCCTCAGCGTGGCTCGGAGCCACTCGCATCACTTAAAAGGCATCTTCCGACTCAGATACACTCTCCTCCATTGTCTGGGGCATGTTGTTTTGCAGCTGGAGACTGGTGAATGAAGCTGAGTGACTGACCTTGATTCAGAAAAAAAATGCACACTTGTGCTTTGTAAAACAAGCCTTTTAAAGCTGGCTTTTATGCAAAGAACGATGCCAATGTGCGTATGGAGGCGCTAGTATTTCAGGCCCCTTTCCATCTTCCGGATTGCCAGTGAGCTCTTTCACTGATTTATGCCTTTAACCAAAGGACGGATGCTGCAAGAGGTGGTGAAGAGGGCTCAAGCAGGTATTTAAGTGCGTGGCCTAGGAGCAGATGCTTGGACCAGGGCCTAGATCAGAAGAGGTATTTTATGCTGTTGAAGGAGGTATTGTTTCATTACGTCGTAAGGAGGCACAGATGATCCTTCTCCCTAAATGGGGGGAAAATATAAAATAACCTGGTTTTGAAGCTTGTTCTCACCCCTTTTCAGTGTGGAAATGCATTGAGGCCCCACCAAAAAAGTGTCTGAATCAGCTTTGCCACTTTTTTCCCCATCACATCATCAAAATGAGAGGCGATCACGAGGGAGGCCACTTCGGGGAGTTTTGTAGAATTGCCTCCAGCCCTGCTCCAGCCTTGCCCACAGGTTAGAGGTAACCTTTTTAGAGGATTCTATGGGAGGCAGCAGGCGTTTGGCTTGGGAATCACAGAATAGCAGGGATTGGAAGGGACCTTGAAAGATCATCTAGCCCAATCCCCCTGCCAGAGCAGGAACACCTAGATCAGATCACTCAGGAACGCATCCAGGCGGGTTTTGAACATCTCCAGAGAAGGAGACTCCACAACCTCCCTGGGCAGCCTGTTCCAATGTTCAGTCACTCTCACTGTGAAGAAATTTTTCCTCATATTTAACTGGAATCTCCTATGTTCCAGCTTGCATCCATTACCCCTTGTCCTATCATTGGATGCTGAGAAGAGCCTGGCTTCATCCTCCTGACACTCACCCTTTCCATATTTATAAACGTTAATAAGGGGAAGATGCTCTCCAGCCCGGGTCGGGCAGGTCTATTCCCCCTGCACGATGTACTGAGCTGAAACAAAGCCCTGGCTTTACAGAAGGAGCTTGGTGAGGTGAGCATTGCCAAAATCTGGTACAACAATACCCTGTCAGGCCAGCGCGCCGCTTCCGCTCGGAAAACAATAGGAGTTTACACAACTGCAGCCCACTTGAGGTTTCTGCCTTGCTTCACGGCTGAGCAACGAGACCCTAAATGTTACAGCTCTGCCTAATGTCCTTGGCTCTGTCCTGCTATGGAAGGAAACACTCTGTGGCCTGTGCTGCCAATGCTATTTCCTCTCTTGCTCGTCTTTAAAGGTCTCTTTTTCCAACAGCTGATGGGCTCCGCAGCTCCGGGGAGGACGTGAGATCCGGCTGGCCCACGAGCGAGCTGGTATGGCCGCCTGCCATGTTGTTGTTTGTATTGCTTTCATTTTTCTGGCGTTACTTGGCTCTTCCACGCAACTTGTTTTCATCCTGAACTATGCGCTCATTACATATCTCAACACCCACGCAGGTTTTGCAGGAGGAAACTCGAAACACACGCGCAGCAGAGGAGCAAGTTTGTGACAGGGGGGAATGAGATATTTGTCTCGAGGCAGACACAAACACAATTGTCAAATCCCCGAGCTGCCCGTGGTTGGATTTCAAGCTTACTGACGACAAGCATGCGAATGCATCCTCCTGGCAAAGCGATGCAGAGGGGGGACATCTCTTGTGGTCGCCCCGGCCTCTCCCAGCAACTCCAGCTACTGTCCAAGGCACATGTCCAGGGACCTCCTGACACTCTGGCAAGCTGTGCCCTGAATGCCAAAGGGACCCGTTTTTGCTGCTGGGAAAGCTCTCGCTTCCCCTCCGCGGCCTCATCCTCACAAACCAGCCAGCCACAGGCAGCACAGGTCCCTCCAGCCAGCTCAGGTCCAGCAGGCACCTAATCCTGCTGGAGGGTTTTGGCCAGGTCCCAAGTGAAGGGGTCAGAAACAGGACTGTTCTGCACAGTATTTACTTTGTAAGCGCCCTCTTTGGGTTTTTTTCCCCTAAAGCAGTGTGTCTGAGTCGCTGCCGGGGGTAGCACGGGCATCATCGGTGCCACTGGACCTCCCAGTTTGCATGGATGTGGCATTGCACTAGCCCAGCAAATGCAGCACGGCCCAGGACCAGCAGAATGGGGGTTCACACACTTGTGTTTTCCGAGTCTCTCCCATTTTTACAGCGCTGCTGCCATTGTGGTCCGACAGCCGCCCTGCTCGGGATGCAGAGAGCTCAGCTGGAGGCTCGAGGGCTGTCCAGATCTGCAGCGTGCCTCTCCCCAGCACACTGTGCTCCTCCCCGCTGTGCTCAGAGCGTGGAAAAACCCTCTCCCAGCGACTGCCAGTATCTGCGCAGCACTGGGCAAGCTGCGCCAGAGAAACCGGGGGACTCGGTTTGCCTCTCGGGAATTGCTTTGCTTCCTCACAGCCTTCCCCGCTGCCTCTGCTGCAGACGAATAAAGATTTTCCAGGGCTGTCAGTACTGTGTATTTCACCAGCATTCGCTTCACTTTAAGTCCAAAATGTGCTAAAAATAAGCTGGCTCCGCATCCAGGTTTTGGTTCAAGTGGTAACAGGATACCGGGCAGAGGAACTCCAGGGCTGGTTTGCACTGTGGAACGGTGAGCAGGGGGCTGCTGGCACTCCCTCCTCCTCCTCCTCCTTTTCCTCCTCTTGGCTGCTGTGGGTCTATTGCTCATCAACCCCTAAATTTCATAGTCAAAGACCACAGGTTTTCCATGGCATTGCTCCTCTTGGGCTGGCTGTTAGTGAGGCTCCAAATGCCAAGGCATCATGTCGGAGGCTCCAAATGCCAAGGCATCATATCTCCTCTGGGGCTGGCATTATATTATTAACGAGATCCTTAATAAACTTTAATAAATCTGCGGTAATTTTGGGAGGGGAGGGAGGGGTGGGTGATGCTCACAGGCAGAAGTTTGGATTAGTGAAGCGTGAAATGCCACCGGAAGGCCACAAGCTTCAAAGAGCTTCGCGAGCAGAGAGAGGTGTGGACGTTTGCGCCTCATGCGTGGGCTTTGCTATACCATCGCGGAGCCCATGGCTTTGATACCAACGAAAACACCGAGAACCCCCCTCCTGGGAAGGCGGCTGGAGATGAAATGCTTGCTGTCCCCCCTCTTTGCTTTTGAAATACCCACTTGATGTGCAGTCTTCAAGGCTTTAGAACGCGTTACTCAACCGCGGGCAGATTTTGCTGCTGCATTCTCACTTGCTTTCCGAAAATAAAGGGGGGGAAAAAAAAATTAAAAATAAAAAATCCCTGTGCTAATTTAATCTAGCCAGGCATCTTGCTGTCCTGCCTGATAATATCTCTCCAATCTGTCATTTGCAACAGACAGCTGTTTATTTGTTTGGCTTTTTTTTCCCCCCCCACTGGTCTTGAAATATCTCTTCTGCTTTCCCAAGCAGCACAGAGCTGCCCCAGGGATGTCCTGGCCCCCCCCCCCCCCCCTTGCTTTGGAGGGGGCTTTGGGTGAAAACATCTCCCTTCTGCAGGAAAAACCCTACAAAGTCAGACAGAGAAACCTGTCAAGGAATACCCAACTTACGTGCTGGTCTTGGAGGTTTTTTTGGGTTTCAGAGCCAGCCTTTTGACACACAGGGGACCAAAGCACTGAGGAACAACCTGGTGCTCTTGGAGATCCCAACAGGATCTTCCCTCCAAACTGAGCATGGCACCACAGAGAAGTACCGGTGCTGCTGGTGAATTATTCAGCAGCATCAACTGCAAAGAAGGAAATTATTAAATACAAGTTATTCCCTAGAATCCGCAGCAAAAGGAGAAAAAAAGCTATTAAATATGACAGCGTGCAAGACATGAGAGACAACTTGGGTTCCTTCCCACAGCCTGGACCTCCAGGTTGCATCTCCATGAAGCACGTAGAACGAGCTGTGGTATGGACTGGAAAAAAACAACCTAAGGAAAAAAAAACACCTTGATTAATTCTGGCACCCAGCACTCAATTTGTGATTGCTTTCAAGTGGGATTGTTGGTCAAACACCGAATCTGGGTACTACTCGGTCATCCACATTTCCATTTTATTTGTTATTTACTTTTATTTATCTATTTACTGTTATTTATGGTAACTTTAATATCTTTAACTCCTTCTTGAGGGAGAAAAAACCCAACAAAATCAACAAAACCAAACCAAACAAAAAACCACCCAGCATTTAAAAATTGGCAGAAGTATCACTGCAAGTTTATTGGGAAGTATAAAAACACACGGTCAAATATCTGGCTGATGAAATGGAGTGAGGAAGGATAACTGCTAACCATGACCAGCGCAGGAGCTGGTGCGGGATCAAATCCCACTGGGTTTTGATAGATTGATAGTTTCCTTTCCCAAGTACCCACCTGTCACTGCTGTGGGGCCAGGAAAGGAGATGTGCCCTTTGGCAATTGACACCCCACTCCTCCAGTAAGCCTCAAAGTGCTTCCCCTTGAATCCCACAGCCACCTCATCCCCATGGGGCATCCACCTGAGCTCCACAGCAGCTCCCTAGGGCATCTCTCCAAGCCCCACAGCCACCTCAATTCCATGGGGCATCCCCTTGAGACCTTGACAGCTCCATGAAGCATCTCTCCAAGTTCCACAGGGCATTCCCCAAGCCCCACAGTCACCTCAGCCCCACGGAGCATCCCCTTGAGCCCCACAGCCACCTGAGCTCTACTAAACATCTCCAAGAGCCCCACAGAAACTCCATGGGGCATCCCCCTGATCCCCACAGCCCCACGGGGCATCCTTATGAGCCCCACCTCAGCTCCAAGGCTACCTCCCTGAGCCTTACACCCTCCTAGCCCCATAGGACACCCTCCTGAGCCTCACCTCAGCTCCAAGGGTATCTCCCTGAGCCCCACAGCACAACGCAGCCCTGTATCACCTCTACCCCAAACCCCACAGCACAACGCAGCCCTGTATCACCTCTACCCCAAACCCCACAGCATATCACCCATGGGCTCCACAGGAACCCACTGGAGCCCCAGGGTACGTCCCTCCCACGGAGCCCACAGGTCTCCTGAAACCCTAGGNGTCCCGGAATGGTCTGAGTCCTTGGGTTGTGTGGGGGCTGGAGAGGGAAGGTCTAGCCTCCAGGGGAGGGTAGGGGGGCGGCTGTGTATGGGTAAGGCCTTGGTCATCAGTGTTTGGAGAGGCCTGTGTCTGACGGAGGGGGCGGTCAGGGTTCGGTGGGGGGGCTGTGACTGTTGGAAGGGGTGGTCAGCGGGGTTTTTGGGGGGCTGAGTGTGAGGGAGAGCTGGCCAGTGTTTGGGGAGGGCCTGTGTGTGAGGCAGGGTTTAGGGGTGCTGTGTGTATGGGAGGGGGCCATCAGCAGGGCTTGAGGGGGGGACTGTGTGTGGAGTGGAGGGTCTGGGCTACAGGTTTGGAGAGATGGGAATGTCCGGGCCACCAGGCTAAGGACATGTGGAGGGAGGGTTGAGCACAAGGTCTGAGGTGGGTGGGCAGTGTGTTTGCGGGGCTGATCACAGCTATGGGCAAGGAGAGTACGTGCAGGTGAGGAGGAGAAGTTTGCCTCAGATTTGGAGAAAAAATTAGCTCAGGGTGTGGGAGAGGCTAAGTCACCAGGTTAAGTGGAGAGAAGGGTAAGTAAACCTTGCCCCTCCTGCCCTGCAGGTCCGGGTATGTCAGGTGCCTGTAAGCAGTATGTTTTTTGGCAGCTGGACTTCCTCTCCTGCCCCTGACCTCTGAAACGCTGGGCTACCCTCAACTGTTGTGCATGCTTTTGGGGGCAGGGGGTTATCTGCTGCCCCCACCTTCTGCTTTTAGGAGTCTGGGGTTTGGCAAAAGGAGACTGGAGCAGTGTTTTAGAGTTAGTTTGTGTTGACTGTACTAGTGTGAACTCATCCTGAGTGGGAGACTTGGCTGTATGGCAGCCGGGCCTGTTAAATTCCTGTAGTTACTGAAACTAAAATTTGAAGTGACTATAACACGGTCTGGGTGTGCTATTTTCAATACATCTTTTAAATAACTATTGGAGGTTGGGAGGACCATTAGGAGTCATTACAGGTCATAGAGTCCCCTCATTGATTGTGCCAATATTACCCTTTGAAATATTAAGAAGTGACAGGGTTGCCTTGTTTGTTAATTATTAATGTCATGAATTATCTCCACTTTGCAAAATGAAGTGAAACTTTAAAAAAAAAAAGCAACTTTTTTGCTGACTAAACTCCTAATTATGTTTTTCTCTATTTGCTTTGTTAGATACTAAATATAACTTTTATAGTTTCATAATCTTTGGAGATAATTAAGTAATCTCTTTCCCTTTTTTATTGAAAAGATTTGACTTTTAAGTCAAGTCTTTCTTTCAGGTCTGTGGTCATGCTTGTGGTTACTGCCAGCATTTCTGGCTTTCAACATCGTATTAAGGTGTTGGTCCCTGAATAGAAGGGTGACAGCCTGTTATTGATCTCACTGATGCAATATAAAAAAAGAATACTGTCTTTCTCCTTGATATTCCTTTCCGAGGTTCCCACTAGACCTTTCTGCTACAGACTTGTGTAAGGAATTAATGCTCATGTGGTATCTGCAGTGCTGCCCAAAATCCTTAATGTCATTGCCTCCCATGATACAGTTCCTTTTCCTATAGCAGGGCTGATGTTTTACAAAAGCATAACCTTGCATTTGGCTGCTTTGTTTAAAGGTGTTTCAATGTGCTTACCATCAGTGAAAATTTTAATGGCTCTTAAGAAGTGTTCAATTATCCCAGCGATGGGGTGACGCTGACCTTGGCCTGAGGGATGCTGGTCCTAATGTTTCTGTGCTCTCTTCTATGAAAGTTTCAGTTTTTACTTGCTGTCTGTGGACAGCATGCTAACCATTCTTGTGTTCGGGGAGGGAGCTTAAATGTGAACAGAAATGGAAAGGGGAGGCTTTGACCTGCAATAAACATTAGGATCTCCAAAGGAGGAATATTATAAAGGGACATACTGGAGGGTGGGGTTTTGGGGGTGGATTGAAGATGGAAAACTTCAGAATTGCCAGGACAGGAATATAATATACTGTGGGATGAACATGCAGACAGAGCTAGAAGTTGTCTTAGTATTGAATATGTGTAACAGAGTTAAACTTTTCTGGAAGGATATGAGGAATTCTGGTAATACCATTGTTTAAATAAGTTTGTTATTGTAACTAGGAAGAAACCAGTTTAACTTTGTAGTAGAAGAGGGACTCTGCCATAATGTTTGTAGGAATGCTCATTTAATAATGCTACTTGTCATTGCAAGCTGTGGTATTGCAGGCAAAGTGCTTGTGGAGGAGGAGCAGAGTAATTGCCCATGCTCTGTGTCAGCTAAGTATGATTTGAACACACTCCTTCGGTAGTTCTGTGGTCTTAAGTGTAACACTTTCACCACTGCTGCCCAGGGAAGAAATGAGATGTCTGTTAACTTATATCGTATCTGCTTATGTGATGGTGAACTGGTACTGAAATTTAGAATCATAGAGTGGTTTGGCTTGGAAGGGACCTTAAAGATCATTGTGTTCAAAGCCCCTGCCATGGGAAGGGACACCTCCCACTAGACCAGGTTGCTCAAAGCCCCATCCAGCCTGGCCTTGAACACCTCCAGGGATGGGGCAGCCACAGCTTCCCTGGGCAACCTGGGCCAGTGCTTTACCACACTCACAGTAATGAATTTCTTTCTAGTATCTAATCTAAATGTCCCCTCTTTCAATTTAAAACCATTACCCCTTATCTTATGCCTCCACTCCCTGATCCAGAGTCCCTCTCCAGCTCTCCTCTAGCACCCGTCAGATACTAGAAGGCTGCTATAAGGTCTCCCTGGAGCCTTCTCTTCTCCAGGCTGAACAACCCCAGCTCCCTCAGCCCATCTTCATAGCAGAGGTGCTCCATTCCTCTGATCATCTTCGTGGCCCTCTGCTGGACCCGTTCCAACACTTCCATGTCCTTTCTATGTTGAGGACTCCAGAGCTGGACACAGTATTCCAGGTGGGGTCTCACGAGAGCAGAGTAGAGGGGCAGAATCACTTCCCATGACCTGCTGGCCACACTGCTTTTGATGCAGCCCAGGATGGTGTTGTCTTTCTGGGCTGCCAGCGTACATTATCAGCTCATATTGAGTTCTCATCTAGCAGTCTGGAGCAGCATGTATGGATCCACACACAAGCATGGCAGAGGGGTGGAAGTGTTAGAGTTTATGAAAATTAGCTCCTGGCTGGTGAGTTGCCCACACACACAGCTCTCCTTTGGTAGCACATGTGAGGTAGGTACTACGTAGTGGTGGTGCAGGCACCATGCAATAAGGCCATGGTCAAGTTTTTTTGGCAGTTTGGCAGTTTTTTTGAATGCCCTAAATCCATACACTGCCTTAGCTTACAGTAACTTGTTTGGGTAGTCATGTCTTCACATCTGTTTGTCTAGTGGAATTGGTTTTGGAACAAGAACATCATGAACTTTCTTTTTAGTATAATTCTAATGAGCATGTGGAGAGTGTGTGCAGGAAAAAAATGCCAACAAAAGTTTTGTTGGATGTTGTAAGTCTGCACTGGTTCTAATTATTCCTGATTTTACCAGGACTAACTAGATGTTTCGTGTTTTGGTGAAAGGTTCTGCACACTAGGTAGGTATCTCATCTTCTCATCCTGTTCTTATTCAGGATCAGTAGTCTTTTGACAAATACCAGTTTGCTTTCAGTGACAGAGAAGTTTCTTCTGGTGGATGCTGGTGTTTTTCCAGTTGTTTGGTGGTGGTACTATGGCATTAGTGCCAGATCTAGTTTCTGGCTGTTTTATCAGTGCTGCAGCTACCTACATGTTTGCAAAGACCTTTTCCAACATTAAATTAAGATTGTCCTTGTTGAGTTTGCCAAAGAATAGTTCTACTGTTTTTCAAACTGCTGGAGTTGTCCTTTATTGGCTTGTAGCTACCAGCAGGAAGACTGACTTGGATATTTATTTTAAAAACTCTGCGGGTAGAAATGAGTTAGTCTAGTAATAGTGTCTAGTTCAGCTTGTGTTGTAGGGGAGGTTGTGCCTTTGGGAAGAAAATTGATCCAAGAAGAAATTTGCTCATGAAACATCTGGTGTTTCCAGAGGCACTCTGCCTGTGCAGAGGCAACAGCGCATTGAGAGGCTTAAGCCTGTCTAACTTGGAAAACGTTCAACCCAGCATGTCGCCTGAGACTCCTCCATCGGATCCCTTCTGTGCCTCTCCGCAATTCTGCCACAAAGGAGTGGAGCCATGAGGAGGCTTCTTCCTGACATCTCACAGGGGACTGGCCTAGGGATTTCTCCTCCACCACTACCAGTGACTGCTCATATCTCATATGAGCTACGCAAACCAGTACTGGTGTCTTCTGACATACAGTGAGGGAGAGAGATCTGGACTTTATTCTCTCTCCTCTAGCCTTCTGGAGAAAGTGATGAGCTCAGTCACTTCTGGTTTTGGTCAAAGAGGGAATAAACAATTTATAGAAGGTAATGTGTACCCTTGTTCAAACTCATGGGTTGGGTTGTTTGGGTTTTTTTGAGAACCAAAAGCTATTGCTCTGCATTCTGAGAGCAGCACTTCATATCCTGATTTTTTTAATAGCCCATTTTTGTAGCTGCTCCCGTTTGAACTGCCTGCTAAGGTGAATAAGTGGTGAAGTGTTGTGCTCCATGCAACAGCAGTCATGTGTTCTTTTCTATTGCCAAATGCCAAATTACTGTATCGTAGGACCATGGTTTCTAGTGGTTGCATCAGAGCTGTGACTGATACCCTGTAGTTGGACTCGGGTCCTTCTGTCACTTCTATATGGCTGAAGTATCGCTTTAGAGACTTACAAGAGCGTTTTACTGTTTTAGGCTGGTCTCGTACCTTTTTCAGGAAGTTTCATCCTATTAGATCTTTAGAGTTGTTCAGGTTTTCCTGTATGGTATCTCAGGAGGAAGACCAGTATATTTCTTAGACATGACTCTAGGATTTTTATTTTGTTCAATTATTTCCTATGCTCAAGTCAATTATAAGAACATAAAATAAGATTGGTTTCTTAACTGATAATGAAATGCCATCCACAACCTCCTCCTAATTGCTAGTCACTTTTTCATTGCAACCCATTTTCATCTATTTCACTGTGGACTTCAGTTATTCTGGTAATTCCAGTTTAGTGCTAAAGGCTGGAGGGCTCTTTACTCCTGTTGTGGTTCAGACATACTGGAACACAGAAAGATCCAGCTGATTTGTTATGATATACTTAAAATAATTGTGTGCATTTCTGCTGGTCTTCCATTTTTCCATCAAACCAGGGGAAGTAAACTAGGTGAAAGATAACTTTGATGGTGAAGTACGAGTGACTTGTAGCCTTTCAAAGTGAAAATGCAAATGCTTGTTTTTGCTTTTTAATTAAGAGGATGTGACAGGAATTTCCTGCTCAGTCTAAGCAAACATCTACTGCTGCATTGTGTTTACTCTGAAACAGAGATGTGCTCTCCTGTGCTTTCAGATCTAGGGTACTGCAAAGTATTAGCAAGAAGGTACTAAGGACACGTGTAACAAACTTTTTGTGGTAAAGGCTGTAATGATTTAAAAACCCCCAATCAAACAGTCACATCAAAACAAACCAAAACCATCCGGAAAACACCCTGAACGCCAGCTACCCTGTTCTCTGAGATTTCTGTAACAGGGGAAAAAAACGTGTATTTGTGGCTAGTGAAACGTGGTTCTCAGTTTCTCCTCCTCCTACCACGTGAAACTGGTGATTCAGCTCTGTACCTTATAGGTTCATAAATCTTATTATAGATGCATCCACGTCTTGAAGAGAATCTCACGTTCAAGTTGGGATCGGTAGTGACTTGTGAAAGGGTTGGTTTCTTCCATTCTGTTTCCTGATATGGAGCTCTGCTTCCTTGGTGAGGTAAAAACACCCTCTGCTGAGGTCTCAGCAGTTCAAAACTATTTAAGCCAGTGCAAAACCGGACTAGCAAAGTGTTTAGAGTTTATCTGGCAGGATGAACGGTGCTCATCATCCATACCCTAGGAGTCTTAATTATACCACTTGTGTGTCATAGTTTCTTAACTAATTTCATTTATGGAGCAGGGATGACTTCCATTCTAGTTGTGGAACTGCAGCTTTGGGTTGGTGTGGTTTGGGTTTTTTCTTTTTTGCACACGTAAGCATAAAAGTAGTTTTTTCAACTCGAATTCTCAGCGTTTATAGCTTTACTTGGTTTGGTTTTTAATGTAGCCAATTCACTTTTCCGTGTTCTTGCCTTTAAAACTGGGAAGAGGAACAGGCACACCTGCTGGCTATCTGTAATTACGGGCTCCAGATGTCTTTGCAATATTGATCTATACTTTTAACATTAACTCAGATGAGCTGGGAATGGCAGCATTGACTAATGAAGCGAGCTGGCAGACTCTGTTTGCCTCCGGTGAACCCTGTGTATAAAAATGTTCTCAGTTCTGCTTCTTGTCCTTCTCAGTGTCCAGTGGAAAGTATTTTTTTTTTCCACTTGTTTGTGTGGATTTTCTGGATGTTTCAAGACAATTTAATGTCCTGGCGGGCATTTTTCCTCTTGCTTACATCACTTCTGTAAACTAGGATTTTTCTCTGAAAACTGAAATTGAGTACTTCAAAAACAAAGTATTCCAGTAGAAGATAAAGTTACCTACAGATCAAATATATTAGTATGTGGTGCTTCACAAGTGTCCAGTAAGGTGAAGTGCTGAGAGGGGAAAAAGGTCAGAGATGTGGAGGGAGTGAAAAAACCCCACAAAATGATGAAGTTGCTTGTGCCTTATGTTGTCATCAAAAGCTCTTGCTTCCTGAATAAAAGCACAAATACTGTAGTATGAGAATAAATTTCTCTAAGCTCCTGTTCTATAGCTGTTATTCAGGAGATTAGGCAGAGTTTTATTCACTGGCAGAGGGACGAAGGTGAAATGCTAATTGCTCTGGTTCCCTGGTGTGACTAACCTGGCAGAACCTGTATTACTCCGATGTTCAACCTTTCCTGAGATGACATTTTTGGGGAACATTAAGAATGTACAATTTTTCATAGGAGGTGTTAACATCATCAGATTATGGATCATTTGTTCTGTCTGTGGCTTTATATCCTGCAATCCTAATGAAGGTTTTCTAGCTCCCAATTACTAATTGCTTGCATAAAGACTTAAATAGTATTTCTAATAGAGCATGTTTTCCTTGGGTAACTGTTGTTATTGCTGGGACAGCATGCACAATCTGGGTGGGTTTTTTTTACGTGCAAGAATATCGTTTCTTATTCTGCACATTGATCTTCTTTTTAGCAGATGACTGTTAAAATGCACAGTTAGGTTTATCGCTGCCATTGATTTTTATTATGTGATCAAAATTTTTATGTTGAGGTTAAGTGGTGTGTGCAGCTTTGATTCAGTCAGTTATCCAGAGGTCAACATGTTCCAACCTTCCAAAACAAGCCAGTGCTTCATTACTTTAATTGCATGTTAATAAAAACCTCTAAAACCAAATGTAGTTTTGCTTTTTTTTTGACTAAAGCCTGTTGAATTTTGTGGGAATGGTGGACTAAGTTTGGCTGGCTCTGAATTCAATAATATACTAGTTCCCGGAAGGGGAGGAAGTAATGCTGAAGATGCAGAGTGGTTTGTTAGCTTAGGTAGTTGCTATTTTAGTCATTGCTTGAAACTCAGTGTGCATAATCTTTGAGAAATTATTTCCTGGATCAATTTAAATGAAGGAGCATGACCATATATTCAAGTTGAGGACAGCAGCCTGCATGCTGGAATTTCAGCTGCAAAAGCATACTGGTCTATAGTGCTCCCTTCTCCTCTGCTGTTGTGTTCTGCGGTTCCTGGAAAATGACATGATCTCGATAGTTGAGGAAAAATTGTGCCCTGGTCATTTTGAGTTTGGTGGTGTTTTCCTCAGTCCTCTCTGCCTTTTCTCCCCAGACTGCCTGCTCTGACTGCTAGGTTTAAAATGTCACTCTCGAGGCCTGGGAAGGTGCCTCAAGAACGCTGAAACTTTGCTTAGGACATTACCTGCATTTTTCTCTAATGCTTTTGTGTAGGTACATACTTTAATCTGCATCTGGCTCTTACAGTAACTGTTGCAATACTAAATTGCTATCCTGTTCTGTATTTGAAAGCTGTGTTAGTCAAGAGGTGCTGTTAAAATAGTGTTAAAATGGAAGAAAAATAAAATTGGATTTGGTGTCAGTTGGTAAGTACCCTACCTGTGAGTAAGGAATTGCTGAATGGTTTCCCACCCTGCTCTTTCATGACAGCGTGCTAGTGCTGACTTTGCATTTTGTCTCCTAAAAACCTTGCTCTCTGGTACAAGGTATGGAAACTGCCAAATATGAAAGTAACACTGGCTTGGGAACTGCTGTACCCCTTAGCAGGAATTACTTCTATTGCCCCAAAATAAGAATCATAGACTGGTTAGAGTTGGAAGGGACCTTGAAGATGATAAAGTTCCAACCCCCCTGCCATGGAAGGGACACCTACTAGAGCACGTTGCTCAAAGCCCTATCCAGCCTGGCCTTTGCCCCTCCAGGGATGGGACAGCCACAGCTTCCCTGGGCAACCCGGGCCAGTGTTTTACCACGCTCAAAGTAATGAATTTTTTTTCTGGTGTCTAATCTACATCTCCCCTCAGTCAGTTTAAAACCATTACCCCTTATCTTATGCCTCCACGCCCTGATCCAGAGTCCCTGCCCATCTCTCCTGTAGCCCCCTTTAGGGACTGGAAGGGGCTATAAGGTCTCCCTGGAGCCTTCTCTTCTCCAGGCTGAACAAGTCCAGCTCTCTTAGCCTGTCTTCATAGCAGAAGTGCTCCATCCATCCATCCATCCATCCATCCATCCATCCATCCATCCATCCATCCATCCATCCCTCTGATCATCTTCGTAGGCCTCCATTGGACCCATTCCAACACTTCCATATCCTGTCTATGTTGAGGACTCCAGAGCTGGACGCAGTACTCCCCAGTGGGGTCTCACGAGAGCAGAGCAGAGGGGCAGAATCACTTCCCATGACCTGCTGGCCACGCTTCTTTTGATGCAGCCCAGGATGGAGTTGGCTTTCTGGCCTGCCAGTGTTCACTGCTGGCTCATGTCGAGCTTCTCATCTACCATCACTCCCAAGTCCTTCTCCTCAGGGCTGCTTTCCAGCCATTTTCCATCCAACCCTTATTTGTGCTTGGGATTGCCATGACCCAGGTGCAGAACCCTGCACATGGCTTGGTTGAACTTCATGCCCATCTCTCAAGCCTGTCCAGGCATAGGTCTAGTGGCAAATGTTTCTGACTTACGATGTCATTTCCCAAATAACCCGTATTTAATGACAGGCTGATACTTCCTTATTTTCCCAGGTCAATATTTTGTTTTCTGGACTCTCTGAGTAGAGTTACATTGTCAGTGAGAGAAGCCCAATTTTGAAAGGCAAGGTAGTACAGTGAAGGTGGTCCCACCTGGAACCAGGAGGCAATTTCAGGAGAGTTCTGGTAAAACTCCCTACTTGGCATTAGTGTGGGCTTCGGTCTGTTTTGCTGAACGTAGTCTGCTTCAAATTCTTTTACAGGCATCAGTTTTTTGGGTTAACCTTTTATAAGTGTTGAGTTACAGTGCTTGATGAATATTAAAGACGTGTTTATGGCTTACATTAGGAATTTATGTCTTTGCATGTAATCACTCAGTCTGTTTTTGTGGATTCCTCTTTTGAGTGGAAATATTAATGGTATTGTGGCATGTGAGAGCATTGCTGCGATGCTGGGAATTCATGGAAGACCTAAATCTACTTCCTGGCCTTCGTACAGTTTTTCCATGTGTGCGTTACTCTAACAGAAATGTTCCAAGTTTGTGATGCTTCCAAAATACAGCATAGGGGGCTTTCACAGATGTGTGATAGACATTGCTTTTCTCTGACTTTCAATGCTTTTGGAAAATGCTTTTGGAAATGAGAGGTGAGAGCAGGGCTGTGCTGAAGAGCGTTACACCACCAGTACTGTGGAATATTTGGGAAGCTTAAATTCAGTGGCCGTTCTGGTGATTGCTGGCAGTAGAAATCCCTGTTTTCACACACTGCCTAGACTATTTTTCTAGCAGGGTGAGATATATATATATGTATATATTATTTTTTAATGAAAACAAAACTTTGTTTTGAAGTGGTCCTGGCTGGTGTTGTCTTAAACTCTGGCAATTTTTACTACGATATTTTATTTAGTGGCTACAAATCCAGTGAGCTAAAGAATCTAATATCTTCATCTTTTCCCTTAAATATCGAAATGCAGAATTCATCCTGTTCTTTGCCTTCTTGTCAAGATGGGTTTATTTCTGCCTCCTGGAACTTTACCTAGGCTGGGTTGCGTACATGCCACGTAGCTTGTGTTAGTACTTTGTGGATCACTTGGAGGGCTGGATTTCAAATATCCTTGTGGCTTAGGCATGTAGAAACAAACGCTGAGTAAGAAAAGAAATACTTCCAGATAATCTTATATTCGCTAATAGGAGTTCACCAAGATGATTAAGTGGAGCAGTCTTTATAATCGCTGATTTCATCATCATTTTAAGTCATTTTCTTTTCAAAAAAAATAAGTTAGCCTTTCAGTACATGAAAAAGGTCTGTTGTTTCAGTGACCTACCAATCCTTAAATTTAGAACCAAAGCTCGTGCAAGGAGCAAACAAACCTTGATAATTTTTAAGTGTAAAGGGTAAGCATCAGTTACCAGTTAAACTGCATCATAATAGTATAATAGTATAATCATCTCCCTGAGGAGAAAGACTTGGGAGTGATGGTGGATGAAAAGGTCGACATGAGCCAGCAGTGAACGCTGGCAGCCCAGAAAGACAACACCATCCTGGGCTGCATCAAAAGCAGTGTGGCCAGCAGGTCACGGGAGGCGATTCTACCCCTCTACTCTGCTCTCGTGAGACCCCACCTGGAATACTGTCTCCAGCTCTGGAGTCCTCAGCACACAAAGGACATGGAACTGTTGGAATGGGTCCAGCGGTGGGCCACAAAGATGATCAGAGAGATGGAGCACCTCTGCTGTGAAGACAGGCTGAGGGAGCTGGGGTTGTTCAGCCTGGAGAAGAGAAGGCTCCGGGGAGACCTTATAGCAGCCTTCCAGTATCTGAAGGGGGCTACAGGAGAGCTGGAGAGGGAGTCTTTGTCAGGGAGTGCAGTAACAGGACAAGGGGTAACGGTTTTAAGTTAGAAGAGGGGAGATTTAGGTTAGATAGTAGGAAGAAATTCTTTCCTGTGGTGAGGCACTGGGACAGGTAGCCCAGTGAAGTTGTGGCTGCCCCATCCCTGGAAGTGTTCAAGGCCAGGCTGGATGGGGCTTTGAGCAACCTGCTCTAGTGGGAGGTGTCCCGGGCCATGGCAGGGGGTTGGAATTTGATGATCTTCAAAATCCTTTCCAACTCGAACCATTCTGTGATTCTATGAATAGTAATAATAGTGTAATCCCTAAACATTGGGATAATTAGGCTGGTAATCATCTGCAATGTGTGAAGTTACTGTGGTTACCGATATAAATAAGGCTGACTTTATTTTTTCATCTCCTGTCCTAATGCTGATGTTTCCAACCTGCCAATAAGGATTTGGGCTGCTCAGGGCTGTGATACAGTCAAAAGTTTAATCCCTGATTTAGGGTTGTCCAATGTCACCGGAATAGAAGTTATTTACCAGGCGCTGATAACTTGCTGAGAATTCCCTGTTCTGCTGCAATTTTAGTCACTAGTGGTAACATTTAATTCCTGACGTGTCAGGAGGAAACACTAATGAACCAAAAATATCTCATTTAAAGAAGTCTTATTTAAATGGGGGAGTGAAAAGGCAGACTTTCTAACTTGTGTTACTGGAAATGTCTGCACCAGTGTTATTTTGTGTTTAATGAACAGTTTTTTGGTAAAGACCTTTGTGTATCATTGGGCTGGCAGTGATGAGAGGCAGCTTAAAAAACCAAAAAGCAGTCAGTAGTAAACTTATCATTGTAATAAATAAATTGGAAAAACTGGTTTTAGTAGAAATATTTCTAGGCCAGAGCCAAGTGATAGTTGTTCTGTTGTCCAGTATGTTCAGCTGTGGTTTTGATAGATATATTCCTGGAAGGTGATTTACAAATTCACCAGTTTATTTTGGTATGCTGAGCTTGCTTAGCTATTTTACTTTTGATGGAATTAGATTTATAATGTAGGGGATGTTTATGTGAAGCTGCTGCTGAGGAAATGGAAGCAAATTTGAGCAGTAAGTTGGCAAACCTTGTGACAGTTTAGTATTTAAAATTGCACACTTCTGTACATGTTTAACTCAAGCTGTGTTTTACTGTGCAAGAGGTTCTCCTGTGCTTCTTAGCAGTAGGGTTAAGAAAACCTGTGTTTAAAAAAATGTAGAAGCAAAAACCAATACCCCAGCTCAAAACCCCTTGCTCCCTGATTGTACCTGTGGACTGTGTAATAACTGTGTGTGTTTTCCTTTGTTGTAACCAAGAAATATTCATGGCTTCACACCCTCGTGCCATTTTAAGTGGAGAACTTTTCCAATGAAAGGAGAGAAGCTTTATAACAAAATGGAAAAAGCTTTCATTGAACTTGTTTGGGGCAGAGCCATAGGTATATTCTCTGAAATCAGTGTTAGTTGCACTGAGTTTCTGGGAGTTGGAGTGGAGAAACCTCTCCACTTCTTTCCAGGTGCATGGACCAGGGTCTTGATTTTTTTTGGTGGTGGGGTTTTTGCTTTTTTCTTTTTTGGTTAATATTGTGTATACATTCCAGTGTCTAGGCTGGGCAAGAGTATCTCTGCTGATGCTTTGTGCTGGCTGGTGTGACGGTTCCGCGTGTTTGAAATATTTGGCCCATCGCGTCTTACAGTCCTCTGTAAAGGGAGATTTTAGTCCCTGTGTTTTAGATGCTGTATTTTTGCTGGTCTGTTTTGGGGTGGTTTTTGGAAGAACTGAAAAAAATCACCACAGGGACAACCTTGAAGGAAGTATTTTGTCCATTTTCAGTCAGGCTGTGTTTTCGTAGCACTCCAAATGCTTTTTGCAGTGTAATGGTGTGGTACCTCGGCGGTTTTCTAGAGGAGCTGTGTCCGAGTTCCAAGTCCTCTTGGGGAGACGTGTGTGCCCTTTTCTGCACAGCTGCTCTCTGAAGAGTGATTTGAATGTGCCAAGCAAAGCTAGTGTTTTGGATTTGTTTATTCTTAAGAACTTGTTCCTAAAGTAATGGATTTCTTTAATAACAACTTCACGAAAATATTTAGGTTAGATGCAAATTAGAGCAGCCTTAAAACCTCGTTTTGCAGTATCTTCTGCAAAGTCATCTTATTTCTCCCTTCCTCCCCCCTTTTCAAAGCAGAGGAGAACTCTCGCTTTAGTGATTGTCATGCTTGAAACCACAGAGCTCTTTGCACAGAGAAGTCCTCTGGTAACACCAAGCGTGGGGACATCTCTAATTCCAGCAGAGATCCGCCAGCAGTTGGTACAACGGATATGATGGTTTCTGGGGTTGGTAAAAGAAAAAATTATCTACTTCCAGCAGTTGCAAGACCAGCCTCTGCCTGGGTAATAAAAAGAAACTTCCACTGTGTTCTGCCAAGAGCTCTTTCTACACAAAGTGGCCAGAACGATCCACTTCTCTTAATTAGCGATGGGAATGCTTACAATAAAGGCTTAGATGCTAATAGCTGGGAAGGAAGCTAGGTTATGAATTTAAGGCACACCAATGCCTGCCTTTGGCCATGTTAATTCTTTGTGGTGCAAATAAAATGGCTCCTTCTGCTTAGCTTTTAGTGTGGGCTAGGATTGCCCACAAAGTAGTAGAAGTTCTACTAAATATCTATATTTTCTTTTAGTAGTTCCTTGCCAATAGCAGCCTGATGTTGGGAGTTCACTCCAGTATGAACCCCTCGTCCAGATCTAACAGCTCATCTTGTTATTTTCTCCCCTTTTGCGCTGGCACTATAGTAGTAAGCTGAATTGGAGAACTGATCAGAGTAAAGAAGTTATTTATGCTAATCTTTATTATAGCTGCTGGTGGAGGGAGGGGGAGGATCAGGCACGAGTGGGTGGAATGGTCCCTCTTGGCAGCGTCGTAGATTTATGCTAGACTGGATCCTGTGTCTACAGTTGATGATTATGAGTTATCTCAAGCTGCATTTAATGGGTTGCTTTTTTTCACAGGAAAAAGCTTGCGTAAAACTATTTAGTGCTTGCGGTAGCTGAAGGGCTTGCAAATACCTTTTTATAATGCCTTGTGAAAATTACATGGAAAGTCATTGAGTTAATGGAGTTTTCACTTTTAAAGTTTCTCAGATTTTAATCTAGGTGTCATATCTGAAAAGTCTGCCTCCAGGTACTGCGTAAGAATTTTCTGATGTCCAGAAAAAGGGCTTTATGTGGAAAAAGGCATCTGTCCTGTCATCAGGATACGCATTTGTTTGTTTCTTACTGTCTCATGACTGCTGGAATGCTTCAATTCCTCCAAGCTCATAAATTTGCCTAGACCATTATGGTAAATTGACTCGGTACATATGGATTTCTGTCTTCAATGTTTGCTTGATCTTAATAAATTAGTAACCCATGTATTTTAAAAACATATTTATAACTCAATTGACACAGCTAGCTTTATCATTTAAATTTCTTTTTAGCCTTAATTTTGTGTGAGCAGCCTGTCCCTTTTCTCTGTCTCTGCAGAAGGTTCTTTAACTTGTGTGGCTGTACTGATCGAGGTCCTCTTTGGTTGTGGCAAACTGATCTTTGACCTGGGGAAGCAAACAAATCTACTTCTAAAAATACGATCTTTGGGATCTGGCCCAGTTATAACATGCCTCTTTCCAGCGGGGCATTGTCTGACCACATAACCGTGCCAATTCCTGCGAAAGTTGCTCAACATGTGAAGAGCTTATCATCTCATGTTTAAACAAATGTAATAGCATCATAAATAAAATTTATTCTGCAGGGTAAATTGTCGTCTTGCATGCAAGGATAAAGTTCCATAAGGGAGAAAAGCCATACAGCATTATCTGGTTTTATCTGCCTTCGTGTCCCTCAGGTATTTAATGTGAATATCTCCTTCTTCAAGTGTAGCAGTTTTCTGTTGTCTTTCTCCAGATATTAAAAAGTATTAAGAAATTCATAAATATCCTTTTGCCTCGCCTGTGGCACGGCAGAGGAGGCTGCAGGTATGATTCTTCTCAGAACGAGCCTGTTTTGGTTTCTAGTGGTGACTGAGCTTTGCGACTGGCAACTTTTAATAGAAATCTGTGTCTCATCAGTTCTCAAATGTTCCCCTTCGGTTTGGTTAGTTCATTTTGGCTCTCTTGTAATTAAAGATGGGGGAGTTGAGCCTCGAGATGTTGTTAGTTGATGTTTAATTATGCAGACCAATGGCTTGATGTTTCCTGTTTTGATGGGGTTAGAGCAAGAGGGTAGTTCGTGTCCATATGCTGTTGAAGCGCGTTTTCCCCACTGGGATTGTGGGAATAATCCAGCTGCAGGCCTGGTTTAATAAATGCCTGTGTTAATAAATGCCATGCTATGATGCAAAGTAGCTTAAAGGGAGAGGGAACCTGAGTTTTGTTCCTTGGCTGTGTAAAAATCACGACCTGTCTTTTGCAAAGCTTCTGACAGCCACCAGACCAGCTTTCTAAAATATACGTATTTTAAGGGGCCACCCTGGTCTAGCTCCTTGCTGTCTTCCTTGTTGTGGTGCGGGACTGCTTGGATACCGTTGCTAGTGTGGTGATTTTGGTCTGCCCAATGTGGAAAGAGCGAGCTAATTTCTCTGTCTGTTAATGCTCAACCTCTGCCTTAACCTCTTTCCCTTCTGAGCTTTTATGAGCGCTTTTTCCTTCAGTCCTTTGTAGTAATCCAGATGCTCATGTTCTTTTTCCTCCTACACAGCAGATGGAGATGGCATAAGCCTTTTGATGACTGCTTCCTTCTTTTTACATAAGTTTTACAAGCTGGTGAGTTTGTTAGTTGGACGTGGTAGAGCTCCTGAGCCTTGTCCAGCAGGTGGTGCATCGTTACCTCGCCAATATTTATATGTATTTTAGGGAATATATTCTTTTTTTTTTTGTTTGAGTTTATTATGGGGGTTGAGCTTTACCACATGGCTATAGGAGAGGGGAAGGCAGATCCTTCAGAACACTATAATGATGAATCTGTTTGATTTTAGCCAAAACACTATTCTGAATATATGCTACTTACCTAAATGCTGTGCTATTCCAATCTGTAAGAAAGCAACTTGGAGGTAATTTTACCAGTCGAAGAGTTGAAAATCTGCTTTCCCGTGTGTGGTTTTAGGCTTGTAGCTCATATGAAAAATACTTGTTAGAATTTGGCATGAGTTAAATGGTCATCTTCCACACTCCAAGAAAACTAAAGTAGATTAGCAGCTCGCTTTCTCCGTTCCAGTATCGCCTGCCTAGTAAAGGATGGTTCTTGGCTCGCAAACCGTTTTACTGCTCATCATTTTAACCTTATTGAAAAGTTCTTGCCCCATTGAGGTGAATGAGACCGTTTTTTCCACTTCATTGTGGACTTGGGCCTACGTAAATTCATCTGTTTTACATTTATTTCACAATTTGGATTTTTTTCCTTTCGCAACTTGGAGCTCCGTTTCACAACCACAAGGCTTGGAGGCATATTTTGGTGGGTCCTGTAAAACAGCAATGTCGAAAATCTTTAATAAAAGAGGGGAAGAACCTCAGTCTCTGCCTAGTGATTTAGGTACTTGCGTGAGAATGTTACTGATCTGCATGTACGATCTTATTGGAGCTGCAAAATACATGGGGCTGTTACTTAAATTGCTTCTTGTGTTTTTTTAGGAATATCTTGGTGGACAAGCCCAATGATCAGTCCTCGAGATGGTCTTCAGAGAGCAATTACCCTCCCCAGGTAAGCGTCTGAATCTCTGCAACTCTACAGCAGTCTTGTACAACTTCATATACACTGGAGCTCTTATTTTCAGCCTAGGCTGCTGCTGTTTCTACTGACAGCCTTTACAGGTTACCTTCTCTCAGTAAAATGTGTGGTGTTGGTACATTAGGTATTTACATTTCCAGCAATTTATTTCTGATCTATGAACGGGGAGGAGTTTCATGTTTCATCCTTGACGATCGCGGTCCTGCTGGAAGTAATGGAACCTTATGGTTAGATTAAGCTGCAAATGAGGCGTGTGGGTCCCCCCTTGTCAGCACTACTGGAAACTGTTGTAGATTATTGCTGGCCTTGAATCTTGGATCTAAGGAGCTTGTATTTGTTTCTCTTAATAGCGCATTTAGAAATGTAGACTCTGTTTAAAGAGACATGAATGTCACCTCTTCTGCCGGTTAAGCACCTTATTAAAACAAGATTTGTATTGATTTTTAGCATGTAATTTGCTTTTTCACAATTAATTAGATTGTTAGATTATCCAGAAAAATATGCTTATCCTTTTATTTCATTTTTTTTCTTCTCCAGTAAATGCGTTATCCTTCTCTTCATGCTAGATCTAGACCTTATTACTCTGGTACTGTTTAATCAGCTTCCATATCTGTTATGCTGGTTATTTGAAATTCTTTTGTTTAAAGATTTGGGTGTGCACAATAGGGTGTGTTCCACAGCATCTCCCTCCTGCATAATTCTCCTGCTTATCTACTTATTTAATCCAAGTATTCCTCATGAGTTAATTCTCACAGAATTTTTATGCAGGTAAAACCTTGCTACTTTGCTGCGAAGGTGTGTTAAAAATCTGTAGTCTAGACTTGCAGCTCCCTATCGCAGCAGGGCATCTCGTCCACCTGAAAAGTCTTCATCTTGACTTCCATGATGGAGTTCTATGCTGTTGTGCCTGTAAAAGCACGAGTTTGTTTGTTGTTGTTTTTTGGAGGTTTTTTGGGGGGAGGGAAAGCTATCATGTTTGTTCCAATAACATGTTTCGTAAACCTGCTTATGAAGACTAATATAATTTTGATCCACTTGATCAAAACTCTGCATTTACTGTTCTTTTAATTTGATTTTTTTAAGCATATATGTATATAGATAAACAGCATAGGAATTTAACAGATAGCCTGAAGCAGGTTTAGTCTCTCTAGGAACTATTGACTGCATGGTGATGAGTATTGTATTGTCTGTGCCATCCTTTACTTCCTTTTATGCAGAAAGCACGTGTTTTCCTTGGGGCTCTCTTATTCACAGGGTAAGGTGTCACTTTGGGCTGGGTTTTTCAGGTGCTCTTAGTTGTTGCTAATAGTTGCTCTTTTGTCTTTTGAACCAATCTGAGGATTTTTTGATTTTAAAAACCCTGATTCTGCAATGGGAATACATCTCGTGTAACTGGATGCCTTAGAATATTCCCAGCCTATGTCTAAAGGAGAAAAGTGATGATACAATTTACATTCAGGCATTTATATTAAGCAGGGAATAATTAGGTGGCTTCTGTATGAACCATGGGAACTTGTTAGAGATGTCTTCCAGAAGTTTTATAGAATCATAGAAAGGTTCAGGCCAGAAGGGACCTCTAGGGTCATCTAGTCCCACCTCCCCACAGTCAGCAGGGACACCCCCAACTAGACCAGGTTGCCTCCTTGAAGTCTCACTTTGAATCTCCAGGGAAGGGGCCTCAGCTGCTTCCCTGGGCAACCTGTCCCAGTGATCCACCACCCTCAGAGTAAAGAATCTGTTCCTAATATCCAATCTACATCTGCTCCTCTCCAGCTTGAAGCCATTGCCCCTTGTCTTGTCCTGTCCCTGCAGGCCTTTGTAAACAGACCCTCCCCAGCTTTCCTGTAGGCCCCCTTCAGGGACTGGAAGGCTGCTCTGAGGTCTCCCTGGAGCCTTCTCTTCTCCAGGCTGAACAGCCCCAGCTCCCTCAGCCTGTCCTTGTAGCAATGGTGCTCTAACCCCCTGAGCATTTTCATGGCTCTCTATGTACTCACTCCATCAGGTCCATGTCCTTCCTGTCTTGAGGGCTCCAGACCTGCACACAGTCCTCCAGGTCAGGTCTCACCAGAGCAGAGCAAAGTGGCAGAATCACCTCTCTGGATCTGCTGGCAACACACCTTGATGCAGCCCAGGAGGTGATTGGCCTTCTGGGCTGCAAGTGCCCACTGCCTGCTCATGCCCAGCTTCTCCTCCATCAGCACCCCTAAGTCCCCTTCCTCAGGGCTGCTTTCTGATACCACATGTGTTGATCATGGCATGAATGGAGATGCTGTTGCGGAACTACTGAATACAATCCTGGAGAACTGGGCACTGCCCCCATGATAAGCAAGTAATTTAAACCAGACTTTTTGATAGGTGAGAGATTAATATATAACTCACCTCCACCTCTCTCTCATATATACCTCCCACTATAGATATGAGGTATCCAGATTTGAGGTCATTTCCTCTGACTTGCAAGAAGTTAGACTTTGTGGTAGCAACGAGATTGGCAAGACAGTGTTTTGAGTTTGATTCCATGCTATCTAAAGACAAAACCAAGAGAAGGGCTGGCTGCCCAAGTGGAAAAGGCCCCACCCTGCGGGATTCCTCCTACTTGAATTTCCTTATGAAATAGAATATAAAACACTGTGAGGTTGCCCATGTATTCAGCAAGCTGAATCCCAAGTGCTGAGTGAGAGCTGTATTTGCAGTTTTTAATACATACTTTAGCTAATTCGAACGCTTCTGAGTGTTTAATAAGTTGGGTAAAGCATTTTTTTACAGCGTTAACTTCTCTGGTGAAAAATTAACAGAAAGGGGGAATGGGAAATTAAAATTTACAGAAGAATTTTTGCTCAAAATGGCTGGTTCTTGCACCTTGCCTGTTGAAAGTCTGCCATGTTTTAATGCAGGTAAAACTTCTGTTGTTTGCTTCCTCCTTCTTGCTGATGGCTGAAGTTCTTAAGGCAGATTCTTTGCTTGGAAAACTTCAGTTGAAATAGCTGTTATCTGAATTATAAGTGTGGTAAGGGAAGAAGTTGGGGGTGGGTGGGAATTAGTTGCTTAATGTCAGAATTTGGACATTTCATATTAAAAAATGATGATATATACACATGACTTAAAATCCACAGAATTGTGTGTCTTATGGAAAATGAAGTTGCAAAGCATTTTATGGCTTGTGTGTTGGCATGGCTTCATTTAAAAATTGGTCACTTGTGGTGACGCACTTGTTAAGCTGTGTGGGCGGCCGTAACAGGCCGGGACAGGAAGCAAACTAAAACTCAGTAAAATAAAGCTTTCCTTGTTTCCAACTTTGTTAGCCTGGGCTGACACACCACCAGGACTAGTGTCAGTCATGCTCACTGGAACGTGCCACGAGATATTTAAATAAGCCCTAATCGCTGGTGTGTGTCTCATCAGAGTGTCTCATCTTAATGTAAGGGTTTAGAAATTCCCTGCCAGCGTGGCGGTGCTGTGCTGGCTTAAGAGGTAAAAATATCTGTGACTCCCTAAACACTGAATTATTTCCATCCCTTCTTCAGTGAAACAAAATGTCTCCAGGCACCTTTTCTTTCAGAGTGTTCCTCTTGCTGGGACAGGTTAAAAGCTGAACATTTCTGCAGTCGCTCAACCAAAATTCCTGCTTTGCAGTAAGTGTGCTGGAGCCTATATGAAACCCTTTTGAAAAGGGAAAGAAAATGAAAGTGGAAGTCTAGACACTTGGAATAGTGCCATGTGACTATATTTAGTAAAGGGATTTCCTAGCTTTATGGGTATGGTAGAGTTAAGTAATTCTTGTGACCATGAGAGCCACCAGTTGGTTATGAATGAGTGCCAGTGAAAGGAAATACATATGACAGCTGTTTTTCTGTTTATTAAACTAGATATCTTTCTTGAGTCTTGAAATAGAATGACCCAGAAATTATATATTCAATAACAAACCTGTTATGTAGTAACCTATTCAGGCAGAAGAAGGCTCATCGTTCTATTTTTAAACTAGTTATAGGCTTACGTAGGAAGTGTGAAGCAATGAGGCTGGTGATGCTGGAGACCATGGCCCTGTCGTAAATGCTCATCCTGATGGCTCCAGTGATGGTATGGCTTGGAAGACTGCATACAGAAGAACGTTTAAGTCCCCAGAGTGCCTTGATTAATATGCAGAACAAGAGGATAGNACTAAACAACCCCAACTCCCTCAATCGATCCTCATAAGCCTTGTTTTCCAGTCCTCTCACCAGCTTTGTTGCCCTCCTCTGTACTCGCTCCAGCACCTCGATATCTCTCTTGTGCTGAGGTGCCCAGAACTGGACACAATACTCAAGGTGTGGCCTAACCAGTGCTGAGTACAGGGGGACAATTTAGCCACATGCCTAATTGCCAAAGCAATGGGTAGCTGGACAGGCAGTCCCTGTTGAGTATCTTGGTTGTTTTGTGTTTTTATTTTCACATGCAATAGAAGTTTCACTACTCCTTAATAAAAAAGTGCTTGAGCAGAAATGGTTAAAGCGAAAGGAGTCAATAAAAGACGATGTGACTCTAACTGCAGGTGACGTAGTGCAGTTTGGAATCTGGTCCAGGGTATTTGATGCGGAGATGTAAATTTTGAGCCATTACAGAGCAACATATGTATGAAGTTAGTGGCACTGTCCAGACAATTGGTTTCAGTTGTGCATCTGAGGAGGAAGACCAGTTTTTGTCTCTTGATTTCCGTCCTGCTGTGTAGATCATATCAGGAAGTAATTTAAAGTACATTAATAAAATTTACACTCAATTGTGTGATGCAGAAGCATGCATATGGTTGTCATCAAATGGTAGCACAGACCAGTGCTTCAAAAAAGTTTGGAATTTGCTGCAGCTCCCGTTGTGACAGGTCTGGATTTGCTTTTTTTTTCAGTTTTCATTGTATTGTAACAAGCTGTTTAGGTGCTGGAGTGCCGTTTGCTTTGCTCTGCTCTACTCCTTGTGCATCTTCACTTATAAATGTGTTGAATCATAAACCAGAAGTTTTTCTCTTCCCATGTTTGGTAGCATCGTTTTTCTAAGTGTCATAATTTGAGGTTTAATGATTAGACTGAGTTTTTTGCGCAGTTACTGCAATTAGTGTCTGTGTGCCATGCCTCTAATGAAGAAACACTTCAGTTTATAATCTGGATTTTTTGAATGCATCGTGAATGCTTGGATATTAAAAGTACTGATGTTGCTTATAGCAACAGGATGGAAAAGTGTCAAATGTCTTGGTTTGTGTATTTGTCTGAAATTGCATAAACTTGCTCTCTCCAGGTTTAATAAATCACTTGATCTCACGTATGCTTTTCTCTAAAGCTTTGCAAGATGCGATTAGTCTGTCACATCTAAAGTCCTGGTAGCAGTCCAAAAATACCCATGCAGCCAGCTGTTTGCAGCTCCTGAAGCAGTGTATTCTTTTGACATCACTGAGATTTGTAGCCTGTACCCACAGTGGCAGAACTGTGTGTGTGTGTGTCTATACATAAAACCAAAAAGCACATCTCTGTGTCTAGATACTAAAAAAAATAATAATACAAAATTGCATATTGAACCACAGGCTTTATAAGCAAAGCTGTCTCTTGTTTCAGTCAGCAAATAAATTCACAGAAGGGTTGTCTTTAGCTTTTGTGCTTGTATTTTCTCTAACGTCTGCCTGGCTCAGCAGGTGATGGAAGCAGGAAGGGGGGCTGCAGAGCGCCTTCCCTCTCCGTAGATTTAAGAAATCACTGCTTGCCTTGCGGACTGATGGCCGTGCCTTGCTCCCTTCTAAAGATATTTGCCAAGATCAAAGATTTAACTGCAGGCCTGGATTTCTCTTGCTTAATTTAGGGTTAGGAATTGAATAACGAAGGATGAAGTTTGTGCCAAACTTTGGCAAATCTTGCGTGGTACTTTGTCACTCAAGCATTAGGTTTGCGATTCCAGCAGGATTAAGAATAGCAGTTGCTGATGCCGGTAGTGCTAGCTTCACTTTTTCAGTTTCAGGAGAAATCCAGAGGGATGAAATGATGGTGTAGGAGGAGCTCTTAGACACTGTTGTGTACTGTCTGTTCTGCATGGGAATTTTGGCAGCCGGCTGTGCCATGTATCAAGTACTGCCTTGCTCATTACAGGACCATCCTTTTGCTCATCCCTTCCTTTTCACTGCTTTAGAAAATCTGGTTTTATGTTTAGAACTTTAGGTTTTTTAATCCCCCCTGAAGTTTGAGGAATACTCTGAGACAAACACATGACTTACTGCTAGTTAAACTGGGTTTTTAAACTGGCTAGTTTTTAAACTGGCTAGTTAAACTGCTAGTTAAAATTGGGTTCTGACGTTTAGGTGGATGGTGTTATACACAGAATAGAAATTTTTCTTCCAAAATAAAAAGTTAGGGAAAGTACCAAAGCATTTTTCTGTCGTACCTGAGCGGTATTTTTTGAGTGGCTGAAAACATCTTTGGCAGTAAATCTTCCTTGTTCGATGAGGGTACCTAATCAGCCTGTGTTATCATCTGTAACTGCTATATTTGTGAATATTTCATTTAACCTAAGCTTTTTGTAATGTAGTAAGAACCGGCTGTTGAGATCCCCCATGTTTATCCTGACACTCTCTAGAACCGTGTTAGTGCTGCTCCTAAATTCCAGATTGGTTGCCGTTATGGGGCTGTGACAGAAAGATTGGGAATTAAACGAATGGGAAAACTTGTTCTGCTTCTCACCCAAAAGATGCACTTCTAGGATAAGATTGTCCCACAGACAGAGCTGTGTGGGACAAGCAGAGGGTGATGCCCATGACACTTTTTGGGGAGATCCTAGTCTCGACTTGGGAACCACAGAAAGCAGCCACATTCATGAAATGTTCTTTTCGATGTTGATGAAAGTCTCAAAACTCCGTGTTGTGTCTGGTTTGGCAGCGCTGCTTCTTGGAGGAAAGAGCCACCAGAAGTGCCTGCAGTGGGAGGTGTCCTACCATGCCTTACTGATTCTGCTTGTACAGTAGCCTTGATCACAGGGTTTGGTAACCAAATCCAGCAGGATGAGTAATTGTGATTCTGCACTTTGTCTTGTTTCTTTGTTATGTACTACTTATTTCTGAGAAGTTAGGGAAGACAATGAAACACATGGTTTTCAGGTATAAAACTCAATGTATTCTGCAAAACGTTGTCTCCAGGGCTCCCTCCAAGAGCTGTTTTGTAGAGGAAGTTTAAATAAACGTGGTTCTCGATGGTCCCCAATGAGTGGTTCAAGTGCTTCTCTGCACAATGCTTTTCAAGGGGAACGCATCTCTTTTTCCAGCAGTGGGAGTGAAGCTAGTGCCTGGGGCCTTAATGTAAATAATCTGACTCTTCACACAACTCGAGGGGGGCATGTCTGTGTTAGGGAGAGCACATGTTTACAAGGGAGAATATTTTCATAGTTTTATGTGTAAAGCCCTTATAATGTCAGTGAAGTTGTTTTATTTGGTATGGTTAATAAGCAGTTGGTTCCTATGTTAGCCACACATCAAACTTAGTCTGTGTTCAGTGGTTAAATAGTGTCAGCCCAGAGAGGAAAAGTAATTTGATGTTCTCTTAGTACGTGGAACATACTGTATTTATCTAATTGTGTATTCAGTTTAGGTTTCATTTCAGGCAGTGGTGGGCGTTTGAATCATCACTCTCTGTAGTTTGATCCTATTTGCCAGATTTCAGGAAGTCTTGGCATCCAACTTGAAGGAATATATGTAAGCCCTGAATAGAAATGCTAGGAATAGGTAGTTCAACCAAATTTTTTTCCTGGACAAACTGCTTTTAAAGTAATAGTCCTAAAAAGCCTTTGCCTCATTCCAGGAACTAAAGGAGAAAATATAATAATGGGGACAGATCATATTAACTTTCATTCTCTGGCTTTGCAAGCTAACTTGTTGAAGGCTGTAGTGGTTTTCCCTTTGTGTTTTGCAGCTTTGGCTTTAATATTAAAATTCGCTGTTCTCTCTTCTGCAGTATTTGATTCTGAAACTTGAAAGACCTGCCATAGTCCAGAGTATCACATTCGGCAAATATGAGAAAACACACGTCTGCAATTTGAAGAAGTTTAAAGTCTTTGGTGGGATGAATGAAGAGAACATGACAGATCTCTTATCCAGGTAAGATGTGACTTCATCAGCTCTGGAAATCATAAAGGCTGGACAAAAATGCTCTTCCCCTTCACTCCCATGGCTGACAGTGTAATAAGGCTGTGGTTGCGATCCTGCAATTAGCTGCCCTTGTGTTTATGGTCAGGTCAGAGAGCAGCAATCGCAATGCTCGCTCCGGGAAGCCTTCCTTACTGTTCTCTAGTTACAGAGGATTTGTGCAGAGTGAGCTCTTGGAGATTTGGAAGAGCTGAGAGAGGGTGCAGCGTTGCTGGATGGCAACTCCTTTCTTCTGTGCGATTGAGGCACAAGAGAAAGGATTCCCCAGGTGTGGGTACCTTAAAGTAGCTTTTAAAAGCCCAAGTAACTTGTCTATGTCAAGAACCTCATTGCAGCTGTCAAGGTCTGAACTAGTCAGCTGCTCTGCCTTTCTTCACGTGGGTAAATAAATCAAATAAGCAAATAGAAAACCTGTGTTTTCCTTTGTTTAGTTTGATTTGGTGGTTGATAGAGACAAAAGAAAGAGCCTTTTGGCTATCCAGGCTATCCAGAGCTTCTGAGTAGTTGCCAGTGTAAATTTGCAGAGGTCTTTTAAAGATTCTTCTGAATCAGAAAGGGAAATGATATTTAAGTATTTAGGAGTACAGGAGAAATGAGTAGGAAGAACTAGTTTATTTTGGGAGGCTTACAGAAGGAAAGTCCCCCTCTGGGCAATGGATGGGTGTACATCATCTGGAGTCAAGCGGAGCAACCATGGCAAAATGTGGGAAGTTCTTTGATGCAGGTAACCTCTAAGACCATATAGAAATTAGCCACGACCCTTCCCACCCTTTTGCCCCCTTCAGAGAGACCGGTCTTGCAATTTGACTTCTTTGCTGCTAGAATGATGGGGGAAGAGGTCTTAGTAGCAAAGTAGTTACTGATGTCTAATGGCATTTCACTTGTACTGAAGTTGAATAAAAATCCTTATTTTGGGACCTGCTCTTGCATCTGCAGTCAAAATAGACTTAAGATTTTTGAGAACTTACACTAAATATTTGACACTTTTATAATGTAATGTCCATAACCGGATCAGACAGCGCTTTGGCAGCGTGATCATTCTGAGAGTGGGTCCTGGTGCAGGCAGAGATGGCTTCCTGAAGTTGCAGGGTGATGGGTGCAGAGCAGCAACCTTGATCTGCTCTCAGGTCTCCCAAACCACTGCCTGATGCTGCCTCCCAGGGAGACAGGGTGGTGGATTTCAACCCAGCGCTGGTCCAGCATGTGCGCTTGTGATTCACAGTAATATCGAGCAAGCTTCGCATTTCAGGCATGACCTAGATCGTGTTTATTAGCTAGTCCTAAAATACAAGGTAAGATTTAGTAACCTTATTTATTTTTTCCCACAGTGGCTTAAAGAATGATTATAACAAAGAAACATTCACCTTGAAGCATAAAATTGATGAACAGATGTTCCCCTGTCGATTCATTAAGATAGGTAAATGCATTTTTTCAGCATTCTGAGTAGAAAATAATCTCTTCTTATACTCGTGCCAATCTTGGCACTTGTGACTACATTGTTCTCAGGCAAAGTATCCACAATAGCTGTTCCATTTCATGATCTTTTAGGCTGGTTAGATTGGAACACGGTGAAGTCCTGTTACTAAGAAATAACAGCTTCATAATTTATGTCGTGGGGAATGAAAGTGCAATGCGGTCATTTTCAGAAATGCAGTTGTTGAGTCAATTAATTGCTGGAGGAGCTGCTTACTGTCCTACTGCAAATTGCTGTATAATGCTTGGGGAAAAAAAATATTAAGCTAAATGCTGGTAAAAGTTTCAGCGTTGTCAGCCCTAGAGTTTGAAAAAGGATGAAGTCTTTTATTCTCAAACACACTCGCAGCACTTAGAGCAACAGCAGAAGCCTTTCTTGTCTCATCTCTGGCTAAAGATGGCATCCCAGGGGCAAAGAAAGTTAGAGCCCTGTGAAGTTCTGCCTTGTTACTCTAGTGAAGGTTCCTAAAGGGAGTGCTACCAGCAGCCAGTTACTGTGACTTGTGATGGGAGCGGGTGAGGATCTCTCTTCCTTGCTTCGTGCAGGTTGGAGAGAACAAGTGTCTTATGGTGGCCATCAGTGATACTGAATTTAGAGCCTTCCAGCTGTTCGTAAAGCAGTAAATTTCCTGCCTACTGAGTAAAAGAATGCTTTTAAACTGGCTGTTTAAGGTTAAAAATAGAGCAAGGAGGTAGTTGCTGGAAAATGAGATAAGATTCTGTTGACTAATTTAGATGGATTTAGGAGAGTTTTGAAGTGTTGGGTGATTCCTTTCCCAAGACGTGGATGGTAGTGGCTGTGCAGGGGCAGCTCTAGTCTTCTAGTGTCTTCTAGATCTTCTCTTGTGTTTACCCGAGGAATTGAAAGCTTCAGGCTGAGGATGAATAATAAAAAATTAATGTGCCATAAACGGTGCTGTTTCCCATTCTTAGAGAACTGCACAAATTGGTTGTTCAGTTCATCAAGTTGGGTTTTTTTTTTGGCTACTTGTTTTGGAAACGCCTTTAACATTTGGCTCTTGGAAATCTCAAGAGGGGTAGAGGAATAGTTACAGAGTTAAAGGTTGACTGCATCAGGAAAGTTAATTTTTAAAAAAATTGTTTATTTTTAAATGTATTCTGATGCTTCCTGCATTGGGTTTTTGAGAAATGTTATTTTTTTTTGATGANGTTCTATGAACATTAGATCTGTATTTAACCAGGGCTTGCTCACTCGTCACGGTTTGAGATGAGTTTTCCTTTTTAGCTTTTTGTTTCTCTAAGTCATCTTCTATGAAGAAATTCCTATGCTAGGGCAGAAATTAAAACGATCTTTTAGCCAAAAACCTAATAACCTCTAGTTGATGGCTAGTGTCATTTTGTTTATGAAATTGTGAGAGCGTGGTTTTTTGTTTTTGTGGGTTTGTGTTGTGTTGGTTTTTTTTTTTCTTTCCTGTGAAACAACTGTAAAATAACGTTACGAAATTCTGTTATTTTTCAGATTCACAGCTTGACTATGTTTTCAGTTTGCTAAAATTTCCAAGCTGCTAGCCAAAGTAACTCCAAAATCCGAAATACCGTGCTGTGTTCCTTGTCATGCTGCCAGTAAACACGAGGCCAAAACCTGCCCTTTTGGACTCTTAGGGACTGACACCGCACAAGCTGCTGTTATCAGGGAGGTTTGGGGGTTTGGGGAAGGCATTGGGCAGTGATTTGCATCGGGCATTCGCTATAGAGTTCCGCAGATAAGTGTACTGGGGATGCACCACTCTTCATAGCACAGCAGGGAGGTTTAAGTGGGAAGAGAGGGCAGGAGGAACATGGCATGGGTAGATCTGTGAGAGGGGAAAAATGTGTCCTGCATTGCTCTGAGAGAGGGAGAAATATGACCTCCACTGCTCACGTGTTAGAGGAATTTTCAGACTGGGAGAAAGCAGAAGAAATATTCTATGAAATAACTTTTCTCTCTCTTTTTTTTAAATCAAGAGAAGGCTTCCACCTCTTTCAGTTTAATTAGTTCAATGTCAGTTTCTTTGCACTGAAATATCCAGTTGTGCAGGCTTTTGACCTACTTGACAAGTAATTTTTACATTTCAAGTAGCACCTTATTAAAGAACCTGGGAGGAGGAAGGAGATATTTATTTGGGCAAAATATGGAAGAATAATCTTTTTCTTGTCCGTGAGCCTTGTTTCTGGCTCTGTTTTGTGGTTTTGTGTCCTTGAAAGCAGAAGGTGGTGTAAAGACTGATTGCCATGAAAGAGCTTGAAGAAATGCTGGGTGTCATTCTCATAGCGGTTTGTTACTCGCAGGGAAGCTCCTAACTAGGCTTCAAGATTTTTAAGCTTTGGTGTAACAGAAAGGAGCAATCCTTTCTTTATGGGCATTCCCTGCATTTTTCCAAATGTACACTGTGTGTGTTCTGCCTGTGGATGGGGGGTGTGTAGAAATTAGCTTGAGAGAGGTATTTGAAACTATCGTGCCCTGTTTAATGCCTCTGCTGCTGACCTCTCTAGTACACAGAGTTGCAGTCCTTGCCTAGGCAGAGCTTCCAATTATTGAGAAACATCCACTGAAATCACCCTCGTGTGGGTAAAGAACTGTTTAAGTGACCTAAATACCTTCTTCTCTTGAAGGGATATTGATTATTTTTTTTTTTAATTATTTTTTTCCCCTCTGCTGGGCACCTCTCACTGTGGAGTGACAGTTCAGCTGGTCTGAGCCTTTATATTTGTTTCTAGGATTGCCCTAGTAAATGCAGAAAAAAACCAAACCAAAAAAAAATCCCATGCTGAGGAGTCTTTAAGGTAAAAACTGGTGGAATTCTGTAGCTTTAGGCTTCACATTTGACACCTTTTAATCATAGTGTATTTCCACCTCAGAGATGAATGTGAAGGGGGGGGAAAAAGCAGTGAAGAGTGGATAGCATAAGGTTGTGACCTCAGCAACTGGATGGCAGGTGGGGTGTATGCTGGTTTTTAGAGGGGGCTGTCTCTGAGCTCTTGCAGCAGCTCTAGTAGGTTTGTCTCCAGGGGCGGTGTGCAGTCTGAAGTGGGTGAAGGAGAGGACAAATAAAAACCAGCCATTGGGAGACATGAGAAGTGGAGTTGCACCCAGGTTCCTAGACTGCTGCTACCTCTAAACTTTGTGTCAGAGTGAAAACGAGATTTGGGTGTCGCAGTGACAAGTAATGCGTATTTCTCTATGGCTGTGTAGCTCGATGCTGCACTTTGTGTCTCCTTCATCCAGGTCTAAGTTAAATTATGGCTGCTCAAAAAAAAAAGACTAAAGAGCTCTAAAGAGCTGAGCACACCTGTGAAGGCCCGGAAAGGGCAGAGGAAAGGATGAGGTGTCTCCTTTGTGTAGCCTGGGAGCCAGAGAAGAGGTTCAAAAATGGGGAGGTGATCCAGTGGGACACATGATCTTTCCTAAATGGAACACAAATCCCATTACAGTTTCAACCTTCCTGCTGTCTTTCCCTACTCATGTGGAGTAGGTTAAAAAAATTACATTGAGTTTTCTCTGCCTGTGCAGCACTGGGGAAACATTTACTTTATATTCCCTGTCCAACTTAACATCTGTGCTTTCCTTAAAGCAGATGATTGCACCATGAGAATCTTGATGTTAAAAATCACCTTTTCTGGTGTTCTTTCTCCTTTTTGTAAAGAAGACTGTAGAAAGCTGTGAGTTAACTTGAGGAGGCGGGGGGGAAGTGTTAGCAAATTGGTACTTTACATTTTTTATGGTGATAACTGCACAGGATTCTTACATACATCCTGATAAGTCTTTTAGTCTTTAGATGGCTACCAAGATAAGAGGGTGAATGGTTAAATTTTTCTGGGAGAAGCTGGTATAAGTTCTCAGAAGAAGTTCTGGGGGAAAAAAAACCCAAGCTGACCACCTCTGCTGTTTTTCTGGAATGAGGTGGGAAGGTGATAATACTTGGGTTTAGTTTGTCACTTAAGTTATCTCAACACTATGAATTGGCCCCAAGTTCACCATCAGGAAATGTATTGTCTCGGTCCATTTGGCGTGGTCTGTGGTTTGGTTCAGTGTTTCAGTCCAAGAAGCTGATGGATATGCTTTGGGATTTCATTCTCTATAGCTGAGCAAATAACAGGTTTAACTTCAGTTTGGTCTTGGTCTGTGCATCTAGGTCTCAAGACAGATCAAGCATGTTACGCTTACATGGGACATTTTGTCACTGCTGCCTTAATGGTCAGCAGGTCATGAGAGGTGATTCTACAACTCTATGCTCATGAGATCCCACCTGGAGTACTGTGTCCATCTCTGGAGTCCTCAGCACACAAAGGACATGGACTTGTTGGAACGGGTCCAGCGGTGGGCCACAAAGATGATCAGAGGGATGAAGCACCTCTCTGATGAAGACAGGCTGAGGGAGCTGGGCTTGTTCAGCCTGGAGAAGAGGAGGCTCCAGGGAGACCTTGACCTTACACCAGCCTTCCAGAGCCTACAGGAGAGCTGTAGAGGGAGTCTTTGTCAGTGTGTGTAGTGACAGGACAAGGGGTAATGGCTTTAAATGGGAAGAGGGGAGATTTAGGTTAGATAGTAGGAAGACATTCTTTCCTTTGAGGGTGATAAGGCACTGGAACAGGTTGCCCAGGGAAGTTGTGGATGCTCCATCCCTGGAGGTGTTTAAGGCCAGGCTGGATGGGGCTTTGAGCAACCTGGTCTAGTGGGAGGTGTCCCTGCCCATGGCAGGGGGGTGGAACTTGATGATCTTCAGGGTCCCTTCCAATTCTAACCATTCTGTGATTCCATGAATAGGTGGGATACCCAGGATTAAATTTATCTGTGCACTTGGATTTAAAAGTAGTATTTTTTTTATGGTATTAAGGTACCATATTGGCAGTGCTTATCTTGTGCAGAGGATAAAACTAGGCAAGAAAGAAGTTTCTTGGACAGAGTACATGCAATGTAGACAGAAGATGGGTGATTCTTGGTTTTTCTGACTAGTTCATGCATCTACTTGGGAAGGGCTCTGAACGATTCTCACTTTGTATGCTCAGTGATGAAGTAGAAAGAAACTGTCTTGAACAGGGTGATTTCAGAGCTGTAATGTATGAAGTATCTACTTATGGATATTAAAATCGGTTAAGAAACATGTATGCAAAGTCTCTTTGGATCTTTCCTAAAAATCTCTTCTCCTGGTGACAGTTCTCTGAAGTTGTCATACGTCTTCACCGATAGGTTTGTAGAAACACTTTAAAATTTAGAGAATCCTGCTTTTGAACATATGTTTTGTGCCCAAACACATTGCAGAAAAGAGGAGATCTGCTCTGTTTGAAGTGTAAATACTTGAGAACCTGTAAGAGCACAGGAACAACTTTAAGACAAATTTTGGTTTTTATTTCTGCAAGGAGTAGGTCTGAAACCCCTTAGTTCAGCCAGATCATCTCAATGGTATTTTGTGGTGGTTTTAAAGACAGCAAGTGATTTTTCTGGGGCAGAAATGTTTCTCTGGAAGTGAGAAGTAGTGGGCTTCATGCTGGTGCTGGTAACTACTCATTCATATCCCAGCCTGCCTTTTCCTGGCGATCAGTAACGGTCACATAAAAGGGGAACAAAGGATTTGTACCAAACCCACTTGATTTCATTGTAGTTTTAAGGAGTCAGAAGTTGGAGTTCCTCTGAAAAGCAAACCCGGGTCTTACTGTGCAGATGAATCGATAGGTCAGTGCAAGGCCTCAGATTTTATCAGCGAGAGGGAGAGAAGCCTTAGGTGAGAGGCTGCAGTGTATTTTGCAGGTCATTTAATATTTTAAGCGTGCTCCAATACACCAAAAAAAACAGTATTAGCCAAAAAGCTGCACAGATTTAAGCTTTTTTTAATTTTTTTTTTAAATTAGGTAGTTTTTAAATTGGAAACTGGCTGTTTCCCCTCCCTCCTTCCCTCCTCCACAACTTGCAGATGTTACTAATTTTGTAACATTTAAAATACCCAAGCTTCTTGTCTTCACTATTAGGGAAAATTAATTGTTGCTGACAAATGTGAAAATAAATGTTCTATGAGGAGCAAATAGTGTCGCTGGTGTGCTCGTGGTTCCCATCCGTGTCAAAGCTTGTTGCCTCTCTGAGCTGTTTGAAATGATAGTAGTTTTAATCTTTTGCTTTAAATCAAGCTTCTGCTTTGTAATGATCTGCTGTGCTCATGTTGCTTTAAATGACTACTTTAACGGGATATGGTTGGTGATTTTCTGAAGCTTACTTAAAAGAACTAGAACTTACGTCAAATCAGAAATACTGAATTTCGTTTACTGGTCAGAAGCAATCTGTTGAAATAGTATTATTCATAGCCTGATAAGAGTAATGCAGTGGTTATTTGATGTTCATGCATCCCTTTTCTCCTTTTCCTTTCTTCTCCAGTTCCACTCTTATCCTGGGGACCTAGCTTCAATTTTAGTATCTGGTATGTTGAACTTAATGGCATTGATGATCCAGATGTGGTCCAGCCGTGCCTCAACTGGTACAGCAAGGTAGGCCTGCATTTTAGGTGCCTGTCTCTTTGAAGATTTGTACTCTCTGAGTCTTGTGAAACTTCTCTGACTGGAATTACATGACCTTTTAATTTTTTTGAATATCAGCTATTAAAACAACAAACACGCATAGTTAAAACTCAAACCACATGGTGGACTTTGACTCAAAGTGAATCTTCTTGAATTGTGTCTGCTTGTTCTCTTTATAAACAAAACAAATCAAAACACCCCAAAATAAAATAAAACAAAATAAAACAACCAAAACACATACAACCCAACAAAACATTCCCCCAAAAACCCCAAACCACCACCAGCAAAAAAAACCCAACCCACCCGAACCCCTGGAAAAGAAAAATATAAAAGAAAGGAACACTGAGTCAAAGGGGACAATATTAGTAAAATATGATTTGTATTGGAAGGGAAATGAATCTTAACAAAACCAGATTCCATTTCTTCCCCTTCTTGCCTTTTGATTAGTCATCCTTTTACCATACCAGTCCTCTCTAGAGCTATGTGTGAGCTTAGAGCCTTTGGGGTTACAGATGCAGCTTTTGTTACAGGGTATAAAAATGAGCTTGTTTTAAAGATAATCCACAGTGGTATCTTTCCTGTTGCAGCTCCTTGCACTTCTGATGTTTCCCTCTTACTGTCTTCTTACTGAATACTCTGGATCAGAGGGGAGCTGATGCCACTGGACTGTGAGATTAGATGGTTTATGCCATTTGCCACTCTGATAGACAGAAAGTTCAAAGGATTCTAAACATTATTTGTATAAAGTATATTTAATTGAGTATAACAGATGCCTCTCCTGTGGGAGAGAAGAGCACATTGACAACAAGAATTCATTTTGTGGCTCGTTTTTATGCATAGATCTTCTGGAACAGTTTATGGAATTCATATTGTGTTGCAGAGAAGATGTCCTTCCCAGATGAATAAGACTGGGTAGTGGAGTGGCATATCTTCATTTCCAGAAGGAAGAACTTTAAAGGGGAAAAAAGTTTCTAGGTGGCAGTGCCAACAATTGTCTCTCCAAACAGTTTATGGTTTGTCAGAATGGTGAGGGAACCTTGTGACCACGTTGTCTGGCTCATCCTTGTTTATACCAACATCACAAGCTGCTTCACGGAGGATTTAAAACCATCATTAACAGTTAGAGTGGAAGTTGTCTGTAGTTGTTGTATGATTAAAATGGTAATTATGGTCATTAGCCTGCTGATTACAGATGTCCAGTCCTGAAAAGTCCGGTTGTCAGAAGCTGCTGATGGTTTTCTGTGCTTCTTTCTGCTGCCACTGCACGTGGTGGTGTCTCTGGCATTTTTGACCAGTTGCTGCAAGCAGGAAGCTGATTTTTATTATTTTTGGTCAGGAGCCATCTGATGATGATGTCAGCATCTGTTTTGTTTGGTCTTATCCCATGGAATCGACACTTTTTATGGTCAGCATGTATGTAGTGACAGCTTCTTCAAGGGGTGCCAGTATTGTTTTTCTAAAGCTTAAAGCCCTAAAGCGGCAAAGCGGAGACTTAGTCATGATTGTTTGGGTTCTGCTAGGATCAGTTGCCAAGTTTTTGGTGATGAGTGCATGTCTCATTGATGTTCTCCTCTCTCACGGTCCTGAGAGACCGTTGTTGCCGGATCCATATAGGAGAGTGTGTGTTGACCCATATTTGAGAGAAGGCAGAAAGGTTGACCTGTTTCTTCTCATTCTTTGAGTTGGTGAGAATATTCTCCATGCATGTTCTTGGAAGTCTCAAAGGCTTTGAAATCTAGTAATTCTTTACTGCCTGAGGCATCAGATGAGAAGAAGGTTCTATTTGAAACTGCCCATATTTTTTGTTGTGTGTACTTCAGTGAACAAAGCCTCCTTTTTCTGAAGGCCTTCTGCCTCCTGAAACCCTTACCACTTTGGTTTTACTGAAGAGTGGGCATACTTTATTTAGAATCATAGCATGGTCCAGGCCAGAAGGGACATCTAGGGTCATCTAGTCTGACCTATCTGCAGTCAGCAGGGACAGCCCCAACTAGACCAGGTTGCCCAGGACCTCCTCGAGCCTCACCTTGAATATCTCCAGGGAAGGGGCCTCAACCACCTCCCTGGGCAACCTGTCCCAGTGGTCCACCACTCTCAGAGTAAGAACCTATTCCTAATGCCCAATCTACACCTGTTCTTCTCCAGCTTGAAGCCATTGCCCCTCGTCCTGTCCCTGCAGGCCTTTGTAAACAGACCCTCCCCAGGCTTCCTGTAGGCCCCCTTCAGGTACTGGAAGGCTGCTCTTAGGTCTCCCTGGAGCCTCCTCTTCTCCAGGCTGAACAATGCACCTTTTTGATGCAGCCCAGGATGTTATTTGCCTTCTGGGCTGCAAGTGCACACTGCCTGCTCATGTCCATCTTCTCATCCATCAGCATCCCCAAGTCCCTTTTCTCAGGGCTGCTTTCTAACACCTCATCCCCTGGTCTGTATTGAGAGTGAGGATTGTTCGGGCCCAGGTGCAAGAACCCTGCACTTGCTCTTGTTGAACCTCATGAGGTTCACCTGGGCCCACCTCTCCAGCCTGTTCAGGTCCCTCGATGACAATTTGCTGATGGTGGACTCAATCCTTCTATCTATATCATTGACAAAAACGTTGAAGAGCTCTGGTCCCAGCACAGACCCTTGAGGGACACCACTTGCAACTAAGAACTGGCAGTTTATTGATGGCTATCAGTTTTGGGTTTTTATAATGAACACTTAAATGTTTTTAGTTCTACCAGTGTATTTAACAGTGTTAATATCCTGATCTCAAGCTCTTGCTATGTTTTAAACCACAGGAATGATTAACAGCTTCAGAGAAAAGGTATTATTTGGAGTGTCATCTCTTTAAACCTGTGTGACAGCATTTAAAAAGGAGCCTTTTATATACTTCTTATACACCTTTTGCGTGGAAAAGCTGTGGACATTTAACCTCTGAAGTACTACTATGGTACCATGGAATGGTTAGAGTTGGAAGGGACCTTAAAGATCATCCAGTACCACCCCCCTGCCCTGGGCAGGGACACCTCCCACTCTCCCACTAGAGCAACTTGCTCGAAGCCCCATCCAGCCTGGCCTTGAACCCCTCCAGGGATGGGAAGTCAATTAAATGTCAATTAATGCAAACTTTTATATTGTATCAAGTGGCCAGCCTCCATCCCCAGTCTGCATGGCTGCTCTGCCCGCCACGAGAGGCTCGGTGGAAGTACACCAAGTCTGAATTTTGTCTAACACCTAAACAAGAGAAGCTGGAAGTGCAGAAGCTGGTTTTTGTACTGGTGTACAGCCCTCCTTCTCCTGTCCCTTTGAACAACAAAGAACCTAATGTGGGTTTGGTCTTGAGTGATGAAAGTGAACATCTGCTTAAAAACAGTGTCTTAGGTATCTCTTAGGGGGGAAAAAAAACCCAGAGGTGTTTTTCTAGTTGTGCTGTAAAACTCTGGTTTAGCTTTAATATTCCTTTGCCACAGTCTTGCATTTTTATCAGTACGTGTCCTTGGCCTTTTTCATGTGGGCTGGGAACTGATTTTCTAAAAATGCATAGTTCTGGCTATTTGCAGCTGTGAAATACTGATGGATTAAGAACTAAAAATACAGCCCATGGCCGTGTTTCTTTTTAGCTCCTTCAGTTTATGAGACTCTTGCTATAGAGCCATTATTTCGAGAGCACTAATTTTTGTTGAATGTTGCTGTTATTTGCAGGTTTTCAGAAAGACTCTGTTCACTTAAATACCATAAACTTCACTTTTAGCAGTGGTGTCCATTTAGGAGTAAAATCTTTTTGCTGTAGTTTGATCAGCCTTACAGATGTTTAACTTATATTTACTTTTTACCACGGTGGATGTGTATTAAAGATGGAAATGGAGATGATTTTTGTTTCTTGAATACCTTAGGATTTAGGTTTGAAGAGTGTATTGAAAATAAGTGGTTTTGCCACTTACCAACTTAAAAATCCGTGTTACTTCTGCATATTGTTAGCAGCTTTGAAAACACAGTGGGTGATTTGGGAGGTTAATGGCACAAGCTGTAGTTGTTACACAGAGTTTACTGTTTCCTCACATTTCTGTGCCTGGATGTTTGTCCCAGGGCAGGCAGGTTGGAACGCGATGATCTTTAAGGTCCCTTCCAACCCCAACCATTCAATGGTTCTATGGTTTGACCCAGCCTAAGGTTTCTTGAGTTTTTCCCATCCCGTCCCACAGCTGAGTGGGAAATGGGTGGCTTTGGCTCATCTGTGGTGGGAAAGCAGGGATTCTGTTTGAAGTTACGTGGGAATATTTTGAAGGTAAAAGTTTGGCACCCACATAAATCCTCAACTCTGATGCGAAACCCTCGTGAACCCACAGGATTATGGGGGTCGGCCCTTCTGCCTTCCCATTGCGGTGGTCATTGCAAGTATTCCTCTTCTCATGGCTTTTTAATATTTTTTTTTCCTTCTGCTTCTAGAAAAGCTGTGACCTACTTTTCTAAATTATTTTGTTATGTAAGAGTCATACAATCAAATTACGTAAGGCCGATAGCAAAGGCTTTTTCCTTCTCCGGCCTCCGTCTAGGCCTCGAACAGCAGGGCCAGGCAGATGCTGGGGAAAGAATGGTCACTCCAGAGACCTGGAACGCTGTACATTGTCTTCTAGTATTAAATGGGATGAAACCAATTTCTATACTGTCAGAAATGAGTATAGAAAGAGAGTTGGGGTTGTTCAGCATTCAGAAGAGAAAACTGGGGAGACCTTAGAGCCGGTTTCCTGAAGGGGGCCAACAGGAGAAATAGGGAGGGACTCTTGATCAGGGAGTGTAGCAGCAGGACAAGTGGTAATAGTTCTAAATTGGAAGAGGGGAGATTTAGATTCAAAGAAATTCTTGACTGTGAGAGTGGTGAGGCACTGAAACAGGTTGCCTGGAGAAATTGTGGATGCCCCTGACCCTGGAGGTCAGGCTGGATGGGGCTTTGAGCAACCTGGTCTAGTGGGAGATGTCCCTGCCCATGGTAATGGGCTTAGAACTGGATGTTCTTTAAGGTCACTTCCAACCCAAACCATTCTGTAGTTCTATGATTCTGTGAAATTAAAAGCCTGCACAGCTTGTAACATCTTTCCACAGCGTTCCCCTGTAAGCTCTTGAGCAACTTATGTGCAGCATGTCTAGAGATCCTGCTTCTGGCTCTGGGCAGGTTCAGAGGTAGCTCCCAGCAGTGCTGGTAAAAGAAAAATCTACATGTCTCATAGGTTTTCTTGTGTTCCAGTAGTACCGTGAACAGGAAGCCATTCGCCTTTGCCTAAAGCATTTTCGTCAGCACAACTACACCGAAGCTTTCGAGTCGCTGCAGAAGAAAACCAAGATCGCTCTGGAGCACCCTATGTTGACAGACCTGCACGACAAACTGGTGTTGAAGGGAGACTTTGACGCTTGTGAAGAACTGATAGAAAAAGCTGTGAATGGTAAGAGAATCGGAGGGGTCTGGTGTATATTTATAAAAAAAAGAAAAAGCATTGAAATGTCACTGGTGTGAATGTTAATGTACTTATTAGTAGAATTGCCTGGCCCTTATGCTATTTCATATCTGCTGTGGGGTATACTGTCAGCTCTTGGACTTGGGAGTATGTTTTTGATGAAAGTTAAAACTTCAGCCTTGAAATCTCTTTAACACTGCTGCTTTTGGAGTCTCTTTCCCCAGAAGTGACAATGTGGTGCCCTCCAGAGTAGGTAAAAATAAGTTCTTCATGTAAGTGGCTGGCAAGCTGAAGGTGGGTTTAACTATCAGAAAAGTCACTGGAGTGGTGAGCAGGGAAGCACAGAACTTGACTTCTCAGTACTGTTCTGTATCTTGGTTTCTGGTTAGAGTTTACCACTTAATTGTTCTTTCAGCAGAAGTTTTCAGCTGCATTTGGATGACTGCTATTTAGCTTATGGGGGAAATAATCCTTGGAGAATGGTGTAGATGTCACAGTGACTGGAGGCAGAGCCCATCTTCCCTTGCAGAGCAGGACACTGGCAGTTGCTTTTGTTGTAACTACTGGAAACTTTCAAGTTAGAAGCTCTGTCTGAACAGCTTTCAGCTCTGAAAATAGGGGAAATGTACTTTCCCTTGACAGAATAGGATACAGAAGGAATTGGGCTATTGCACTGAAGTGTCTTTGAAGACCTGTGTGGTGGTTTTGGGTCACAGTCCGATAAACAGAGGGACTCTTGGCTGTGGCTGTAGTCGTTTTTGATTTACATCCAGTCACACTTCACTGGAAACTTGTACTGACAGAAGAAGAGAACCTTGTGTCTGATGAGAGTAGAGTTAGGGGCTTAGTGGACAGATTTCATGGATGTCTGGCACCAGAGATGATTTTTCTGGGCCAATCAGTCATTTTGTAATGTCTTTCAGATAGATGCCAGTAACTTGCTTGACTCCATCAGTGTGCTTTGTACGACTAAAGTTGCAAGTGGTTCTCAGGATTATCTTCCATGAAAAACACGGTCCCTTTCTGAGGAAGCTGTTCAACTAAGCACAGTGTAAGGGAACTGACTGCAACAGGTTGTCAAAATCTGCAGTAAGTGGTTTTCTTCAGGTTTTGGCTCAAGGTTTCTCAACTATAATAGATAAAACAGCTGAGCTCTGCCTGAGGCTGAGCTCCCTCAGCAGCTCCAACCGTGGAGACTGCTGAAATGCCAGTGTTTATCCTCGCCCTCTGGAGTGTTGCCTGCCCTCCTGAGACAGCGGAGTGTGGTGGGTGGGATGGGAGGGTGACCAGCTTCCTGCTACACGGGGGCATTTTGCAACTGGCAGCTTCCATCTTAATTTTAAGGGTGAGTGAGGGTTGCAGGATGAGAAAGCAGCAGGGAGCTGTGCTTGGCTGTTTTGCAGCATTTCTCAAGGACTCCAGTGCCTGGAGGGGAGCTGATGAGCCCACCAGTATGAGGCAGGATCTGCTGAGAGCCAGAGGAGTGCTGTATGCTGATGGTGATGATTTTATCAATGCATTGGTCTGTTGCCTTGGCTGTGGCTTAATCTCACCAGTGCCTAGAGGCTGTGGTCTTTCCACTTCGTTTCAGGCTGTAGTAGAAACTGTTTCTTCAATGGAATTTCACTAGAAGTCTAGAAATGTGCTGAAAAAGTTCCCTCAGGAAAGGACTTGTTTTTAATTTTTGTCTTGGGCACTAATGACGTGAATATTTGTAGCTTGATTTTTTGAGCTGTTATATGGGTTTTTTAAATTATATTTAACATACTTCTTCTATCCAGCAGCTTTCCCTTGGGACTTGAGCTCAGGTGGTGTTTCTGTTTCCCTTTTTACACTGAGAGTGAGGTTGTTGTCTTCAGTGCTCAGCCCTTCCAGGTGTTGATATTTGTAGCTTGATACTCTCCTGATCTTAGGTTAACTCTGTCTGACTGATGGGAATTTGCTTCTTGTCAAATTTGATGTGTGTTGTCCTGCTTCTTGTAATCACGTCCCTCTTTGGAGTCTGAGGAACTCGGCAGCGCTTAAACTAGAGGAATGCTGATGCTTGTCTGATCAGCCCTTTTTTGTTCCAGCAAGTATTTCCAGTAACAGGCTGTGGATAACTGAGCAGGAGAGTTGTTGAGCAGCAGCATTGTTTTGTCACTGCTTCCAAGGGACAGAGTAATATGCGTAAGGATGTTTATATTGCTTCCTTTTAATCCAACATCTGGTCAACTGATGTTGAATGTCAGTGTGTGTGTCTCCCATTGCTCCACTGCAATAATTGTGCTTGTCTTGGAATATAGTAACCTCCTTTCCCCCATCCTACAGTTCTTTGAGCAACCTGGTCTGGTGGGGGGGAGGGAGGGCATCCCTGCCCATGGCAGGGGGTTGGAACTCAATGATCTTTAGGCTCCCTTCCAACTTGAACCATTTTATGATCCATGCTGTCTTCAGCTTTTGTACCCATGTAAAGCTTTGTTGCCTCCCAGCACCTTTGGAGAGAAGTGCTTTCTATCCTGAGACATGGAGGTTGTAGCTCATATTTGCTTTAAGCTGACACAACTACTGGTCTTTACTAACTGGGTCAGTCCTGCCCTTTCTCAGGACAGTATGTCCCCTGGCCCCTCGCTTTCTGGCACCGGTCTTCATGCTACCACGTGGCAAATGAGGTCAGGGAGCTGATTGGGTTATGATGGGGGAGAGGATAGGACAGACCTTTTAATAGCCAGAAAAAACCTGGAATAATTTCTCCAGAGTTTTACAAGATGGCAGTCAAGTCAAGGTGTTGAATGTACCTGGTATTTAACAGCTAGACCTTTCTTCTTGGGAGGATGGGAATAGAAGCTCTCACCTTCAACATGTTCTTCTCTAGTATTGCCACCATCTGCTCCCTGTTTGTAGTCTTCCACAGTTACCTGTCCTTACTGGTTCCAGTTCTCAGGCTCCTCTGGTTGGAAGAGGCTTGTTAGCACCCAGCATTTTACCATATACTTTCTGAGCACCTTTGCTGGGGAGTCTCCAAAACTTGCTGCTTAGTCTCTAAGGCGTGGGTGTTCTTAGGACTGAACTCCCTGATTTGTTGTTTTTCTGAATAAAAGCAGGTTAACTTCACTTTTCTATATGGCCTGTGAAGTGTAGTTGAAGTGTAGAGTTAATTGAGATACACAGATCCTTAAATTATCCCTGAAATCATTCAAAGAGCGAACTGTTCTGCAGCAGAACGGACATGAACATGTGAACTTCCGACCCCGCGGTGATCTGGGAGTTCATTGCCTTAAAGGACCAAACAGAAGGGCGAGGAGGGTGACAGAGATGGGGCACACTCTGTTCACCCTAAAACGTCTCTGTAGCAGCTGATGTTTGCAGTGGTAGGTATTAAAAAAGGGAAACGCGATGCATCTCTCGCAGGCTATTTCCATAGGCTTAGTCATGTAGAAAAAGAGTAGGTGGTCAAGAATTAGTGCTAGCAGAGCTAAACTCTTGTTCTTTTGCATTGCTAATGATGAACGCTGTCTTCCACCTCACATCACCAGATGATTTCTTTTGAGAGCTCGGTGGCAGGCAGCCACACTTTTCCCGCAGATTCTTTTGACTCGTGCCTTACACTTAGAAAACGGGCAAATGGAAACTCTGGCAGCTGCCTGACTTCCTCTCAAAAAAGAAAAGGTTCCCTAAATCTCAGCTGGTTCACAGACTTGGTTCAAATGCTTCACATTTGGATTCATTCCTATAGCTTTCAGGAGGCCTATATTATTGAAGAAAAAAAAAAATAATCTGCTTAATATTCCTACAGAGAGTATGCAGAGTGCAAATTACTTAGCTGAACTGTTTGCAGCTACTGGAGATGTGGAAAGCTCTTTGAAATGGAGTGAAGATCTGCTGGTTTTGTATTAGTATTCTAGGGACTGAGGTGTTCCTTCTGGCAGCTCTCGTGTTAGTATTTGATATGTGTTTATCTGTTGACAAGTTGGTCCCTGACAAAGGCGTAGTGATGCACAGTTTGTGGGCTTGAATGTCTTCCAAAACTTGGGATGTACTGGTGAGGCCCCACCTCAACTGCTGTGTCCAGTTTTGGGCCCCTCACTACAGGAAAGGCAACTGAGGTGCTGGAGGGTGTCCAGAGAAGGGCAATGGAGCTGGTGAAGGGTCTGGAGCACAAGTCTTGTGAGGAGCAGCTGAGGGAGCTGGGAGGGTTCAGCCTGGAGAAAAGGAGACTGAGGGGAGACCTTCTCACTCTCTACAACACCCTGAAAGGAGGTTATAGAGAGGAGGGCTTGGTCTCTTCTCCCAGGTCACAGGCGACAGGACAAGAGGAAACGGCCTCAAGTTGCACCAGGGGAAGTTTAGATTGGTCATTAGGAAAAATTTTTACACTGAAAAGTTAAAACCCGGAGCTGGGCTGTGAGCCAGGGAACAGAGGGAGAGAGACAGGAAAAATGAAAAAAATACCCCAAAAGAACAAAATTGAGGAAAGAGAAGGACTCCTATTCATCAGCCAGAGCCTGCCCTGATTTATCCAGGGAATATATGGCTTTTATATTCCCTCCTCTCCTTCTCAAGACACCTTTCCTGCCATGGTGGTATTGCTTATTAAATCCATATCGAAGGCGGGAATGAAACCTCACTGTCCTGACAGCCCCGAGCTCAGCGTGTGGCTCCACGCTGCCTGGACCACCCCAAAATCTCCCTATACCCCTAAACCACCCCCAAAACTGGGAAGTTCCCCCTTTGGCTTTTTCCTTACCATCCCACTGACCTCTCTGGGAAGACGCCGCTGGAGCAAGCGGGACTTTGGCCGCTCCAGAAGCGGGGACAAGGAGTGATCCTGGCTGGAGCAAGGCTGGTAGAGCTGGTTCCTGCCCTGTGGGTCAAGAAGGAGCTTCTCTCCAGGCTGGAAGGATAATGAGTAATAGCCCTCCCCTTGGGCTTTGTCTGATTCCCTGGGGGAGGAGAAGGGCTGAGACCTTTGCTCCCGGCTGGAAAGTGGGATCTGGGCAGGGATTTGAACCTGGGGTCTCACATCACACAGGGCTGCTGCAAACTCTGAGGGTTTGGGGGAGAAGATGCTTTGGAGGGTTTTGGGGACATGTCTCAGAAGGTTTTGGGGAGAGGATGCTCCAGAGAGTTTTGGAAGGGAGACGCCTTAGAGGGTTTGGGGGAGAAGTAGAGTAGGGCTGATGGTTGGACTCGATGATCCCAAGGGTCTCTTCCAACCTGAATGATTCTATGAATCTATGAAAAGGTTATCAAGCATTGGAAGAGGCTGCTGGGGAAGCAATGGAGTCACCATCCCTGAAGGTATTTAAGAGATGTGTAGGTGTGGTGCTGAGGGATATGGCTTAGTGATGTTTTTTGTCAGTGTTAGGTTGATGGTTGGGTTAGATGATCTTAAAGGTCCCTTCCAACCTGTCTAGGTTGGAATTCTATGATTCTATTCACAGGAACAGCTGTGTTCTCCTGAAAGCTCTAGACACAGATGTATACCTTAATTTTACCATCAAATATGTCTGGATTTGGTTCTGAGGTAGAGGGATGCTGGTTTGCTGCTCTGTAGTACTGGGATATATGGAGGGGAGAGGCTTGCTAGGGATGCAAAGCCTGTGGTAGGTAGATGGTTGGGTTTGTGTAGAAGTTTTCTAATCACGTAGGGATTGGAAAACAAACCTTGTTTCATTTTTGTTGAGAAGAAAGTGCAAGAGAATATTACAGCTCTGAGGCTGGAAAAGAATAGTGTGTTTCCGTGTTGCTCCCATGTCGTGAGGAAACTGTTGGTTAATGGCTAGGTTTTTGCCTGGTGTCATCTTTGCTTTCTGCCACAGCTTTTCTTTGGAAGGGGTTTTGTGACTTAGAAAACCTCACCCTGTTTACGGGTTTTGGGTATTTTTCTTTGGTTCGAGAACAATCTTAAAAAACCAACCCCAACACCCAGAAATTATGGGCTAGTTGCCACTGATGAGTTTTTGGCCGCTGGCAGTGAAGTCAGATTTTAGTAATCCTGTCAAGAAGATGTGTGTTGTCTGAAGAGAAACATGATACAACTTTTACTTGTTCCTGACTGGCTTCAGTAAAACAAATATTTTTGTGTGCAGTGTTTGTCCCAGTCCTTTCCAGGTAACCTGTATTTGGCTGACAAAATAAAGGCTTTGCTTATCAGGGGAGGTAGAACTTTACTAAGCTTTAACCTCTGTGAACTTCATGTGGTTACGTCCAAAATGCGTCACGACTTGCTGCGAAGGGCTTGAAAACAGGAGAAAATAAAAGCACTGGTTTGGGCTGTAATTTTCAAGAGTAAACGTGGACGCTGAAATGAGAGGCCTCCGGAGCGAAGGGAAAGACTTGCTTTAAAAATTTGTGCTTAGCACTTTGGTTTGGGGGTTTTTTATTTTTTTTTTACAGGAGTCTTGAAATTTATTTTCAACTAGTGGTTCGTTGGAAACAGCTGACAAACCTGAGCAGGCCTAGATCTGATCTTCAGTGCCTCTCAGGAGCTTTGGAGACCTTTTGGTCAGCGGTGCAACCCCAACAAGAAACATAAGGAGGAGGCTAGAATAGGTCTGGCAGCTACAGAATCTACCCAGAAATCCTCCTTTTTTTTTTTTTTCTTTTTCTTTTTTTTTTTAACCCCAGTGGTGTCAGACAGGTGGTGATTCAGCTTCCAAAACAAGCTGCTGCTGGTTTGCAGTGCAAGTAGAATGAATGTGGGACTGCTCCCAGCAGAAAGGAACGTTTCTGGGAAGCGAGCTGGAGCGTTTCCAAACCAATGTCCCATGGAAGACAAGAAGCGTTATTAAAAGAGGCTGAAGGCACAGTAGGGGAGAAGTGTCATATCTTGACAAGTGCAGCCTGTGGGTGTTGAGCATGGGAAGAGAGGTTAAATCACCCTTTCAGATCGTATGTGGTGTAATTCATTCTCTTGAGCTATTTATGTCCAATTATCTATTGGCTGCCACAGGGATAAATACGGTTTTGCAGTTCCGTCTTGAAGACCGAACACCCTAATGATAACCAAAAGGCTGGGGTTCTGTCTAGGTTTGTGGCTAGAAAAGTCTGCCTGAGTCAGTGTGGGATTTCTCACAGCACATGCATTTGTTCTGTTGGAAGTTGGCTTTTCTGAATCAGAGTTCCTGAAATCTCAAGCTTTAAAGCCTCTCACGTCTTGTCCCAACTTCATAAAGGCTGAAGGAGTGGGCCTTAGGAGCCCTGCTCTTAAAACCAAAATAAACCACTTTTCTGCATACGTTGAGCAAGCTTTTGGCTTTCCTCAATCACCTAATGCCTGAGAGAGAGCTGATGTTTTTGGCTTCAAGAAATGTGAGAGTAAAATCTGTCCCGCTTTCACAGAGTATTTAATTTGAAAAACTCGCAGAGCCGAGTTTATGGAAGTTGAAAGCAGTTTTCTATGCTAAGACCAAATTCAGTACCTTTCCAGGAGCTCTAGAGTGCCCTCATTTTCTTATTAGTTGGTCTCTAAATAGAGTATTCATCTTCTCCCAGGAAGTACTTGCTGGCTTTGGGTTTTAATTAAGACCTGGATTTCAGTCATAACAACCTACAAGATGCCAGGAAAAGCTTTAAAATATTCTCTGAACACTGTGTCGTGCTTAACAAGGATTTTTACCTTTTTGTAAATAAATAGTTATATCTTCAGTCAGGATTATTCTTTTTTTTTCCCTGTATGCCTACCGAGGGATTTTCTATAAATAGTCATTGATAATCTGTTAAATTCTTACCTCAAAGCTACAATTACAGGGATCAGAAGAACTAAAATGTATTAGATGCGACTTAATAATTTAATTTTTTTAGCTTTCTGTGCTGAGGAATGTAAAACTGATTCCTGAGCCAGTTTGGGCATTACGTGATTAAGGACCCCTGAGTGCATCCTACGTGTGCGTGGTGTGTGTGCCCTGAACTGTTCCAACACAAAAACGTGTCAATCCAGCATTCAAATTCTCAGCCCTCTTGGGGTGGAGGGTTTTAGAGGACACAGTTGAAAAACAGCAGCAGCAAGTTCCCCAGTGCTTGCCCAAGCCCTTCCCAGCCTGAAGAGTGGTCCCAGAGAACGTGGGTATTATAAATCTCCTTCTAAAAAAACGGATGTTGATGTTATAGGCTGGTAAGGTGTATCCAGAATTAGGAAGTGTCCTCCAGGCACCAAAGAGATGAGATGTGGTAGGTGTCCGGAGGGAGGGAGGAAGGCACAAGGGGAGCTTGGATGGAGAGCACTGGAGTTAATGCTTCTTACAGAAATGCTGCCGTTGGCGTATCTGGCCAGTGACCTAATGCGTCTTGTGTTTCTCTTCTTAACTTTCTGAAGAGAATGTGAACTATTGTTTTGTTTTTCGTCCTCTGCTTGCTTGTCCCATATCGTTCCATTTAAACAATCTGCTTTTCTTCCTTTTTCTTCTTGAGATGAAGCTCTGGAGATGCTGTCTGACCTAGTTTTAACTTAACGTGTACTGAAATGGTTGAGTTTTACACGCACTGGCAACTTTCCTTCTGCTTAAGTAAGGGGGAGGGATTCTACTCTTAATTAAATACACCACACTGGAGATTTATAGTCAATTGGCATGACCTGACAGGCGAACTGGGTAATTCTTGATTGATCTAGTAATGAGTATTCTTTCTATTATAGTGCTGACACACTTAATTCATTAACAAGTTTAACAAACTAACTGACACATACAGGGAATTTACTTAAAGCTTTGGAGTAGCATAGTGGGTTGATCTAGGCTGGAGTTACCCGCATTAAAAGCGATTCTGATGTAGTGGAAGTACAAGTAGATGAAACATGTAAATGTTTCATCTAACAAATTCTGTTTGTTTTGCAGATGGCTTATTCAATCAGTATATCAGCCAACAGGAATACAAACCTCGCTGGGGGCAGATTATTCCGAAAAGCACCAAAGGTAAGGATGTTTCTTAAGCTATAACCCATGTACTGCCAGTTCTGTCTTGTTCCTTTGAGGATATTGAGCAAGAAACTGATGCAAGAAAACTTCCTCTAGGCCAGTTGTTCTAGGGAATGGTTTCATCTAAGAAAAATTTGCATTTGTCTGCAAAAGACAGTGAAATGCAACCTGGTTTCTGGTAAAGTAAGGAACACTACAGGAACACTTGCTGTAATGTGAGATTAGCTAATCAGTTCAGAAATAGATCTCAGAATATAGGTTAAGCATGAGAGCAGTTACCTGTGTGGCCGGATTTAATGCATGGAGTCAACTTAAATATACAGCAGAGTGACAAATAAATACATTATCTTAATGGGGAAGGACTCTCTATCAGGGAGTGAAGCCATAGGATGAGGGGTAGTCATAGAATCATAGAAACGCAAGGTTGGAAAGGACCTATGAGATCATCTAGTCCAATCATCCTCCTGTCACCAGTGCTACCCACTAAGCTACTAAATCATGTACCTCGTCCAGATGGTTCTTGAACACCACCAGGGATGGTGACTCCACCACCTCCCTGGGCAGGCCATTCCAGTGCCTGACCACTTTTTGGGAGAAAATGTTTTTCCTGGCATCTAATCTCAGTCTCCCCTGGCTCAACTTGTGGCCATTCCCTTGACTCCTCTGAAAGAGGATACATTTAGATTAGATATTAGGAAGAAATTCTTTATTCAGAGGGTGGTGAGAAACTGGAACAGGTTGCCCAGAGAAGTTATGTATACCCCATCCCTGGAGGTCTTCAAGACTAGGCTGGATGGGGCTTTGAGCAACCTGCTCTGGTGGGAGGTGTCCCTGGCCGTGGCAGGGGGGCTGGAATTGGATGATCTTTAAGGTCCCTTCCAACCTGAACCATTCTGTGATAACAGGGAGCATTTTAAATTTGAGATGTGTCTTTTGAAGTCTTGGTCTGTTATACAGTAAATCTAAACTGCGGAATCTTTTTCTATTACTCTGCCTTGAGAGGAGACTCACAGCAGCAGCCTTGACTACAGAGTACAAAAATCACTGTCGTGCAGAAAATGCAGGATTCAAGGTGACAGTCGCACCGTACCCAAACCTCTTGGGAAGGGGTATCTATGAATACAAGCAGATTCCTCTTCCAGCAGGATGTGGGTTGTGTTTCTAATGTCGCTTCCCATAGATGACGCCTGTCCTGAACGCCTAAGAAATCTAAAGTGGTTGGAAAGCTGCTTTAATTGGACAGTTGGAATTCCCTTACGTGTGGGAATAAGTAATTGATGCAAAACAGCCTATGCTTTATCTATATTATTTCCTCTTGGCTTCCATCCCATGGACACATTGTCCTGCCATTTGGGTATTTATTGTCACTGCTCGGCCTTCAGGCAGCTCTCAGGTGGGGAGAGATGGAAGAGGAGCAAAAGGTTGTCCCTGTCCTTCCCACTGGAGAACTGCAAAGGTAGCTCAGACCTCATTTGTGGGCACCTGGATGCTGCAGGAACTCTTGAGCTCCTTTCCAAGGCTCTCAGAATGGCAGCAGAGCACTGTATTCACTTTATCTATCCGTACTGTCAGCCACCAGATGATTCGATATAAAACTCTGTACAATTTTATCATGTACAGAAGGATACTGCCTGGACAAAACGTTGTGCTCATGTACAGTATTTAGGTCCTACGTGAGGTTGTATTTTTCTTTGGTTTAAAAATCTTACAATGGAAAACCCTGGCTTCCCTCTTTGTTGAAGGCGATGGGGAGGACAGCCGACCAGGGATGAGAGGCGGCCATCAGATGGTTATCGATGTTCAGACAGGTGAGTAGTTTCTGAGTTTCTTAACTAACTTATTTAGTCAGATATTTTTCACATAAACATAGAAATGTATTTTTCTTCAGAGACAGTATTAATGTCAGTTTTTGAAAAAAAAACCTGCTTTTTCCAGTAGTTGGGTTAAATACCCTGCTTTCTCTCTGGAATTGCTTTCCAACTGCTTTTCCCACCCCTCTTCTTCCCTATTAGTTCTCTGTTATGCCTCAGTTGTTGTCTTAACGTCCCAAACAAGAACAACTGTTTTTAATCTTTTATCCCTCCTACCCTCTATGAGCAGCAGCTTAAACAGGAGAAATTAGGGATGGTAATTGTTCTTATCTGCTCTATACTGTGCTCTTTGCAATAGTGCTCAAGCAATCGATCTTAGGTGTTGACACATTCTCGGTATTTTGGTTGGAGTGGCTTCCAGTTTCCACAGTGTGCAAGAAAGTCCTATTAAATATAATTTATTAGGAAACATTGTCATAAAAAATGCCTATAGGAGTCTAAAGAATATTTCAGCCTCTCTTTCAAAGAGCCTGCAGAGATAAGACAAGAGGGAGGGTATAAGGGACAGTTCTGGTGATTGTTGTTCTCCATAGTTTTCTCTATCATTGAGTTGCTTTTATTTAATCAGATTTCTGCGGTACGTCATTCCTTACTAAAATAAGGAATGCATCTGCTGGCGTCTTTGCTGAGCAAATGATCTGTATGAGCAAAAGCTTTGTTCTTAGGAAAGGAGAAACAAGATCTCAGGGTATGAAGAGCAGAGATGGATCTAGGGTGGCACTGAGCGGAGCTGGCAAAAAATTGCCATTGCCCTATCGGTCCTGGTCATACGGACGGGGACTGCAGCATGTGACAGGGCAGTACCTTTGAGAGCAATTTGCTAAGTCATAGTGAACAGGCAAAAATGCAAGCAGTAGCTGCAGTCTTTGGCTTTTACTCAGTGTAGTTACTGCTCTGGAGGAAACACTCAAATTATTTAGTGTATGAAAGCAAACTTTTTTTTTCTTTGGCGGAAGAGGTTTGAGGTTCATTAGAATAAAATGCTGTGGGAGGATTGCTGGTGTCTGCCTACAAAAGAGGCTGGGAACGCTCCCTAGTGGCCTTGGTGAATAAGTAGTCAGGGACTGTTTCACAAGCACAGCGAAGGAACTGGAGGCTTGTCAACTTGGGAACTGTTAGTCCTTTAAAATAATAGATTTGTGGTAGTGTGAGTCTGTGTTTCTGTTCCTGTTGGTTTTCTTAAGTTCTAGTCAGTCCTGTATCTCTGCCTTTGACCCAAGTTTTCACTCTCCTTTAACAAGGCAGTAAAAAGCTTCAGTATCTTTAACTTGCACAGGACTGGCTGGAGAGCACCTACAGAGTGCTCCCAGTGTGGGAAGACTGGATTATCCCTTCCTCATGCTCATGCTTTCTTCATGTCAGCTTTATCCAGCGGTGGCAGGAGACCTTCAGAAAGTTGGGGGATATTTGGGAAGTTGCCCCTAGTTTTGCTTGCGGGCCCTCTGAGGCTTGTAAAAGGGTGTGCTGATGGATGAGAAGCTGGGCATGAGCAGGCAGTGGGCACTTGAAGCCCGTAAGGNAGGTGGTTCTGGCACCTGAGTTCTGGCGAGTCCAGAGGAGGGCCATGAAAATGCTCAGGGGGTTAGAGCACCATTGCTACGAGAACAGGCTGAGGGAGCTGGGGTTGTTCAGCCTTGGAGAAGAGGAGGCTCCAGGGAGACCTCAGAGCAGCCTTCCAGTCCCTGAAGGGGGCCTACAGGAAGCCTGGGGAGGGTCTGTTTCCAAAGGCCTGCGGGGACAGGATGAGGGGCAATGGCTTCAAGCTGGAGAAGAGCAGATGTAGATTGGATATTAGGAATAGGTTCTTTACTCTGAGGGTGGTGGACTGCTGGGCCAGGTTGTCCAGGGAGGTGGTTGAGGCCCCTTCCCTGGAGATATTCAAGGTGTGAGGCTTGATGAGGCCCTGGGCAGCCTGGTCTAGTTGAGGATGTCCCTACTGACTGTGGGGAGGTGGGACTAGACGACCCTAGAGGTCCCTTCTGGCCTGGACCATTCCATGGTTATCAGTCTTGCCATTTAATTTGACTGATGAAGAGGCCAGGGGAAGCTCTTGATGCTGTTCTTAGAACCAGCTGTTCTGATTGCTTGAGTTTTCCTTTTGAATATAGGTAGTGTTTAATGAGACTGTGGGAATCTGGCCACACACTGGTGTGTGTTTTGCTGACTGGAGCTGTAAGGCTTTCTGGCTAGCCTTGAGCAAATCTAGTGTTAACACAACAGCCAAGGAGCAGCAGCGTATTCTTTCCCTCAAAGCCATCCTCCCTTCCTCACTCACAAACTTGAGTTCTTTTTCTCAGAAGTCTTTAGAAACGGAACTGAAATGAGCTCACTTTGCATTCCTAGTTAGAGAGGTGAGGTCCTTTTCAAAAAGAGACCATTTTCTTCAAATGTAGTCCTTTAGAAATGAAGCAAAACACCAAAATCACACACATTAAGGAGGTTCTGAAGTTTTGTATCGCATAGAATAGGTATTGGAAGCAAATTTTAATCTCTGATGTCCAGACTTGCTGTAGCTATAACTGAACTCTAAATGGTTCTGCTTTTTCATTAACCTCAAGGAAATACTAACTGGTTATTACTGACTGCAAAAATGCAACTTTATTTTTACTAGATTTTATGATAGTGCAGTGCCTGCTGGATGCATCTGTGTGAGTGTCAGGATAGAGGATATACAGGATATGGGTTGGTAAGTGCTTGAGCTGGATCTCAAGTTACTGACAGTGAGTTGGGTCACTGAGACTCTGTTTATGCTGTTTCAGGTAAAATATAGTTTAACTTGGTCTAAACTGCTTTTTAGCACATTTTACCTTCCACTTAGTGTAAGCTGAAAGTGACTGAAAGCAATTCTGGCATCTCTCTTGGCATCCAGTACCTTGTGCTGGTTTCCATCTGATCCTCTCTCTCTTAATGCCTGCTGCTTCTGTCTTAGAATAAGTGTAGTGTTCTTGGTGCTTTGGAAAAACTTTTAAAGCTTTTTGAAATCCAAACCCAGGCATTTTTGGATATAGAGCTGAGAATGCAGCCCTATGTCTTCCTATTTGAAAAAAAATCTGGGAGTTACTGACTCTCACAATGTCTTCCATGCTTTTAATTGTATTAACACTCAGACTGGAATGATTCTGGATGGCAGAATTAGGAAGTTGGTTTTGGCGTCCATGTGCACAAACATTTAGTAAGAAGCATTCCCAGTTATAGTTGGAAACCACTGCTATGTACTTTAAAGCTTTAGACTGTAAATGAAAACAGAAGGTTCATGTTATTCCTGCTTTTTGCTGCAAGGTGCACGTTTTAACATGTAGTTCCCCATGTGGGAGGCTGGAGAGTTTTCTGTGCTTTCTTAGAAAAGGAAGGGGAGGTATTTTTGGCAGTCACAACCCAGGTGCACAGATGAAAACAGAAGTATTCCCAAAACACCAAAAGTGAAAACAACCCCCAAATTACTCAAGAACTGTGTTAAATGCCCTGCATGTCAGTCATGGAAGGCTGTACTGCTATTTTTGTAGGCCCTGGTAAAATACTCCAGCAGTTAAAAAGAAGGCTTGTGTCTAGCAGGGTGTTCCCAGGTGCATTAAACCCTACTGCAGTTTTGGAGGTGGATGCAGGCATCTAGCACTGTTACCTTCGTTAGCATAACTTTCATTATGCCCTCTCAGGCCTTTTAGATCATAGAATCATAGCATGGTCCAGGCCAGAAGGGACATCTAGGGTCACCTAGTCCCACCACCCCACAGTCAGCAGGGACACCCCCAACTAGACCAGGTTGCACAGGTCCTCGTTGAGCCTCACCTTGAATATCTCCAGGGAAGGGGCCTCAACCACCTCCCTGGGCAACCTGCTCCAGTGGTCCACCACCCTCAGAGTAAAGAAACCTATTCACAGAATCACAGAATATCAGGAATTGGAAGGGACCTTGAAAGACATCTAGTCCAATCCCCCTGCTGGAGCAGGAACACCTAGATCAGGTCACACAGCAATGCGTCCAGGCAGGTTTTGAATATCTCCAGAGAAGGAGACTCATGTCCGATCTACATCTGCTCTTCTCCAGCTTGAAGCCATTGCCCCTTGTCCTGTCCCTGCAGGCCTTTGGAAACAGACCCTCCCCAGCCTTCCTGTAGGCCCCTTCAGGTACTGGAAGGCTGCTCTTAGGTCTCCCTGGAGCCTCCTCCAGGTTGAACAACGCACCTTTTTGATGCAGCCCAGGAGGTGCAGGATGTTATTTGCCTTCTGGGCCGCAAGTGCCCACTGTCTGCTCATGTCCAGCTTCTCATCCATCAGCACCCCCAAGTCCCCTTTCCTCAGGGCTGCTTTCTGATACCTCATCCCCTGGTCTGTATTGAGAGTGAGGGTTGTTCCGGCCCAGGTGCAGAACCCTGCACTTGCTCTTGTTGAACCTCATGAGGTTCACCTGGGCCCACCTCTCCAGCCTGTTCAGGTCCCTCTGGATGACAGCCAGTCCCTCTGGTGTATTGACACCACCACACAGCTTGGTGTCATCTGCAAATTAGCCGCGAATCAGTTCTGATTGTGGACTCAATAGACACGCAATTTGAAATTGCCAATGCATATTCTGGAAGAAGGTAGGAATGCGGGTTCAAGTCTTCAGGAATAGCATTGGTACTTTAGAGGAATCTTTGTCCTGTGGTTTGGGGATTCCGTTCAACATTCCATAGTTAAAGTGGAATTGATCTCCTCTGCTCTTATAGGACAGACACAATTTTATGTGAATGACAGTGCAGTCCATAAAACCGTAGAATTTATTTTGGTAGCAGAATTGGAGACTACATAGGAATAATTCCATTAAAAAAAAAAGACTCTTTTGTGATATATCCTGTTTAAACATTTGTCTTTTATTCTATTTAGATAAAGCCTTTTGAAGTTTTCTGACGAGCCTGTTTTAGAAATCAGAGCTAAGCAACCAACATGAGTTTTTTTTTTTGCGTTTGTCTTCTCTTTGGCAAGTGAGACATTTTCTGAAGGAAAATGCTATTGAAATGGTCTTTATTGATGTGTTACCTCTGTTCACTCACTGAAGGGAAAATACTTGGTAAAGATGACCCGATTGTTGGATGGGGGGAAGACAGTGGATATAATATTTCTGGATCTTAGCAAAGCATTTGACACTGTCCCCCACCACATTCTGGTGGAAAAACTGGCTGCTCATGACCTGGACGAACGTACGATCTGCTGGATCCAGCATTGGCTGGAAGGACGATCCCAAAGGGTGGTGCTCAATGGAGTTCAATCCAGCTGGCGGCCGGTCACAAGTGGTGTTCCTCAGGGCTCAGTATTGGGGCCTTTCCTTTTTAATATTTTCATTGATGATATAGATAAGGACATAGAAAACACTATTAGTAAGTTCGCAGATGACACTAAGTTGGGTGGGAGTGTTGATCTGCTTGAGGACAGGGAAGCTCTACAGAGGGACTTGGATAGACTGGATAGATGGGCCAATGTTAATGGCATGGCCTTCAACGAGGCCAAGTGCCGGGTCCTGCACTTGGGCCACAACAACCCCATGCATCGCTACAGGCTTGGGGCAGTGTGGCTGGAGAGCTGCCTGGCAGAAAAGGACCTGGGGGTGCTGGTCGACAGGAGGCTGAACATGAGCCAGCAGTGTGCCCAGGTGGCCAAGAAGGCCAATGGCATCCTGGCTTGCATAAAGAATAGTGTGACCAGCAGAAGTAGGGAGGTGATTGTCCCCCTGTACTCAGCACTGGTGAGGCCACACCTTGAGTATTGTGTCCAGTTCTGGGCACCTCAGCACAAGAGAGATATCGAGGTGCTGGAGCGAGTACAGAGGAGGGCAACAAAGCTGGTGAGAGGCCTGGAAAACAAGGCTTATGAGGATCGATTGAGGGAGTTGGGGTTGTTTAGTCTGAGGAAGAGGAGGCTGAGGGGAGACCTCATCACTCTCTACAACTGCTTGAAAGGGCACTGTAGAGATATTGGTGCTGGTCTCTTCTCACGGGCAATGAGCGACAGGACAAGAGGGAATGGCTGCAAGCTGCAGCAGGGTAGGGTTAGGCTAGACATCAGGAAAAAATTTTTCACGGAGAGAGTGGTCAGTCAGTGGAATCAGCTGCCCAGGGAGGTGGTGGAGTCACCCTCCCTGACTGTGTTTAAGAGCAGATTAGATGTGGTGTTGAGGGATCTGGTGTAGGGGAGAACTTGTAGAGTAGGGCTGATGGTTGGACTTGATGATCCCAGGGGTCTCTTCCAACCTAAATGATTCTATGATTCTATGATTCTATAATTTTGGTTGCACATTACTTAGCTTTTCCTTTCCTAGGAAAGGAATCCCTCTTGCTCTTAGGTAAGTGAGAAGAATTCTGTAGGTGAGGAATGGTCAGAGATTCGGAGCAGTGGGCACAGTGTGCCCATGGTATATGTGGGCAGCACAGTGGAAATGATGAGGCTGGTTCAAAATCAGCATGGGAAGATGAAAAGGATGAAGTGAGAGCAGCAGACATGAAGGATGCTGTTTTGCCTGAGGAAAACACTGCTATCCATAAGATATTTAAAGACAGGACTTGTGTACAAGATGAAGAGATCTCTGAAACAAAACACAGATGGCTTCTAAGCTCTGAAACACAAACAGCTGCTGAATCCTGGAGGTTACTCAACTTCACAGAGCTTTCACATTTGAGAGGAAGGCTGTGTGCCTGCCTGGGCCAGCCCTAGCATGAAAAAACTTACAGTCAGCCACCATCTACACTGAACTCTGATTCGGAAACCAACTGGTGTGAAAAATTAAGGTCTGGCTTTATAGCTGTGCTTTAAGTGGTCCTTACACAGCGGACAATGCTGCTTGCAGATAACTAAATCCGTGGTTATTACACAGGGAAGTGATGTCCTTTTGTAGGTGACTTTCAAGATACCTTACGCTTGGGTTTTTTTACTTCTGTGATCAGTCTTTCTTAGTTCTAGGGACACCGAGTCTCAAATTACACCCTTAGTGAGTTTGGAATGGGAGCAAATTGGGAGGGCAGTGGTTGATGAACTAGAGAATAGGACTGTGAGTCATAGAATCGTTTTGGTTGGAAGAGTCCTCTAGGATCATCGAGTCCAACCGTCAGAGTCAAAGAGATCCTGAACCTGTTTGGTTCAGCTGAGACAAACTCAGAGTCCTCAACCTGGGATGTAGCAGCTGGAAACTGACTGTGTGGAAAGAAGATTTGGAAGGTGGTAGAGAGCTGAATGTGCATCAGCAATGTGGCGAGGAAGGCCAGCCTCCTGCCAGATGGTCTCAGCAGAAGTACAGCCAGTAGGTTAAGGGAAGCAATAATGTCCCTCTCTTTGATACTTCAGGCCACGTTTGGAGTGCTGTGCCCTCTTAGGGCTCTCTAGTACAGTAAGCATGGTAGCAATCTGAAAGTGAGCCCTGTGAAGGGCCACCAAGGTGGTCAAGGGCTGGAGCATGTGATGTATGAGCAGACGCTTAGAATCATAGAATCATTTTGGTTGGAAGAGACCCTTGGGATCATCGAGTCCAACCATCATCCCTACTCTACAAAGTTCTCTCCTACACCACATTCCTCAACACCACATCCAATCTACTCGTAAACACAGGGATGGAGACTCAACCACCTCTCTGGGCAGCCGATTCCACTGCCTGACCACTCTTTTTGTGAAAAATCCCTAATGTTCAACCTAAAACCAGCTTAGTGAGCTAGTTTTGGTCAGCTTGCAGAAGAAAAGGCTTATGAAAGGATCTTAGAGCTGTCTTCAGCTGGTGGGAGACCATGGAGAAGATAAACTCATTTTGGGGAGCGCAGAGGGAGAGGGTGAAAGGGAGCAGACACATTGTAGCAATGGAAATTCCAGTTAGATATTAGAAATAAAGAAAATTAAAGTAGTGAAAATGATCAGGGAACAGGGGTCCACAGAGTGAAATACCCATCTTTGGAGATACACAAAGGGTAACTGAGGAATTCCCTGTGCAACCTGCTCTGTCACTGAAGTTATCACTACTGAGGGGACTCGCGGCCTGGATGACTTGCAGAGGTGCTTTAGGTCCATAATTCTTGGAATACCATCTGACCAAAGCGTTCAGTTTAATCTGTCACCGGGACTGGAAGATGCTCGTGGTGCCTGTTAATTAGAGGGGGGAGAACCAGCATCTGTCAGCCTGGCTTTAGCCATCCGCTGCCTAACGTCCTGGTCGCACGAGGAAGACCACCAAGAACCCCATCAAGGATTTTACCACAGGGAGAAGGTAGAGTTAACAAGATAGAAAAGATTTTGAGAGCATACCTGAACCTAGACTGAAAGGGCTAGTAGGTATTTATCAGGGACTGGGAAGGCTGCTTTCTGCAGTCTTCTGAAACATAGAACTTGCGGAGAGCTTGGAAGGAAACGTTAGTTTTTGGGAGTGTATGTTCTCTAATACTTTGAGGAATGCTCTGGCACTTCCTAGTGTTCCACAGAGGAAGAAAAGAATTCAGACGTTGTAGAAACATTTTTGACTGAGCAAGCAGTTTAGAAATATTCACAGAGCATATTTAATTCAAAGTGTTGAATATGTATTCAAAGTAACCGTAGAGGAGATAAGGTGAAGATGCTGGAGGGAGAGATTTGACTTCCTAAAAGTCAAAAGCTTTGGTAAAAGCTCTGGATAAATATAACTCCTTTCATGTTTTTCTTGTTGCCTTGCAGGTAGGTTTGAAAATTCTTCTGCTCTGTCCCTAAAGCAGGGTAGAGACTTGCTCGAATAAAGCAGCGTCAACATTGCTGTGTTCCGTATCGCTCGGGTTCCAAGGAAGAACCCTTCTCTCTGCCAGAGCAAGATGCATCCCGAGTTCCCAAGTGCTGCTACAGTAGAAATAGTTAGGTGGATGCAAGGCTGCCGTGCTCTCCTCAAGCTTCCTACTCCTGCTGCCTGGAAGTTTGTGGTCTCTTCTCTGTGTCTGCCCTCTTCTTTGAGTATTTTCTGATGCGTTGGTTTTGGTGGTAATGCCTGGGAGTGCTGGGCACGCATCCAGGGTCTATCCTGCCTGCAGGATGGAAAAACAACCTTCCCCACAAAATCTGAATGGGCAAATAGAGCAGAAGGTGTGGTACTGGTTGGGGAATGGAGTGGAGCTCAACTTGTTTTTAAAAACAAAACAAAACCAACAAAAAACCAAACAACAACAACAACAACAAAAAACCCAAACTAATTTTTCCTTTTCTCATTGGAGAACAATATCAACCTGTAGAAGAACTATGAGAAACTGGTTTCTTCTTTCATCTACCAGCAATAGATGCATTTATGTATTGAGAAATGTTCCTTGACAATATAGAGATTTCCTACCAAAAAAAAACCCCCATATATTTAGTTCTGTAATAAGATGAGAAAAAATACAGTTGTTCTGAGCCTAGATAGCGATGGAGGCTTTCTGTCATCTGAGCTAGAGTTCTCCATCAAGGTGAAAAAGAAGTTTTGGCACCCTGTTCCGTGTACACTTGTGTTGTCAGGGTTGTGCTTGGACTCTGGGGATGCTCAGGGCTCACGCTGGCTGTACGGTCCGACTCCTCTGTCGGCGCTTACGTCCCATTTAGTCCCGTCAGCTCGGATTTAGGTAACTTTGGAAATCTTGAGTTTTCATCGGATTCTTTCAGGTTTGCTATTAAATTTCATCGGAGACCACAAAGCCTTTACAGGCAGGCCTGACGTTTTGGCAAGGCCCCAATAGGATACTTAGCTGGTGCCAAATCTTTTTTATTTTTCTCGGCTATCAATGAAGCTGTTGTGGTAATGTGGGTTTTGTGAGCTGTGAGAATTTATGCGCACAAAGGGACCTGCTCTTTGCAGGGAACACTGGGAGCCCTGAGTCCAGGAGGAAGGGTAATTAAAGTTAATGAACCAGGGTAACCTTTCCATGGTGATGACCACTATCCTGATGGTAGGTAAGGGTCAGGGACTATTCCCATTTTATAATCGCCCTTCTAACTCTGCTCTTTAATTGGTGTTGGATTAAAAATTGGCCATTACCTCCATAATAGAACTGGTTTGTGGGTTTTAAAGGAGTTTTTCAAAGCTCGGTAAGTCTTCTGTGGCTTGCTCTTGGACTTGGCTTTGCGTTATGTTTTAATGCAGTCTAAAAACAAAGTATATTTAGCATTTGAGACCAGATAGTGATGCTTCCATAATAGGACCAACTTAGCTATCTCTCCATGTCAGAACAGAGATGTCTTCCTTAAATGCTTCCCATGTTCAGAGCCTTCATCTAGTTTTATCAGCGAGTCTGAGACTTTGAACTTACTGGCCGTGGGTTATACAACCTGTGGGTAACAGGCTCTAAAGATGGACCTGAAACACTGCCTTATATCTGTTAACTTCTGGTTACTTGCTTTTCCAGCATCAGATAAGTTACTTTATGCAAGGTGTTTCCCTGGAAGAGTTACTCACAGTTGAAGTAAATTTTTCTTTGGAAGGGATGGACTGAACAGAAAAGCTTTGCTGCTGCCTCAGAACTCTCTTGACAGCCTAAAATGCACAGTATCCAAAATGTTAAATATTGTTCATTTATCTTTCATGAATTTTAATCAGGAGGCTGTGGATTTGATTGCCTCTTATGTGTATGTAGACATAGAAAATGACTCCTTGAGAATTGGCTGTCTCTCAATCCTAAAAATTTCCATTACTAAACCAAACCGTCTTTCTTTGTCCTGGTGACTGGTTCCAATCATAGAGGTGCTTTAAGTAAGAATCTGTTTGTTTCCCTTCTGATACTGTTTGTCACAGGTGTTTTGTAGGTAGTAGCCTCCTTAAAGGCATTCTCTTCTTAAAATAAAATGTACATGTTCTTCCTTTTTTTTCTTTTGTTTTTAATAGAAACTGTTTATTTGTTTGGTGGCTGGGATGGAACACAGGATCTGGCTGACTTCTGGGCATATAGCGTGAAGGAAAACCAGTGGACCTGTATATCCAGGGATACTGAGAAAGAGGTACGTTCTGCAAACATTAATAATGCATTCTGCAAACTGTTAATAATATATGAATTATTGCACAGAGAAACACCACGTTTCTGGAGGGCTTGTATTGTTGCATAGCATGTAGTGAGAGCCACGAAATTCAGACCTTCAAGCATTGAAGACTCTGGAAATGCTTACACTGGGAAAATGTGGGATGGCTGTGAGTCTGAAGTGTTAAGATTACTGGAGGGGAAAGGTTTATTTCTCAAGAGCAGACTGGTGGGCCAAAAATCAGTTCGGTGAGTAGAACAGGAGTTAAAATAATGTGCTAGGACTGAACAAGCAGACTGACTGATAAAGATTTCAGACCTTGTTCAGCTCTGGAAAAAAGTAGTTTATTTTTTTAGCTTCTGTAAAAAAAAAACCCACATGTGAAGAGGAATGGACAGCTAACAGACGGGAACGTAGAGACAGGGGTAACCGCCAGAGACCACGCAATCCCGAGAGCCTTCGTGGTATTCGTTTGGGCCATTTTCCTCGGCCTGTTTGACTCAGTGTTTGACGTATGAAAGCTCTGAACTGACTGTAGCTTGGGTTATAGGAGGTAACACCAAAAAAAAAGTCCAAGACCTTTGGCTTGTGTAATGCGCTGTATACTGTGAAATGTTAGGCTTCCGTCTGCTTATTGTGTTTTGAGTTCGTTGCTTCTTTGTCAGAGCATAACTCCAGGAAATTCACACAGCCTCTTGAAAGTATGAAAAAATTGAGTTTCCATGACTTCTTGATAAATTCAGGAGTTGATTTCCCCAACTATTTGAAAAAAAGTATTAAAAAACCCTCTTATTTCCCTTTTGTATTTTTCCAGTTTCGTGTCATAGCTTATTTTGTGAGCTTCCGTAGCAGATTAAATAACACTTTAATATTGCCATTTTTTCCTGGCAGAGGTGTTTAGAAGTTGTAATCAAGTAGGACAAATAACCTGAGCTGAAAAGAATGTCACAGTAAGGCACTTCCCGTAGCCTTCAAATCTCTGTGCGTGTCATGCACTTACTGTTTCTAACATCCTTTACAAAATGAGCAATAACAAAACCGAACACAATATTCTACTGTCTATCATAATAGAGCTGTATAAAAGTAAAATTGTCCTTATGTTTTATATCCTTGTAAGTTGTGGAGTTTTTCCCTCTTATGGTGCGTTGGGTTTTTTTTTATCAATCTTACTCTGTTCGTCTCTGTGTGTGGCCATTTGTGTGTTTACTGATATGATGCTGAAGCTGGATTTAGTCTTCTGGGGTCCAGTCTTCTAGGCTGGGCTTGTGTTGCTTCTCTTTGTGTTGAACCATTGGATTTTACTATTTTTGTCACTGCTTATCCAACAGGTGACATCCTTAAGACAAGGAGGGGAGGGTGCGTGGGACAATACCAAGGGGAAATTAAGACTCATCTCTATTGACTTTATGGGTAAAGATAAACAGCTAGACGTTCCTTTCCTTTGTCTCTTGTTATAAGGAGGTAGGGAAAGTGAAGAACAGCAGTAGAGAAGGAGGGACAACAATTTGAACTCTCTCTTCTTTCACTTTTCTTCTTGCTTCATAGCTACATAGTGTGTATGTTTGTCTAAGTCAGGTTGCGGTGAAATGAGACCTTCCTGTGAGAAAGGAGTTACTGTGTTTTCTTCCTGCACAAACCAATGTGGGTGGTTCTGGTGTTTAAGGGATTCGTTTCCTTTCTTGCTGGTATCCTGCCTCATCTAGTTGAGCTTCTGTAGAGCTTGGGAGGCCTGGATGGAATGGGATGGGATGGGATGGGAGGCATTAGCAGCTCCAGGAGCAGCTTATGTTTTCTTGTTCCTCATGCATGGTTCTAGCAGGATGATTGTGAGATGGGAGAAAGAAGGGACGTGCAGAGGAGGGCTGTGGAGGAGACAAGGTAGAAGTTGTGAGTACAGTAAAGTGACTATAAGGGGATATTAGAGGAAAAGAATTACAGGGTGCAATGGAGAGGCAGGAAATTGGAATGGAAGAATGAGTTGAAGATATGGGTACCTTTTGAAGAAGAGACATTCTTCATAGAGAATATCTCTATGTAGTATATGTAGAAGATCTCTACCTTGAAAGTAGAGATCTAGAAGGACTCTCTGTATTGATACAGTCTGCAGTGGAGTTCAGAAGAAGGCCTGCCAAGGCATAGTCCAGGGTTTTGGTGGTAGACTGAGGTACAGTAAACTAGTGGCTTCTGTATTTGCAAACCAGCAGTGTTGGGTTTTGTTCTTTGTTTTGTTTTTGTTTTGGGTTTTGTTTTTTTTTTAAATCAAGAGAACTGGATAAAACCTGATGTAGAAATGAAAAGGCCAGTCTCAAATGCTGAGAAGTAAATTAAAAAACAAAGATCAGATGTTTCTCTAATAGGGACTGTTCACAAACAATTTGCTAAAAGGAAATGTCAGTTGACATGGAATTTAAAAAAATATCCAGAGTCGATTCCAGTAGGACTTAAACTTGGGTTTGTGTTACATTCTGCTTGTTCTGCTTCTGGCTCTTTTCTAATTAATCAGTGACAGTGGTAAAATTAGCCACTCAATAATTAAGCTTGGACAAGAGCAGAATGTGGTGAAAGTTGCATCTTTACCCAGTGCTGTCAAGGGGTAACGCACAGTGACGCTTTTGGGGTAAAGGGACTGGTAGCTTCTGTTGCAATGCTGGCTTATCATCATCATCCTCATCTTCCCCTTGGCATTGCGTTAAGAAAACTTTGTGTGACCTTTTCAGTAAACTCTGCTGCTGTTTTATTTTCCAGTGAACTGGAGAATCATAGAAAGGTTTGGGTTAAAAGGGACCTTAAAGTTCATCCAGTTCCATCCCCTCTGCCATGGGCAGGGACACCTCCCACTAGACCAGGTTGCTTAAAGCCCCATCCAGCCTGACCTTAAACACCTCCAGGGATGGGGCATCCACAGCTTCTCTGGGCAACCTGTTCTGAAGGTGTCTCACCACTTTCAGAGTAAAGAATTTCTTCCTAATATCTAATCTAAGTCTCCCCTCTTTGAGTTTAAAACCATTAACCCTTATCCTATTGCTACCATAGAATTACAAGAAGAACTGTCTCTTTGTCACCTGAATTTGCGTTTGTGATTTTTAACACTTACAGTTTTCTGTAGCCCTTTTCATGTCAGGAAAAAATGTTGACAGCAATTCTGGATGAGCTGATGACTTACAGACTTAGAAAGGGGGTCTAGAGGACCTGCTTGCAGTGTTGGGCTGAATCTCCAGCGTACGTACCACAGCTGCTGATGGACAAACAGACCTCAACTAGACCTTCCCCACCATCCCTTGAGTGTACAGATGTGGTAAGGCTCCTGGAGTCTTTGTCAAGTCCTCCTCCTCCAAGCCTGCATCCTTCCAAGGAGATGCACCATGGAGCAGCTCATGACCTCTCCCTGGTACCCACAACTTCTGTTCTTCTGTCTCCTCTGTGGGGTGCTCGAGCGTGTGATAGTTCTACCAATCAGTTGGCATGAGCCACAGCCAAAACAAGTTTAAGCACCTTTAAAAGAATCAAGTGGAATGTCCTGACCAATGCTGTTGTCTCCAGGGTTTATTAATGGTTGTACATCAATAGACTTTTACAAGATTTGGGAACAACTTGCTTCAAAAAACAAGCCTTTTCATTCCTTGGGCATTTTGATCCTAGGCCAGTGTCAGTTATTAGAGAAATTTAATGTGTATGTTTTGGTGTCTAATATTTCTAGTTTTCAAGCGGCAGCTTTCTCTTTTGAAGGCTAATTTGGGGAAGTTCAGTACAGGAGGACCATTTAAGTGAGCTGTAGGGAGGACTTTGCTGGCTGTAAATGGATAATTATGTGGATTTTTAAATAGGATCAAAATGCTGTGGCATGTCGATGCCTCCGGGGGTTTGGTAAATGAGGGTGAAGCAGCATGAGAGTGGGCACACTTTGTATGGCATGAGTATTTCTGTATGTTGGCTCGGTATTTCTGAGATACGTGAGAAGAACTAGAGGATCTCCTTCAAACAGCGTGTTTACTGCATGAATTGGTGGCTTTTGTAGTGCTTTTTTGTAAACATGCTTTTGTTGACTCATCCTCATTCTGACTTTCTAAGAGGAAAATCCTGCTCATAGATCAGCTCAGTGAAGGATGTGGAAATTGTGTAAATGGGTGAGGTTTAGGTGACACCGTGTTTCTCAGCAACTTTTTCAAGTGTTTCTTGCCAAAGGCCCTCAGGTGGGAGTGAAGGTCTTGCCTTGGGTTAACTGGTTGAGAGGATAAATCGTTTCTCCCAAGGAAGGAAAGCGCAGGTCAACGAGCGCTACCGTTCAGTAGGTTCAAAGTGATTCAGAAGATGGGTGTATTGTAAGGTGACAGTTTGCTGCAAACACCAAGTGCTTTTCCAGGTTGCTGCAACTGCAAGCTGACAAGTGTAGAAAGAGGTCTTAGCAGCCAGAGCCAAGGTGAATTCCAGCTGCTCGTCTGTTTCCAGTTAAATTTGCGATGTGTCTGCATGCGTTTCTTTTTGTTGACATGGATGAATTTACCCAAAGCTTCCAATGTCCTACAAGTATTTTATGCATCTGTAAGAGTTTGTGACACTTATGACTAATGTCACTTTTATTTTTTTGGGGGGGTGTGCTGCAGAAATACATAAGCTGATTTCTGCAAAGCTTTTTACCCTCTGCTGTTTTAAGTGTAGGAATTGAACTAGTCTCAAATATTGACTCCTTCCCACAGATGGTGATGTAGTTTGGAAGACGCTTTGTGTATCTCGAGGGGGGGGGTTGTTTCAAATACTGTGACGTTTATGGGCTTGGGACCTAATATACTGAATCTGCCGTGTCCTACTTCTGCACAGTTCCAGTTGTACAGATGCTTGGTTGTATGAGATGCCTGGTGCCACAAAAGCACATGGGGAGAAAGCAGCTGTCCCAAAAAAGCCTGCGATAGAAACTTGGATACAGCAGATACACCTCGGAGCCAACTTCCTAAATAGCGTAAACGCCTACAGAAGTGGAGACAAAGAAGGCAGATGCTGAAGTGAACCGAATGAAAAGTGTTCTAGGCTGATCCTAAATATCTCATGCTAATCTTTTCTTTTCTTCCCTGCTTGGTAGCATAATGGTTTTAAAATGTTCTAGCCAGCATTCTTTCTCTCAAATGTTAGAGAGAGACTTTCGGATATGCCTGACTGACTTCTCCAGTGATTTCCACACAGGCAGCTTAAACCAGAAAAGACCCGATTGAGAGAGGAGTACCTTGATTATTTTTTTTAAATGAACCCTTTTCAAAAGTTTTTAATCTTTTGAAGGTAACTTCTTATGTGTCTTATGCTACCCAAGGAGCTCTGTCCTCTTATCCCTTGTTTATTTGTGGTTTTTTTTTTTATTTAGACTTTTTTTTTTTCTTCTTTCAAAGAAAAGTTCATCTGTACTTTAAAACAGCTCTGGGTCTTAAGTCCATCACTTGGGGCCTGTAGTTCTTGCTTCCAGCATGAGGAGAGTGCAGAAAACCAGCCAAACTTCAGTTATTCCTAACACCAGATGTTCAGATGTGTTGAGGTCCCTCTTCTGCAAAGCCAGTTATTCCTGACACCAAAGGTTTCAACATGTGGAGGTCCCTTTCCTCCATGCATTGATATTGAAGTCAGTCTGGTAGAGAAGGGAGTACGTAAATGCATTATGAAGGCTGCAAAGCTTTGGCAGCTCTAAAGCTTGTTTGTGCCAGTCTTCTGATTACAAGCCACCAAAAAGCCTTCAGTTGCAAAGGCTGCAGCTTGTAAACTACTTCTATGCCTTGATTTGTGGCATTTATGTCCCAATAAAAATCACCACTTCAACTCTAGCTTATGATGAGCTTACTACTCTCATCTCAGATCTGGAATGCAGCTTTATTTCACTTACATGACTTTTTTGGGAAGTTATTACATCATCCAGTTCCCTGTAAATTGCAGGTGAGACAATACACAGACACGCAAGGGTGGCTGTGACTGCATCTAAGGGAAGAGGACACAGTATTCAACTGCTTAAAGTATTGCACAGTTTCCAGGTATGATTTAGTGAAGCGATGGGTGTCGATACAAGGGAAGCTGATTTATATCTTTTGCGGTTTTAAAGGCAGAAATACACACCTGTAGAACAAGAGCAGCTGGAATCCCTGGAACCCTGCATTTCACACTGAATGCATGGGGAAAAAGGAGTATAGAGTCAGAGAATCATTTAGGTTGGAAGAGACCCTTGGGATCATTAGTCCAACCATCAGCTCTACTCTACAAGGTTCTTGCCTACACCATATACCTCAACATCACATCTAAATGACTCTGAAGCACTGTCAGGGATGGTGACTTCACCACCTCCCTGGACAGCTGATTCCAGGATCTGACCACTCTTTCTGTGAAGAATTTTTTCCTAATGTCCATCTTAAACCTTCCCAGCTGCAGCTTGAAGCCATTCCCTCTCATTCTATTGCTAGTTGCCCATGAGAAGAGACCAGCACCAGGCTCTCTACAATGCCCTTTCAAGCAGTTGTAGAGAGTGATGAGGTCTCCCCTCAGCCTTCTCTTCCTCCAGCTGATCAGTCCCAGCTCCTTCAATCTCCTCTCATAAGATTTATGCTCCAGGCCCTTCACCAGCTCCACTGCCCTCCTCTGTACTTCCTCCATCACCTCCAGATCTCTGGTGTGGCCTCACCAGTGCTGAGCACAGGGGGACAATCACCTCCCTACTTCTGCTGGTCATACTGTTTCTGATACAAGCCAGGATGCCCTTGGCCTTCTTGGCTACCTGGGCACACTGCTGGCTCATATTCAGCCACTTGTTGACCAGCACCCCCAGGTCCTTCTCAGCCAGGCAGCTCCAGCCACACTTCCCCAAGCCTGTAGCGCTGCAGGGGGTTGTTTGTGGGGGTAGAAGATGGGAAAGCTTTTTGGCTTGCCAACAAGGTGCAAGTAGTTTCATACACAAGTCAACTTTGCCTTGGGAGCGGAGTAGTCTCTCATTCCAGCCAGGCTGGGGAAGGCTTTTGTTCCGTTAACAGTCCTCAAGCTGTACAAATACAGAAATCCCTAAAGAAATAGTAGTTATCCCAGTTTGGTAACAGAAGGGAAGTCTTCTCAGAGAGTATCACAGACAAATCCTTAGCTAAATTTTCCGGGTAATTACGTGCTTGAAAATGTACTATGTTTTTATGGACTGTGCTGCTAATAATAAAAGTATTTCTGTCACCAGGTTTTGGAGGTAATTAGGAGTTAAGCTCTCTGGACTGTCTCGAGAGCATATTCTGGCAAAATGGATAGTACATTGATACCTTGAGTTCTCAGGCCTGTAAGAGCTTAGTGTGTTTGATAGGACTTAATCCCTGAATTTTCTAGGGCAGGTATGAATTTACTGACGCTGAGATTGGGGAGCTTTTGGGTGCTTGTCCCTGCATTGCCCCATCCATGTTCTGCTCTCAGTGCTCAGTGTTTAAAAGCTCTTCCACATGTGTTTGCTGCTATGCTTTACGCTTACACTTCTTACTATATGGAAGAGAAGGATTTAGCATGATGCTTCACAGACCTCCAGTGAAAATACTTGGACTGTTTCTCGGCTTGATTTTCCTGTGTAGATTATTGCAAAATTGAAGATGCCTTGTTGCCGAAGCTGTGACACAGCAGAGACAAGCTGTGCTTCCAGCGATAATTGCTGTGGTTCCTGCAGCTGGATAGCTAAATTATGTTCTGAGAAGAGATGAGAGGTGATTTAAACACAAAAAATTCAGAGGCTACATAGAATGGTAGAACGGTTTGGGTTGGAAAGGGACCTTAAAGATCACTTTATTGCAAATCCCCTGCCCTGGGTGGGGACACCTCCCACTAGACCAGGATTCTCCAAGCCCCCTCATCTGTCACTTAGTTCAAAAGAGAGCATGACTGTCCCCACAGTTCTGTTTGGGTATCTTTTCTAATTAAAAAATACTCAGTTCAGATACATATTTTTTTATTATTCCTCTTGCCATGTTGCTGTAACAGCTCACAGAGGAAGCCTGTATTAAACTGTATTTAATATCCATATCCCTGAGATGGCAATCTCGTAGCTGTGCATTAGCCTGAGGGGAAAAAAAACTCTACAGCCACTTTTCTGACTTTCTTACAACTCTGGGTACAAACTGCTCCTTTCTGTGTGTTTAAGACTGTCTCCACTTTCTCAGAAACATCCGAGAGCCTGTGGCTGTTGAAGAATTTAGGCTTACAACGTCACGTTTATCTATCAGCAGCTTTTCAAGGGCAATTAATTGAAAGAAAAACCAGACTACTTCATAAATCCTGCATCCTAATCTCTGTGGCTAAACAGTCCATAAATGACTAGTTCATTTTTTTTTAATCCTCAGCCTGTTGGTCTGCAAGTGGGACTGTAGCTAAGCCGTATAGTTTGCATCTGTGGAAAAAAAAAACCACCCATAAAAGTCTCTCTTGGCTGGACCTTCGCTCGCCATTGTTACTGGGAACGAGAGGACAGCGTGAACTTAACGATGCCTGAGAAAATGACCTCATTCAACATCCTGCAATTGTTAATGGGGTTAGTTAAATTGGGCGCACGAGGGCTGTTGTCCTGAGGGCCCATCTCTCGGAGCTGGTGAAAGCTCTGCTGCTGTGGTGGGTCGTCTGTTACATTTCATCAGCGTTGCCGAAAGGGAAGTTGATGTGTAACGGAGCAACGATTTACGTGTTAAAATTTAAGAAGCTGCGGTTTTATGGCGCGCGTTGTCGGCCTGAGTAGCCCTTGGTTTGCAGGCAAATAATGCCTTTTGTTAAAAATAACGTGGTATTAATGTCCTTCTGCTGCAAGGTTGTCTTGTATTAGGGTGTTACTCCAGTGCTGCTCTTGTTTGCGTCTGTAAGCTGAACCACGTAGGCTGGGTGACTTATTTTTGACTGTCAGCTAAAGCCTAGAGAAGACCTTCATAGGCATTCCTGCAACCTGCTTCACATAAATGAAAGTACTGTCTCATGCTGTTGGTGGGCTTGAAGCTCTGGGAGTTTTTTCCCCTTTCCACTGTTCCAGTTGCTTGCCTAGAAATTCCCTTGGTCATAGAAACCTTGATTTACTGCAGCGTGAGATCCATGGTACTAGGCATTGCTGGGAGGCCTCGGTGATACCTTGGTGCAAGAATGAGCCAAGGGGGAATGGACACGGCTTAGAAATGACCCAGGAATGTGGCTCCCTGCTCTGGCAGTAATTCAGGCTTTGGTTGTTGCCAAAGCTGTTTCTGCACTCTAGGTAAACTCCTGCAATATGGCTGTCAAGAGCAGAATATCAGTGCTTTGGAAAGTTCCTGAGTCAATTTCATAGGGCACAGGTTATTTCCTTAGAGGTACATTAATTAGGGGTTCATCAGGAGCCAGCAGATCATGTGCTAGTTCATTCCCTTCTGGAAATACTCTGGAATTAGTTGGTTCTGCAAGCGGGTTTGTTTGCTGGGAGGCTAATTTTGAACAGGTGGTAATCTCATGGGCATGGAATATTAATAATAAATGTGTTTTTGTAGCAGTGTTCATGTGCTGCCCCGAGTCTGTGCTCGTCTGTGCTGTGCTGAACCTGCGCTGATCCCTGAAGCGCGGAGCCAACAGTTCCAGTAAAGCTCTACGTAGGGCTGGAAGTGATGGGTCCCCTCATGGGTCGTCCAGTCCAGTCTGCTGGTATCATAAGGATCACATTGTATGATTTCCAAGCTTAATCATTTGACTTCTAAGCTCATTGAACCGTCTTTCAAAAACAGAACAACGCACTGGGCCACTTATTTTTTACTTCTAGTCTAAGCAGGGAAAGTCTCTTTGTGGGAGGCTTGGCTTGAGGCCAGGGAGTATCAACAGTGAGAAATTAAGCCTATCCCAAACGTGTGTGTACTTTTAGGAATTAAAGACAAAAAAGACCCCAAAACCCTAACCAAACCAACAACAAACTTCATCCTGTTTAATTTTTGGAGTTTTTTTGTTTGCCCACCTTACAGAGATGAATCAAAAGTGCGTGCTGAAACCTACCTCTGACTTTAATCTGCTCCATCACGCCTGAGTCAGATGCCCAGAAAGGACTTTGCAACTAAATCGATTTAGTCGCGTTGCTGTAGGAGGGCACTTGTAAGCAGATTAGCTGTAGCTCAAATACTATGTCAACTGCCTGAGTGAAGGCTGTCTTCTTTGTCTAAGCTGTGGCTACACTTAATAATTGTTAATTATTTTCAAACACTTGTCAGAAACTTTTTTGGTGTCTGAAACGTAGTATTTGTCCTAAGACATTTTACTGTTTTGTGTGAAAGATGGTGTAGAGCTATGGTACTTCAGTACCGGTCCTGGGGAGGTTTAAGAGTTGTGGTTCTTAGCCAGTTTCTGATCTATTTAATAGGCTTCCCAAAATATTTCCTGGCAGAGCATATTTTAAGAATGCTCTCAAAAAATAGGTGTAAAAGTGAATTGGAATATCTGTTATCTTTCATAAATAGTGACATTTATATATTAGGGTGGAATCGTGTGGCCGCTGACCTAGCGTAGCCATTAGCTTCCTACACTGCTTGAAGGTTATTCTTAAGGCAAACTTGTGGAGGAATTGAATGCATAGAGTGTACACTTGGGATCCAAAGTCTTTTTTGGAATTAATCCTGTCTGGTGCTCCTAGAAACATTTGAGATACCAGTTCCATCCTTTGCTGAGTCTACCCCGTGTGACAGTCGAAGGTTTGTAAGCCTAGAATCACAGAATCACAGAATATCAGGGGTTGGAAGGGACCTTGAAAGATCATCTAGTCCAATCGCCCTGCTGGAGCAGGAACACCTAGAGCAGGTCGCCTGAATGCATCCAGGAGAGTTTTGAGTATCTCCAGAGGAGACTCCACAACCTCCCTGGGCAGCCCCTGCCAGTGTTCCCTCACCCTCACTGTGAAGAAGTTTTTCCTCATATTTAACTGGAATCTCCTCTGTTCCAGCTTGCACCCATTACCCCTTGTCCTATCATTGGATGTCACTGAGAAGAGCCTGGCTCCATCCTCCTGACACTCACCCTTTACATATTTATAAACATTAATAAGGTCACCCCTCAGTCTCCTCTTCTCCAAGCTCAAGAGACCCAACTCCCTCAGCCTTTCCTCCTGTGGGAGATGCTCTACTCCCTTCATCATCTTGGTAGCCCTGCCCTGGACTCTCTCCAGCAGTTCCCTGTCCTTCTGGAACTGAGGGGCCCAGAACTGGACACAATATTCCAGATGGGGTCTCACCAGGGCAGAGTAGAGGGGGAGGAGAACCTCTTGCGACCTACTGACCACACCCTTTCCAATACACCCCAGGATGCCATTGGCCTTGGCCATGAGGGCACAGTGCTGGCTCATGGTCATCCTGCTGTCCACCAGGATCCCCAGGTCCCTCTCTCCTACACTGCTCTCCAACAGATCATTTCCCAACCTATACTGGTACCTGGGGTTGTAGTACTACAGCTGTTGAGTTTTGGCTGTGAAATGACACGTGTAGCACTAATTTTTGCTGGTTACAGATTAGGACAAAGTAGCTGGGATATGTTGTTTCTGGGATTTATTCTTGAATGCTTAAGAAACCCTAAGAGAGAGGTCACCTCTCTGCCTGCACAGGCCTGCTGTGGTCACCAGTGCTGTGGGACCATGCTTTTGTGTACCAGAAAGTGTGAGACCCTGGTCCGTCTCGTGACTTGGGATCCTGGCACGTGGTCGGGGGTGTCAGGGGCAATAGAAGTGGTCCATCAGCCTCTGCTCATTTTCCTTTGTGTTTTGGGCTGACAAGCAAGACAAACGCTCTGTGCTACCGTAAAAAAAAATAACAATCAATAGATTGAAGTCTTTATTTAGGTTTCTTCTTAAGGAGAAAGGTAAAAGGCCTTCTGTGAGTGATGGGTATGGGATGAAAGTGTTTTAGTTTCTGTGTGGCTGTGTTTTGGCTTCGGTTTTCCTTTTTATTTTTTTTCCTGTTGCTGGATTTAGTGCTCATCCTAGGGTAAAGCAAATCCTTTGGAGGTACAGCTTGGCTTAAATGTTTTGGGGGGTCCATGTTAGCTGAAGACTGGCACGGATTAAGCACTGACAAACTCCGGTCTTAAAAAGCGGATAGACATGAATGGATGCCAAGAATAATATGCATTTCCTTTCGTTTTCAAGATTATGGAGAACTTTCTTTTTTGGTTGTTTTGTTTGATTTTGGGGCGGGGGGAGTGGGTGGAGGAGGAAATGAATTATGCTCTAAAACTGGGAAATGAGAGCAATTAATCTCTGCAGTTGTGTGTAGGCAGGAGGGACTATTTGTTGCATGACAGCCCTCTCTCAGAACGGGAAACAAAGTAGGTTGTTTGTGTCTTTTTATGTCCTCGTCCTAGTTTGCTTTAGGACAAGAGCATTTACCTCATGACGCTTATTTTTGAACTTTATACTGGAGGCAGTGTTCACATTCCATTCAGTCTTTTGCAGCACCAAGAAGGGAGAATTAGTCAGCTGTTCTTTGTTTTTATTTCCCTGACTCTTGAACGGGGTCCAGACTTGCTCCTGAGGTTTTTCAGCTGGATTGGGCTGAATAAACCAGGTTTTCTTGCAGCTGAAAACCCTTTCTTTGCAAAAGGTTATGATAACCCAAGGAAGCTGAGCTCCCCCAGGTTTTATCTTTGGGGGGGGGGGAGGAGTAGGGTGGCTTCCTGCAGTCTTCTTCCCTTTAAAGTGGGTTCGTAGGACACTTATTTAAAAACAAAAATGAAAGCTATCATGTTTGTGCCGTAGTGGAGCATGCCAGAATGCTGTTGCTAAGATGATGCATGCTGATTCTGGCATAAATAGTGATTTGAGCAGACCCTACCCTAAGGAGTTGAGTCCCAATTCTTTCTCTCCTGTATAGGAACAAATCAATTATTCTAAGGAGGCAGTGTTGTCTCTCGGTGCCGTTGTGTTGCTTTTTGAAAACGTTTTGTAAGTTAGTCCTTAAGTGGGATAATTGCTTTCAGCATTTGCAAGTTAAATGAAGAAAGCTCTAATTAGATTTTATAAAGTGGCTTAGCATGTTGAGAAGGCTTTTCATAAAGTATACTGTGTATTCACTTGGCGTTGCACAATTGAATTTCGTTGTAGCGCTGACGAAACCAAAAAATCCTATTTGGCCTCGGTCGCTTCTGGGCGCTTAAAGGATTGAAAGCCTGTCTTAGGTACTCCAAGCTGGACGTACCCTCTTTTCCTGACCATCCCACCCTCACCAGGGCATTTATCTGTATTTTAGAGCCTGGAGGAGTTGCATCAAGACCAACCTGTTGGATGGAAAGGATGTTAGAGCACAGCGTAGAAGCTTGGTATTTTGTAGGGCTTTAGAACGGGGCGGTGGCACACAGTCTTTAATCTGTCTTAGCCGTTATTATGCTGTGCTAATTGTACGGTGGCGTTGGGTGGCAGAGAGCCATTTTGTTCAGGTCAAGCCTCAGCTCCGTGTGGGCTCTTGTTTGAGTTGCACAGAAACAGAACAAGTGCCCGTGCTTAGTAATCTTTGGGGCTGTTTGGTGTCCTGTAGGTTAGAAATGCGATATGCTAATGCTTTACTGTTTCCACCGCAGCCTTGGCATAAGCGGAGGGATTGGCCACAGCAGCGTAACATATTGCTTGCCATCTGAATAAGAACTTAGCCTGGTCACAAGCTCCTTTCACGTGTGGTTTCTGCAGTGTGTGTGCCAGCTGCTTCCTGAGGAGAATTGGAAAGAGTCCCCAACACTAGTGTTTGTTCAGATCGTTTGGGCGCTGTTGCTGGATGTGACTTCTTAAAGTAAGAATTCTAGATTAGAATCACAGAATTGCCTAGGTTGGAAGGAGCTTTTCAGGTCATCCAGTCCAACCATCGACCTAACACTGACAAAATTCATCACTAAACCATATCTGGAAGCACTATGTCTCCATGTCTTTTAAATATCTCTAGGAATGGTGACTCCACCACTTCCCTGGGCAGCCTCTTCTGAAGCTTAACAACTCTTTCAGTGCTAATTTTTTCCTAATATCCAACCTAAACTTTCCTGGGCGCAACATGAGGCCATTTCCTTTTGTCCTATCACCTCTTACTTGGGAGAAGAGACAGACCTCCAGCTCTCTACAGCCTCCTTAAATGTAGGTTAAAAAAAGTCATGCCTGTTATTGACTTTTTTTTTTTAATTTATTGCTTATAAACAGTCAAATTCTTGGAACACTTCTGGAATCAACAAACTTTCCCATTTGAATTTGGTGGATCACTTAATCCATGACAAGTTGTGTCAGTGTGTTCTTTGTCTGGACAACAGGCTCACTATTGTAACCACATGAAGGCTACGTCTTTGGATGAACATTCACCACCGCCCACAAGCTCTTGATTCACTTAACCACATGTGCCTTGAAGTGTTTGCTTCATTTACAGTCTGCCCATATCTGTCTTTGTAATTGGACTTTGTGTCCTCCTTTGAGGTATGTACATGCCACAAGGACTTCCTCAAATTCAGCAGACTTCAAGTGAACAACCTCAAATGTCAAACCAACGTGTACCACTGTTTCATGGAGTTCTTCACTTGTATTGGTAAATGTGTAGACTAAATGGGAAATTTTTGACAGGTTCCATGTGATCTTGTAAGTGGTACTTGGGAATAACTCCAGTTTTCTCTGAGAAAAGATGATGAATTGGATGAAGTTTTTCTTTATTACAGGAGATGGAATCATAGAATCATTCAGGTTGGAAGAGACCTTTGGGATCATCCAGTCCAACCATCAGCCCTACTCTACAAAGTTCTCCCCTACACCATATCCCTCAACACCACATTTAATCGATATAGTTCATGCTGTGTTAGGCTTTGGAAGCTGGTGGGGTTAAAGTTTATAAGTAAACTTTAAGGTGAAGTTTCCATGCCTGTATAGATGAAATGAGCTTAAAAACCTCTAATAGCCCTTAAAAATGGCAGATACTACTGTGTGAGACGTGCCCAGTTCAAGAAAAGATATTTTTCCTGAGTTCTTTTCTCATTTTAACATAGTCTTGGGACTTGAAGTGTGTATGTCGTATGCATGTAAGTTGTATACTGCTTACACGTAGTCCCTGTGCTGTTGATGCTAAATGGCTTGAAACTGGTATTGTAGGTGCAAGGTGTCTCAGCCTTGTGTCTGCACTCAGATAGAATTCAGCTGACGGTGCAGCTCTTTGAGGCAAAGTGGGTCTGGAAATCGCTAAATGGGAGGTTTATTCCTGAAGAGGATATAGAGGAGAGGGAGTCGGGGAAGGTACTTAATTCAGTGGGTTCAGTCAAGAAACTGTGATGACCTGATGAAGAGGGGAGAGTCAGGAGGCACAGGTAGGTCTTAGTGTTCCATCTAAAGGACACTGTGCCAAGGCAAATGCGTCCTCTTTGGCAAGGGAACGATTGCATATGCTTAAGTGTCCCAGCTGTGTAACTGGAGATGGATTTTTTTGGTCTACTGGGGTTACTTTCTTGTGAAACAGGGGGAGCCTTTATGAATACCCAAACTGGTACTTTTCATGCAAAGAAACTACCCTTTGTGTTTGGAAGCCCTTTGGAATATGCTATTTTTTATTTTCTAGGAACAAGGTCAAGTATGGTGCTGCCTTCCCTGTCAGCTCCTTCCTTGTGACCAAAGGCAGTGAATGAACTTTTGCTGCATTTCAGGATTGTACACTAATATTTCACTTCTATCAGTACTTTTTTAAAGCAAATTATCAGTTACTTCATAGTAATTAAGCTACTCAAAGCTGTAATCGCTGCTGATGTAATGCTTCGTATTTACAGAATATGAACAATTCGGTTCACCTCTTCAGATTGTCACCTGAGTTCCTGTAAAGTTTCCCCTGACTGTTCTTTTAATCAAGAAACTGAATTCTATAGCATTCGTAGTGAAGTCTTTTGACTATAAAGATGTAACTCTTCCTTGTGTGTTTTCTTCCAAATTAGTGAAGTATATTCTATTCCATCAGCATATTTTAAATTTCAGAAATTATTTCAGTAGCAGTTTTTTACATGAAATGGTACAGTTATGAAGGTGATTGTTTTTATTCCATAGGGCAGCATTTGGTAGCACACAGAACAAACACTGTGCTGATGATTTGGTGTGGCATTGCTATTTTTCTTTAATCTTAATTCTTCTAATAAGCGCTGGTTTTGCTACATCTTTGCCTTCTTGCATAATCTTTATTTTTCAATAGATTTTTAACAGATTTTTTTTCTCTTTCATACTTCAGTCTTCTGTGCATCTTTCTTTCTTTGGCACTTGAAATCTTAATCAGTTCTCATGTTGGTTTCCAGGCTCTCAGAATGCGCTACCCAGCCATCTTCTGCAATCCTCATTTATTAAGTGCCAGAATTACACAAAATAAGGCCCAATGAACCATAGAGTTTATGGTAAACATGATGCCAGTTTTTTTCTTTTTATATTTTGAAAACAAGGCTTCACACAGGGCTTCTAGTGTTCTGGAGTAGGGGAATATACTTCATGCTTCAAGAAGAGTGTATGAAGGCTCTCAGAACTGGATTTGGGAAGCAGAAAGGTGCTTCCCAGTTCTGCGTAGCATCCTCATAATGTCATTGAATAAATTACTCTATGATTTAACTTGAGCACCCCTGGATAGATAAGCACATAATAATTTGTCAGAGACCCCTCTGTATCATAGAATCATAAAATGGTTAGGGTTGAAAGGGGCCTAAAAGATCAATAAGTTCCAACCCCAGTGCCATGGGCAGGGACACCTCCCACCAGACCAGGTCGCTCAAAGCCTCATCCAGCCTGGCCTTGAACACCTCCAGCAATGGAGCATCCACAGCTTCCCTGGGCAACCTGGGCCAGGGTCTCACCACCCTCACAGGAAAGAATTTCTTTCTAGTATCTAATCTAAATCTCCCCTCTTCCAATTTAAAGCCGTTACCATTTGTCCTGTCACTACACTCACTGACAGAGAGTCCCTCCCCAGCTCTCCTGTAGGCTCCCTGCAGATACTGGAAGGCTGCTATAAGGTCTTGCTGGAGACTTTTCTCCTCCAGGCTGAACAACCCCAGCTCTATCAGTCTGTCTTCGTAGCAGAGGTGCTCCATCCCTCTGATCATCTTTGTGGCCCTCTGCTGGACCCGTTCCAACAGTTCCATGTGCTTTCTATATTAGAATCATAGAGTCATAGAATCATATAGGTTGGAAGANATCTCTCTTGTGTTGAGGTGCCCAGAACTGGACACAACACTCAAGGTGTGGCCTCACCAGTGCTGAGCACAGGGGGACAATCACCTCTCTGCCTCTGCTGGTCACACTATTTCTGATACAAGCCAGGATGCCCTTGGCCTTCTTGGCTACCTGGGCACACTGCTGGCTCATGTTCAGCCTCCTGTCGACCAGCACCCCCAGGTCCTTTTCTGCCAGGCAGCTCCAGCCACACTGCCCCAAGCCTGTAGCCATGCATGGGGTTGTTGTGGCCCAAGTGCAGGACCTGGCACTTGGCCTTGTTGAAGGCCATGCCATTAACATTGGCCCATCTATCCAGTCTATCCAAGTCCCTCTGTAGAGCATCCCTGCCCTCAAGCAGATCAGCACTCCTACCTAACTTAGTGTCATCTGCAAAATTACTGATAGTGTTTTCTATGTCCCTATCGACATCATCAATGAAGATATTAAAAAGGAAAGGCCCCAATACTGAGCCCTGAGGAACCACTTGTGACCGGCCGCCAGCTGGATTGCTCCACTGAGCACCACCCTTAGGGATTGTCCTTCCAGCCAGTATTGAGGACTCCAGAGCTGTATTTCTCTGAAAGATAACTCACGGCAAGATTGTTTACCGTGCGAAACTTTCCCATGGCTGGAGGCTGGAACTGCCCCGTATCTGTTTGTGAAGGACGGGGAGTGTTTTTGTTACCTTCAAAGACCCATTACGGGGTGTGATTGCTTGTGGGAGCATCTGGTTATGATCTGTTAGAAAACAGCCTATTAATAAAACAGAGCCTCTTGTAATAGAGCACTTCTTAATCTTCTTCCTATGTAGTTATTTATAGGCTGCGACATCTTAATTTTGCCTCTCATCTGCATCGACTTCTGTTATTTTAAAAGATCAAGTAGCTTTCACACGTCCCTGAGAATCACTCCTGGAGCAAACAAGTCCGTGTTCTAAGGAATCCTACAAAAGGGCTTCAAGTCATAACTTTGTGAAAAGATGTGTTAAGGTTTTGGCTGGTGGCTTTCTAAAAGAGAAAGAAGTTGCAGGATGTTGTGTTGTACAGATGTTTGTGTGTTAATCCCATATTTGTCTGATTACAAGCAGATTTTCTTGAATTCTCAAAGCGTTTCCAGTTGCTGATAGCACTTAGTGGCCCTTAGTTGAGCGTGCAGTGACCCTACCTGGAGAAATCTTAAATACATTGTTATTCTCTTTGTTTTTGTGGTCGTTTTCTCTGCCAGAGCGGTCCTAGTGCCAGATCTTGCCACAAGATGTGCATTGACATCCAGCGGAGGCAGATCTACACGCTGGGGCGCTATCTGGATTCCTCCGTGAGGAACAGCAAATCTCTGAAAAGTGACTTCTACCGCTACGACATCGACACAAACACCTGGATGTTACTGAGTGAGGACACTGCAGCAGATGGAGGTCCAAAGCTGGTGTTTGATCATCAGGTCAGCTTCAGTTCTCAATGTTTGCTACTCAACTTTTTTTTGATCATAGCCTCCTGTGATTTATAGGAGCGCTGTTCCAGGCAACAGCAGTGACGAGGCTGTCATCTGCACTCAATTAAGTTCTAATAGCAGTGTTGTCTAATGCCACTGAATACTGGTATCAAAAGAGTCAGAAGAATCATAAAAGACCCTTTGCAAACCCATTCATTTGATCAAGACACGTTTTACTGAAGCTCAAAGCACGGTTCATCTGGTTTTAATCAGTCTTGTTGAGCTGGGTTTGCAGATCTCGGAGGGCGTTGGGGAACGACTCCCAGAGCTGTGTGTGGTACCTGCAGAGGAGAACTACGCACAAGCTGCTGAAATGAGGCCAAGAAGATCGGGATTCTTTCAAAACTGGTTATCTCTTCAAATTTGTAGAACGTGCTTGCTTTGTAGACACTGAAACACCTGAAGGGGGTGGCTGCTGGTTTTTCAAAAAGCCAGACCTGTACATGAGTTCCAACTGAATGCTTCTAAAATTGTGTTTAATGGCTTTTGTGTACTTGAAAAAGGGTATTTTGTTCTTAATTGATTTTTACAAAGCGTGACCAAGCAGCAGCACATCAGTCCTCATTTTTAAAGCAGCCTGAGAACTGATTTTATTGGTACTAGCTGTTTTGTAACCAAAGCTGCTGTTTGCCAGCACAATATGCGTTTCTGCTGACACTGAAAATTAAAGATACGTTCTGCAGAACAAAAGCCAATCAGTCTTTCTGCTCTATTAATAACAAATACCAGGCTGCCAGGTGTTGGGGGAAAGGCAGAAGTAAATAGTCTGCTGGCAAGGCTACTCCAGGTACCTTGTTTGCCTACTTCTGAAATGCTGTTTCTTTGTTTTTCCCCTGCTGTCTCTTAGGAAAGAATGTCCTCCCTGAATTCTTTTATCAATCTGCAGCTCTTCCTCTTCTCTCCCTCAGCACCTACTGCGATAGCGCTTTTTGTTTAACCTTCACAAAAATGTGCTGCACTGGAAGTGTTTGGCGTGGGCTTTGCTGAGTAGCATCTCTATCTCGCTGTAATCTTGTCTCTGGGGTTCTGTTGGGGGTTATTTTGTTTGTTGTTTCTTTTTTTTCTCCCCTCTGGTGTTTTGCAACTCTCTGCGTTGCACTGAGTCTGAAAATATTACCTGGAGCCAGGGAGGTTTGTTGGATTTGTTCCGTGGTGCATCTCTTGTGTGCCATAATGGGAATCCAGGCTCTGGGGATAAATCTATTTCTGCTGCAGTCTCATCAAAAATCCTTGGCCAGGTTATGGCCCTACTTTATGATGGAGTAATAGGAGTAACAATAAATAGATGCTTGGGTTGGATGGAATCTGAGTAACAAATTGCAGGATGCTTTTGGATGGGTTGAATGTCATTTTTCCCCTTGTATAGCCATTGTTAAAGGCAATATTCTCTTAGTTTTCTGACAGAATTGGCTGTGGATGCTGGTGAAAAACTCTAAAATGTTTTCTGCTCAGATCAGGAGCCAGAGGCAGATTCTTTACATGATGATGGGTGCATGTAGCCTCTTTTTTTTTTTTTTTTGTTCCTTATTAAACAACCAAGTTAAAATTAGATTCACATTTTAAATTAAGGGCTGTTTTCTGAGATTAATACCTGTCAGCTGTGAAGACACATATTCTTTTCTGCTGGTTGGAGGTTGAGGAGATGTAGAGAGTACAGTCTTACAGGTATCGCTTTGCAGGGGAGGGATGTTTAATCTTAAATCTTAGCGTTTTCAAGTCTTAACCTGCTGGCTTCAAACTGCTTCTCTCCTTAGATGTGTATGGATTCTGAAAAACACATGATATATACCTTTGGAGGCAGAATTCTGACCTGCAATGGCAGCGTTGATGACAGCAGAGCCAGCGAACCCCAGTTCAGTGGATTGTTTGCTTTTGACTGCCAGTGTCAGACGTGGAAACTTTTGAGAGAGGATTCCTGTAACGCTGGCCCTGAGGATATCCAGTCCCGAATAGGACACTGTATGTTGTTCCATTCTGTAAGTACCTGCACCGTGCTGTGATTCATGATGCCTGACTTAAGGAGAACATAGGGTTTTAATTTTTCTTGCAAGTTTCAAGCTCTTTAATCTCCCAAGTGATATGTTGTCTCACTTGATTTTTATGGTCACTGTCATTCTGATGCTTCTTTGGTAAGTGCAGGTGGTATTAACTCAAGTCTTGGAGCTTTCACGACAGGAACCGAATAAAATTTCAAGTAAAAAACAAGGTGAATTTTAAATAGGTGATTTTAATCAAATAATGGCAAATAGACACAGAGGCCATGTTACAATTTGATGTTTTGAGAGTTTTCCTTTTAGAGTTGGTGGAGCATCTTAGAACTTTCTGGTCTAGTAAGTACCCTGTGTGGCTACTCAAATGCTAGACTTGGCTAGTGCAGAGGCTTACTGGGTGTCATTCGAGATGCACAGGCCTCGTATTGCTCTGTGCAGTGGCACTGCTTGTCTTGAGCAGCTGTTAACAGCTGGGCACAGATGGTATTATGGGCAGGCCATCCAGAGACTGAAGGAAAGGCAGAGGGAGGCTGTGTAGCACTTCATTTAGTATTCAAAAAAATAATAGATCTTCCACTGCCTTTTCAGCTGTACTTCTCAACCACAGGTTTCCTTAAGTGCAGAGTATGGGCACTGCAGGATGTTTTGCTGACATTAAACTGACTTGGGGGGTGGGGAGGAAAAGAATCAAAGAGCATTCAGGTGTTTACCAATACTCCCAATTAAAAACTGACTGGTTTGAAGAATTTACTGAGTTGATTTCTCTTTCTGTTTCAAATGACAGACCAGGATTGTTACTGTGAATGCTGTGCTTTCAGAGCTTTCAATTTCATTTGTGTTTTGAATGGCTCTCTAAGATCTGGTCAAAAACATATTGCCACACTATATTCTGCAGAGGGTACCAAAAGATTTTTGCAGTGTGACCGTGGTAAATGTAAGAATACAGGTTTCTGTAAGCCCAGGTCATGGAAGTTTAAGGCCTTTGTTGTTTTCTCAACCATTTGAAAGAAAAATAATCTGCCTCTTATGGGTTTTCCACTTGGCAAGCTTGAAAGAAGTAATAAACCTGTTTTTCTTGGCTTGCTGCTTGCCTGTTCTGAGATTTGTAATGTGCTGGTACCTGAATGGGTTCTCTAACAGTCTGCCTTTTGTTCCTGTTTGTGGGATTTTTAACAGCAAAGTTATGATCTAATGGGGTTTAGATGTGGAGATTGTTAATTCTTTAATATTAAACTTGAAAAGTTGCTGTTTTAGTGTTCAGAAGTTAGAGCTTCATTGGGCAAGGCTGCAGTAGTTAACTTATGTAGAATCTGCCTAGTCACTCTTGAGCTGAAACTCTATCTTGGATCCAGGTTTGTGGTCTTATTTAATCATGAATATCATGAAAAAGAAGCCTTTAATTGCATTTGTAAGAAGCTTTTTGGGGTGGAGGACTGTCAGCCTTTAATGGTTTAGCTCTTGAAGTGGAGAAATCATGAATTTGAGGATCAAGAAGATCAAGAACCCAGTCAAGAATTCTCAAGGTTTTTTTGAATTTGAGGATAATAAACTGTTTTGCATAATTGTTCCTTGTGAATCTTTGCAGAGATGGAGGTAAAAGTTATTTAGCAAATAAAACTTGGTGGACCTGATGGTAGTTAAGGCGTTATTTTAAACTGGGAGGAAACATAGCTGTTACTGTTTGATTAATCTTTTATTAATGGTCACAGTTGGCCAACATACTTCCTTGACCTTGGTAAAGACGTACCTGGGTTTCTTTCCATTCTAGAAAAATCGCTGCTTGTATGTATTTGGTGGCCAGAGATCGAAGACGTATTTGAATGACTTCTTCAGTTACGACGTAGACAGCGATCACGTGGATATCATATCGGACGGCACCAAGAAAGATTCAGGGATGGGTAAGAGTAATTACATTGTCGTTTCTTCACTTGGTACAAAGGAGAAATATGATGTTAAGTAGGTGAAAGGCCAGCTCCAGTGTCCTGTGGTATCAGGTTGGCATCCTTAACTAGCCCTGTGTACCCGAGTAAACTCCACAGAATATAGGTTAAACCCATGCCATCTCTTTTGTCTCTCCTGTCATTTGACACTCGCCATCTTCAGCACAATACAAATAATTGATGTGTGAAGCCACAGAGCACCTCAAAAGGAAAAAAGCCTAACAAAATAAGAACTAAAAATACTCCTTTGAAACTCTAGCAAAGACCTGGGGCGGGGAAAGGCTGAAGAAGTTATTTTCTTTAAACCAGGAAAGGAGAAAGCAATTTTAGTTTTCACCAAATGAAAGGTGCCATAAAATGGAAATAATCTGCTTGGTTTGAGATGCAGAAAGGCAGGTAGGATGCTCAGAGACAGAGAATTGGAGTAGAAGGGCAGAGGTTATTTGGCCTGGCAGGGACTGACTAGAAAGATGAGACAAGTTGTCCTGTTAATGTTGTGCTAAGTTATAAGGGAGCACAAAGCAAAAACCCCCAGGAGGGGGCAGGAGCAAGGCTTCAATCCTATTTGGGTCATGCTGCTGGAGTTTTGTATACCAGAAACCTTTAAAAACACCCAAAAGGCGTTGTAGTGCAACCATAAACAACTGATTTTATACCTCTTCTCCTCAAATGACATAAAGAATGCTCTTTTTTTCCCAAAAAGGATGTCTGCATGTGTAAACACATTGCTTTCCTGTGGTGCAAATACCCTGATTTTCAGCATAGAGCTGAGAAGTGGCAATCTGTGTTGCGATGTGTACTGCTATAGGAGAGAAGTTAGGAAAACTTCTCAAGTTATGCACAGTTAGCCCCACTCTTGTTTTCTTCTCCTCAGTTGCCAAAATCCCAGGAAGCTAATTTATTGTGAGTTTAGGCAGCCTGTCCTTATTTTCATCAGGCTTGGTTTTTAGCAAGCGATTTTGCTGAACACTTGAAGTGAATTGTTGATGGTTAGGAGTTACTCTTTGCTCATTAATTTAGTTACACCAGGGAGGGAGAAGAGTGCCCAAGCTTTTGTTCTCTGGAGTCCTTTATTTACTTGAGTTCTTCCAAGAAAGAACTAGCTTGTATTGTTGATAATCTCCTTTATTAAGGTGCCTGCATGATGCCTGATGCTGCTCTACACACACCCACGCACCGTTTGTTGTCCTTGGAGCTTTTAAAGAAATTATTTTAGGTTTTTTTTTTCCCCATGAAATTGCTAGCATTCTGCCATTTTGCTTTTTTAAATCTGCATTTCTTTATAGCCAGGAGCTTTCAAACACTTGGCTTTAAGCTGACACCTGTGTCTACTTCACATTTAGCAATACCGAGCCTGTGGCTGGAGAAGACACTGAGCTCTTCTGCTCAGCACGTGCACTAATGGCGAGGTTCGGTGAAACAAAGGAGACTGTAATATTCAGCCCTCCTCCCTGTTCCTACAGGCCCTGAAGTGGTGAATAGTAGAGTTTGTAGGAAAATGACTCATTGGAAAGGGTTCATGAGTAGATTTTCAGTTTGCTGTTCTCCTGTGTGCTGAAAGTAAACAAACAAATTCGAACGTTTCCCTCGCTTTTTGAAAGAAAACACTAGGATTATTTGCATTTTAACAGGAAGGGAACAAAATGCTCATTAAATTCAAACAGCAACTGCTGACAAGAGTATTTTGACCCCAAAAAGCAAGTCTTTATTGTTTTCCTGTTGAGTGGTGATACACCATTTTGATCTGTAGGAACAAAGTGATTCCCTGACTGGTTGCTGTGAAGCTTTAAGCTGCTCGGTGTGTGATGAGTCAAGTTGAGGATGCCTGACCTGAATGTTCCTATAAAGTCCCATGACTACATTTTGTTCCTGGCTCACATGTGGCATTCAGTTCTATTCTTAGTTGAGCTATTTTGATTTTTACCCTCTCTGAAAGAACTTAATTGTGCATTTGTTTAAAATTTCCATTAGAGTGGTGAGATTTTAAAAATGATTATTAAAGTGGGTAGTTAAGGAATATCAGTAATATGGAGTTGTTGCAGTGCTAGAAAATGATTGGAATGATACGTTGCTTTTTCTGTTTTAATTTTCTGGATGAGATGTTGATGCTGTTTAGTGTTTCTTTGCTCTTAGTTGTGTGTTTGGTGATGATCCTGGATCCAATTTCTTATACAGGTGATGCGTTTGAGGGAATACTGGGTGATAGGTATCACTTTAAAATTTTTAATTGGAAGTAAAGAACAGTCATTTTAGCAAGCTTAGACATGAGGTTTTTTTTTTATTTTTAATGCTTTTTTTTAATGAACTTGCAGAAAAGTTCAAAGTTGATTAAGGTATAATTTCTAAAAGATGGGTTTTTACACAGCTTTGCCTATTAGATAGAAATGTCTCCTGACTTGATCTGCTTCAAACATGAAGAACCTTGTGGCTCTTCGTGTCTGCTGAATGCATTTACTAGTGGCCCTAGATTCCTTCTGCAGCTCATTGCATTAAAAAACCTAGTTCCACTTAAATATGAGAAAAAATTTCTTCACAGTGAGGGTGAGGGAACACTGGAAGGGGCTGCCCAGGGAGGTTGTGGAATCTCCTTCTCTGGAGACATTCAAAACCCACCTGGATGCGTTCATGTGTGGTCTGCTCTAGGTGTTCCTGCTCCAGCAGGGGGATTGGACTAGATGATCTTTCAAGGTCCCTTCCAATCCCTGATATTCTGTGAGAGCGCTACAGTGAAGTTAGGCCTTTAGGGGTGGTTGTCTTGCGGCTGCGTGATAAGTTATGAGCAAGAAATCTGTTATTTCAGCTAGAAAATAGACAAAAATGAGAGTGAGAAGCAGAACGCAACTGTGATAATGAGTTGGATGCAAATAAAGACAGTAGCGGTAGAAATTGGAGGAAGTACAGTTGAAGAACCTGTGGTTGGAGGAGGGGCTGAAATGTGTGTTGATGGACATACCCTTAAGCAGTTGTATACTTTAATTTTAAAAATAATTCATTGAACAATGAAAAGTCCCAAGCAAACCCAACTTGTCTATGACAGAATGTATGTTTGAAGCATACACGTGGTCTAGAGATGCCACTGGTGTCAGATGTCTTCAGAAGGCTCTATTGACACCTTGCCTGGCTTGCTCTAGCACACAATCATGGGCAGTCATTTTGCATTTAAGGGACCTACAGAGAACATTAGTGGTCAAGGTTCCTGGGATAATCTTGTTTGGCCTTGACTTAGGTGGTATGTCAGAGCTGTTGGTCAGAGACAGAATCTCCTGCAAGAGGATCAAGATGATGGAATCATAGAACTATAGAATGGTTTGGGTTGGAAGGAACCTTAAAAATCATAAAGTTCCACCTCCCTGGCCATGGGTAGGGACACCTCCCACCAGACCAGGTTGCCCAAAGCCCCATCTAGCCTGGCCTTGAACGCTTCTAGGGATGGGGCAGCCACAGCTTCTTTGGGCAACCTGGGCCAGTGTCTTATCCACCCTCACAGTCCTTTCTGATATTTAATCTAAATCTCCTCTCTTTCAGTTTAAAACCATTCCACCTTGTCCTATCACTCCCCTCCCTGTTAAAGAGTCCCTCCCGATCTCTCCTGGAGCCCCTTTAGGGACTGGAAGGGGCTCCACAGTCTCCTCTGAAACTTCTCTGGGCTGAACAACCCCAACTCTCTTAGCTTGTCCTCACAGCAGAAGGGCTCCAGCCCTCGCTGCATCTCTGTGGCCCTCTGCTGGACTCATTCCAACAGGCTTGAGTCCTTCATGTGCTTATGTGTATCCAGTAACTTCCAGAGTAAATGAGAACAACCCCTGGAGCTTCTTGTGGCCCCCTTTAAGGGTGAGGTACTTCTGATGGGCAAGCTGTGGATTGTTTTTTAGCTACCAGTGAAGTTCCTGGGTGTTTTGCTGGAGCTCGTTCTGGAGCTGTGCACCTGAGAGACGGGAGGATTCCTGGGTAAGGACCACGGACAGAGGCGACACAGCCCAGTCTGGGAAATGCTGGTTGGAAACATGACGGTGGCAGAAGAACAGTAATCAAACTAGAAAACAAAACCAGGCCAACATGGCCAGTAACCAACTCAGACAAGCCACCTGATTATCCCCCGTTGATCATCTTTTTGACACTCGACATGTCTTGCCCTTGTTCACTTTAAGGTCTATTTTGCCAGTCAGCACATCCCTTGCCATGGAAGCACTTTGGTTTGGGAGAGACCTTGTGTGCTTTTCATCTTTTGAGGTGCTTCTCTGAACCTGTTTCAGAATCCTTTCCCCCTGCTGTGAAGGTGAGGAGGAGAGCAGGCCATCACCAAATCCTAAGGAGGCTTTGCAGGACATGGTATAGCTGCAGAATTCCAGTCACATTTATCATCCGACCTGCTTTTTTTTCCCCTCAAAACTGTGTGTTGCTTGAGAGGGAACTGAGTGTTGGACCTCGGGTTGTTGCTTTTTCAACATGACAACCAAACTGGCCAAATGGTCTCCTCAGCTGCTCCTTGGCTGGCTGCCAAAGGCAGTCTCATCATGAAAAATCCAAGAGGATAATCATTATCTTGCTGCGTCAACAGCTGGCCTGTGTTGCTGTCTCCATCATTCATCGAGGTTTGCTCCAGTAAAGTTCAGGGGAGGTGCTGCTTCAGTTTTATATGGATTACAAGCAGTGGAATGGAGTAACGTGCTGACCTACCACATTTTTTTAAATTAATCCATCAGGGAGGTGCCAGATTGTGATGAACAGCGATATCCATGTGATGTAGTTGTCTCCTTTCTTTTTTTTTTTTTTCTTAATCACGAGGCGTCCCAAGGAGGGAGGATACTTGGAAGTCACTTGCAGTGGGATGGTGGGATCAGCAGTAACGTGTTCTGAGGGTTTCATAACTTGGTGGCTCTAAAAAGTTGTCAATGAACTTGCTTCCCTTCAATATCCTTCACGAATCCTTCAGAAGTGGTCTGCAGACTATGTGTTTTATGGCATTGTTTTGCCAACGCTGTGTTTCGAAGCATGTTTCAAAACACGATGCCAGGGGTGAGATTTAATTTCCCAACTTCTGTCTGGTACTACGAGAACCACATCTCTGTGAACTCCCATTTAATGCTTTGCAAACTCTGTGTTGTAAAACCTCTGTTTTCTCACTTAAAGACTGCTGGCAGCCAAGGTCGTGCTCGAAACAACAACTGTAGCTGTTTGCACATACAAGCCAAGCAATATTCATCCTGATAAAATGATCACTGTGATCAAATAAATGCCTGGAAGTAGGGTCTGTGGCAGTGGGAACGTGCCTATCTCATGCTTAAGTGTCACGTTGGTAGAAGAGCTTTTCCCATGTGTTATATTTAAATGGAAATTACATCGTACGCGGTTACTCAGCGTCTTATCGAAGCTTTCTCGGGAATTACTACTGGCTTATGTAACTGGCTGCTAACTCAAGGCCTGCACAGCTGAATATTGTTTTCAAATACTGAGGCCGTCAGCTTTTCATTTTTGCTGTATAAATAAGTGCAAATGTGAAGTTCTGGAGAGAGGACTCGGATCTCTTCCTTTCAATTAATTACTTATTGCCCTCTTAGCCTGGACTGGTTAATGAGATTATGGGGGGGGGAACTGCAGTGGCACAATAAAAAGCATTGGCTATCTATTAGGCTGTTGGGGGTTGTATTGTGTTTTGTAATGTGTCTGTGGAGCTTTTCCTCTTCAGTCAGTGATGTATTGTCAGAGGAGCCAAGTTGACATCACAGGCTGGTGCTGTGTTCAAAACAACCAGGGCTGAGTCCTCAGTCACTGATTTACATCTTTTGAGCTGGCTGCCCACAGCTGACCTGAGCGATCGCCGGGCCTGAGAGATGCTCTGAACGGGGTGAAATCCATGGATATTTGCTCCAAAACTGATTTACGTATACATGAAGAAGTAGGAGAGAGGTGGAACTTTCATGGAGCCGTTTTTACTGCTTTCTGCAGCCCTTGGATCTGATACACTGTGAATAAGAGTTCTTTCAGTGCATTGGCAGTACCCTGCCTGATTCCCACCCCTTGTTGTTTACGACTTTTTACTCTAAGCCTTAAAATAAATTAACCAAAAAAAAAAAAAGGCAATCATAAGCAATCAGTTACTTGTCACGAGTCCAGTTTTTCTCCTGTGCAGAATTAAATTTGCTTCCCAACGTACATTTTGGTTAGCTAAGTATCACAAGTACTTTTCACAAGTTTACAGCCCGTGTCCCTCTCTAATATGCTGACCGCAATCACTTGAATTATATCCAGTGTTTACTGCAAGTCCACTGCACTCCCAGACGATGAAGCTCTCTTACCCCCTAGTGGAAATGTTTGTCATGAGGATTTTATATAGCCCTTCTGCTCTGTCAGGGATCAGGCTTCCTCGGTTAACATCATCTTGATGTTTCTGTTGTGTTTAAAATACCACAGCATCTCCCTCTTACTGTGGAGGAGCTTCCCTTATTTCCTCATTGCTTTATTTTCAGGGACTTGTTTACCAAATTTGTGCTGTCTTGTGGGTTTGTTTTTGTTCTTTTTTTAATCCTATCTAACTTTCTAGCTCGGTCTTTCCCATGCAAAAGACTTAGATGTCAATATTTTTTCTAGCCTAAGGCACAACTAATGGCTTGAAGTTGCAGCAGGGTAGGTTTAGGCTAGAAAAGAAAATATCTCCTTGTGTGTTTGCTGGACGGTATTTAGGTTGGACATTAGGAAAAAATTCTTCACAGAAAGAGTGGTCAGTCACTGGAGTCGGCTGCCCAGGGAGGTGGTTGAGTCTCCATCCCTGTGTTTACGAGTAGATTGGATGTGGTGTTGAGGCATATGGTGCAGTGGAGAACTTGTAGAGTAGGGCTGATGGTTGGACTTGGTGATCCCAGGGGTCTCTTCCAACCTAAATGATTCTATGATTCTATGTGTTTAAGAGTCTATTAGATGTGGTGTTGAGGCATATGGTGTAGGGGAGAACTTTGTAGAGTAGGGCTGATGGTTGGACTTGATGATCCCAAGGGTCTCTTCCCAACCAAAATGATTCTATGAACTTAAATACGTGTTCTTCACAGTTGCTTAGATAGGCCAGAGAGTCCTGGAATGTGTTCAGAGAAGGGCAACAAAACTGGTGAGGGGTCTGGAGCACAAGTCCTGTGAGGAGCGGCTGAGGGAGCTGGGATTGTTTAGTCTGGAGAAAAGGAGGCTGAGGGGAGACCTCATTGCACTACAACTTCCTGAAGGGAGGTTGAGAAGCGGAGGGGGTTGGCCTCTTCTCACAGAGAACTTGCCATAGGACTCAAGGGAATGGCTACAAGTTGAGCTAGGGAAGACTGAGATTAGATGTCAGGAAAAACATTTTCTCCCAAAGAGTGGTCAGGCACTGGAATGGCCTGCCCAGGGAGGTGGTGGAGTCACTGTCCCTGGTGGTGTTCAAGAAGCGTCTGGCTGAGGTGCCACAAGGCATGATTTAGTAGCTCACCGGGTAGAATTGGTGACAGGACGATGGTTGGACTTAGATGATCTTGTAGGTCCTTTCCAATCTTGTGTTTCTATGATTCTATGTTGCTCCCCATCTTAGCCCTTTACGAAATGTAGGAATATATATATACTTAATATATATTTTTCTAGGCATTCTGTACTTCAGTCTCAAGAGAGATAGATGCACAACTGAGGGAAGCCTGACATTACTTGACTTAACTTTGGTTTGGATTGCAGTTGTTACTCAAATAATTCCTATTCTTACTGTTAAAAGTAAAAAAAAAACAAACAAGCCAGAGGCACTGAACTTTGGTGGCTTTTCCCTCCTCCATCATTTAAATAATAATTTCAGCTTCAGCATAAACTAAATAAGAAATTCATTTATTTAACAACATTTCAGGAGGAGGGACGGGACTTCAATAGAGAGGTTTTATATGCTCTCTGTATCAATGCTAATATAGCAACTGTATTCCTCATGATTATAATAATTTTCATCTCAATGAGCCTGAGGTGTATTAATGCTCAGAAGATTTGCCTGCTTATTTTTTTTTTCTAAAAACCTGGCACGGTCTCGAATGTTCAAAGAAGCAGATAGGGTTGCAAAGACATTTTCCGTGTCCATTAACGTTGCTGATCAAATTTAGATGGCTCTTCTGCTAGAAATGTCTCAAATATGCCTTGAATTTCATCTTTTTGGGTCAGTGATTCAGTGCAAGCAAACACATTACAGGATCCTTCTCAAAAATTAATGGTATTTAGTCTATAATTGTCTTTTTGTTCTCATTTTCCATACTGGGCAACTTTCACAGTACTCTTTAGTCTAATTTAAAAACTTCCTCGTGGTTTGCAGCGAAGACAAGGTATGTAGTTGTTGTGCCACCATTGTTCCCTGCCTTTTTGGTTTTTTTTTCCTCTGCTCTGACAATCATTTCCTTATAAACCGGATTAATTTTCATTTGAAACTTTGTGGCGAAATTAGGAGGTGAAAATAGGCAGTTTTAGGTTGATGAGAGCTCCAAAGGCTCTGCCTCCTGCTTTTCCATAAAACCATAGGTGGGAATTCTGTCTACTCTGACTCTGAGAATTAATCAGCTGAATATATTTTTCTACTTTTTCTACTGAAGTTTATGCAAGAGTTAAAGTGTTACGTATATATGATTTTTTTTTCCAAGAAATGTTTGGGTTTTTTTGTCTTTGCTAAATATTTTGGTAGGGGATTAAATGGTGGAAAGCCAAATGCTGCTCAGAATTATTTTTTTTAATTGCTAATTATGACTTTCCTGGCCTGGCAACTGGGAAGATTGGAGACTGAAACCTATCACGGAATGGGCTTGTAAAGCACCGTCTTGTGTGTTCTTGAACAGCGATATTAAACGGTTTATTAGCCTGGGGCTCGTCTTCTAGTCCGTGTGTGCAGTTCATAGTTAATTGCAGGGAAGAATTTGCAAAAGACGAGAGTTCTGAGAATTTTTCATGCCAAAAATCTTGATCGAAGGCCAGGAACCTTTTACCAGCCTTTGTAAACTGACCCAGAAAGAGAAATGAGACAAACAGGATCTGTAAACAAAAATCACGTGCTTTTCACAAATACATTTTGGAAGGATGGTTGCCCGGGAAACAGGAAATGGGGAATTATACAACAAACAAAAAGGACTGCCAAACAAATTTGCTGACCTTTTTTTTCGGGGAATTATGATGAAAACTGCTGGAATCCTCAATATTTCACCATATTTCTAAATTTCTGAAGGTGGAACAGAAGAATACCTTGGTATACCACAACTATTCAGAAAATACAAAAAAACCCACCCTTCTTGGTATCTTTATTCTAAAGGAAGCAATGCAAGGTTGTCAGCTATGGAATCTTTATTTTTTTTTCCCCAGTTTTTGGAATTAAGATTTCTGAAATCAGTGCTTCCTTTTTTGGCTAAGATAATAACAAAATCTCCCCACTAATATCCAACAGGATCATTTAGCTCTATCTTGAGACAGTTCCATCCTTGTTTCTGAGCTGGTAGGCTCCCAAATAGCTCTGCCCAGGACTTTTCCTGGGAAACAGTGAATCTTGGAATGGTTTTTGTGCTTCCCAGGAATCGCAGATAGAGAATCTGCATTGGACTTGTCCTGAGCAGGGAAGGAGTCAGCCTCTGGTTGATACATTTGGGCTTTGAGCAACCTGGTCTAGAGGAGAGTGTCCCTGTGCACAGCAGGGGGGTTGGAATGAGATGATTTTTAAGGTTCCTTCCAACCCAAACCCTCCTATAATTCCATGTTTCTTCTCCTCCTCCTCCTCCTCCCTCTCACCCTGCTTTGGACGGCTCATCGCTTGCTTGGGGACTTATTTCCATCTCCTAATTTGAGCTTTGCCATTTCAGTTTGAGGTTGTGCTAAATAACAAGATCGCTGTGGAGGAGAGGTCATAGAAAATGCCAGCTTGGGATCCTTCAGTCCCAAGTTTTGGTTTTATATGAAAGACAAAGAGGTGAAAATCATTAAAAGGAAGAAGATGGGCAAACTAAGTAGTGGTATTAAACTTAAGACATGCTTTATCCCAGGATATTGAGGAGGTAGTGACGTGAAACCTCATGCTTGTGCCATCGATACTGGAAAATCTGCTGAATTGCAGGGGGAGGGAAATGCACTTTCCTGATGCTTGTTCCTTTGCTCAGTATGTTAATTTTTATTTTTTTTTTATTGTCAGTTCCAATGACAGGTTTCACTCAAAGGGCTACCATTGATCCAGAACTGAATGAAATCCACGTCTTGTCAGGGCTCAGTAAAGACAAGGAGAAGCGGGAAGAGAATGTCAGAAATTCCTTCTGGATTTACGACATTGTGAGGAACAGCTGGTAAGTCAACGAAAATGTTAATTTTTATTTTTTTTTTACTGGCTCCCTTTAGAAGGCAACCCTACACAATCCTGTCTCCCATGAAATCTTAAAACATGGAATGGTAATGTTGAAGACAACTGAGTTCCCTTGAGGCACTGCTTTTTTTCCCCATAGCCTTTAGAGGCACCATGGAAATAAGCCAAATGAGGGAGAGAAAACATGTGAACTTCTTTATTGGAGGCAGGTGGAGAGGATGAGGGGAAGTAAGCTGTTATAAGAAGTTTTTCCTGTAGGAAACGTTCCAAGGCCAGGATTCATTGTCAGTGCAGCAAATACATAGAGTGGTTTGGGTTGGAAGGGACCTTAAAAATAATCCAGTTCCAACCCCCTGCCGTGGGCAGGGACACCTCCCACCCAACCAGGTTGCTCAAAACCCCATCCAGCCTGGCCTTGAACACCTCAAAGGATGGGGCATCCAGAGATTCCCGGGGCAACCCTGTTCCAATGTCTCTCACCATCCTCAAAGGAAAGAATTTCATCCTAATATCTAATCTAAATCTCCCCTCTCTCAATTTAAAACCATTCCCCCTCATCTTATCACTCCACTCCTTGATAGAAGAGTCCTTCCCCATTCAGTCCCATCTAAGTTTTTTATAGCAACACAGATGGTACTAGTTATTAGAAACGAAGGGAACAGCTCTGCTGTGTGAACTGTACTGGAGAAGCATTCATGTTAGATCTGTCAGCACTCCCCAGGCTGCAGGCAGTGGTACTTCAGCTGCTGGAGCCGATATTCTGGGAAAATATCTCCTTGTGTGTTTGCTGGATGGTATTTGGTTGGTGGTTGCCTCTGCCCCTTTCCAGATCTGGCAGCGGTTTTGTGTTCAAGGTCTCCTCTAATGTGGGGCCCATCACTTTGAAGGGTGTGAATGCTGTTTTGGGTTTTTTTTTTTAAATGGGGTTTCAGTTGGAAAAAAACAACTTGAGCCTGCTTGAAAATCAGTGATTGAAATGCTAGCTTTGCTGAAGTATCTGACCCATAGCTCTAATGTGCCCAAGATGGTATTCTCCGTATTGAAAACATTCTTCATGCTGACAATTCTACTGGCAAATAATGCAGCATCTATAGATACCACCAAAGCTCATGATATAAAAAATTCTCAATTTTTTTCATTTTTGGCTTGTGATTGAGGACTGTGTTCAGCCAAGGTGACCACCTTTGATTGTTGGATGGATTTCTTTGTAGAGCTAAGAACGGGGATGGGTTAATAGAGGACAGTATATAGAGAAGTAAGAAAATACTTGGTTTTATATGCTAAACAGTTCAAATGGACATCATTTCTACCTTACAGCCTTTCAGTAACTTTTTCTAATTCCTGTAGGCACTACTAATAGTTACTTACTGCTTTGTATTTCAGGTCTTGTGTCTATAAGAATGATCAAGCAGCAAAAGAGAATCCAGGTAAAAGCCTCCAGGAGGAGGAGCCCTGCCCAAGGTTTGCTCATCAACTGGTGTATGATGAGTTGCACAAGGTACGTGGCTCCAGATAGTTATATGTTGATTTTTTTAGTCTTACTGCTCTTCTGGTGGAGTAGCTTCTTCAAAGATGGTACAACGAATATAGCTTTTTGTATTGTGTTAGTCTGGTGGGTAACTTATCTTTTGAAATGAGATGCTGAGCTGCTTTTTGTGTGAATGTGAAGTTAAATATGTTCTAGGTTCTAGATAGCTTAAGAGAGATATCAATGTGCTGGAATGTGCAACAAAGCTGGTGAGAGGCCTGGAGAACAAGGCTTATGAGGATCGATTGAGGGAGTTGGGGTTGTTTAGTTTGAGGAAGAGGAGGCTGAGGGGAGACCTCATCACTCTCTACAGCTGCTTGAAAGGGCATTGTAGAGAGGTTGGTGCTGGTCTCTTCTCACGGGCAATGAGCGACAGAACAAGAGGGAATGGCTTCATGCTGCAGCAGGGGAGGGTTAGGCTGGACATGAGGAAGAAGTTTTTCACAGAGAGAGTGGTCAGTCAGTGGAATCAGCTGCCCAGGGAGGTGGTGGAGTCACCCTCCCTGACTGTGTAGTAGATTAGTAGATTTCAGAGTAGATTAGATGTGGTGTTGAGGGATGTGGTGTAGGGGAGAACTTGTAGAGTAGGGCTGATGGTTGGACTTGATGATCCCAGGGGTCTCTTCCAACCTAAATGATTCTATGATTCTATGATTCTAGGTGAAATCCAAATGCAGGCAATAGGACTTATATAGATATATACACTAAGTCTCTACAAGTTGTCAAGTGTCAGGCTCCCAGTTTTTTTTGGGAACACTTGAAGCTTTGTTCATTATCTTCAGGGACTTAATCTCACAATCTGTTAGTGACTAAATGGTCACAGAGTTCTCAACCTTTCCAGGAGAAAGTGTGTTTGGATAAACTAATTGCCATTAAGAAGCTGCTCTGAGAGAGGTGCCTTGCTTTGCCCTGCCTGTCAGAAGCAACTGTCACTCTTCAGCACTAGCTGTCTTTAATGGGCACATTCATGCTTAAATAGACTCAAAATTGTGCATAGTGTCCATGACCACTCACTAAATCTCGGGGTTTGTGCATAAGACCCAGAAAGCACAAACCCATGGGTTGGGTTATTATGACTTCATTAACCTATGAATTTTAATCACTGTGGCACACTTGATTAACCTTTCACAGATACTGAAATAAACTGTTTGTAGAATTTGATTTTAGCCTGAAACAGTCTGAGCTCAAAAAGACAAATATACTTTAGTCTTATCGTTCCATGGGATGTTAATCAAGTTTGGGAAACCCAACTAGAGCCTAAAAGTCTGGAGATGAGGGGAGGGAGGATTTTAAGGAAGATTGGGTACAACTTCTCTGTGGAAAACTTGGATGATTTGTCTTCCTCATTACCATCCAACACTAATGTTGTGCCTTTAATGGCTCACTCCTAAGTCTAAGGTACCATGAGATTGAGTGTAGTATTTAATAAGTTACTGTGAAGGTTGCTAAACCATGGCAGTGGCCCAGCCTTTATCTGAAGAGCTGTTTGATGTGCTTGTTTTGAAGAGTCTTATTTTTAGAAACATCTGTTCAAATGACCTTTCTCAACTCCTCTGGTATAAATATGGAGAGCCTACATCAGAGGGATGCAGAATACATTGTTTTGAGTGATTATTTTTAAAGCTGTAGAGAAAGGTAACCTGTTGGACTTCTTGAGCCTCGCTGTTTGAAGGCCTTTTGTTGCGTGTTCAATATCAACAGTTCAGAGTCTGAAACGCCAAATGATGTTAAGGAATTAAAAAAAAAGTGAAGAACTAACCAGTCTTTTTTTAACAGTTCCACTTTTCTTGAGATTTGTGTCTCTCTGTAAGTCCAGCCTTGCATTACGAAGGTGTTTTATGCTGAAATTATCAGAATGGCTGTTAGACTACCCCATTTGTGCAACCTTGAAGAAAAAACAAAATAACATTGTGTTTATATTAAATATTTCCATGATTTCTCAGAGTGTGGGATACCAGAACTTTGTTTTAAGACAGTCAGAGTGAATGGTTGGGAATTCTGATTCTAGATAAGATCGGTCTTTTCATCTTTGGTTCTTCTTAGCATTAGCTGCCTTTTTTTTTTTGTTTCCTTTTATTCTTTATTCAGTTAGCTCTTTCCTTTGTGCCCAGTGTTATGTTGAGTTTGTTGTAGCAAGGCACCTGCATTGAGGTGAGACAAACCTGCCCTTCCGGAGACTATGGAAATATTTTCCTCTAGAAGTCAAATTAAAGCTCTGTAAAGTTTATGGCACGTGTGGGGACACAGACCTGATGGTCATCTCCCAAGATGATGCTGGACTGGGCTTGTTGTCACTTTACTTTGAGCATCTTTAGGACTTCCCTGCTCACTTTGCTCATGACCGTTGTCTCCGGGGAAGATAATGGTCTTTGCTGCCTCAAGCATAAGGCTGTTTGTCTGAACTGTGGTGCCTTAGTCACGCACCCTCCCTGACAGGGCTGTGAGCGGAGCCCCAGCATTAGTCTAAAAAGTCTCTTTTATCCTGAGTTTTCCTTAGAAGCCATAAATGTTTCTTCTTCAAAGAAAATGTGTGATTTACCCACAATTATGTGGGTAAATCTGCTCACCCCCAAATTAAAGAAGGGTTTAGAACAGGTGCCTTCATTTAGCCTCTCATGACAGGGAGAATTTGAAGCCTTTGAGGACAAGACTGGAGAAGAGGCTGATAATCCATCAGTTTGAGTATTGTTTGCATCAAGTATTTTGAAGAAGGCAACAACAATTGGCTCAGATCCTTCTTTTCTGCTCATATTTTACGTTCTTAAGGATTTATCACACTCGTGGGTTTTTCCTAAAGAAAGAGATTGCGTGGTTTGTGGATGTTTGTTTATAAGTATCTCAGGAATCTGCTAGAGGGAGGTTCTAACACTGCAGCTTTTTAATTATCTTAAAATATAAACAGTTTAAGTGAACTTTCTTCATCTCCTAGGGGACAAAGTAAGGCTAATAAGAAGATGGCGCAGCTTGTCTAACAGGCATAGTTTTCTCCCTCCAGAATCAAGCTCTCCAAAGATGTTAACTTAATAAATAGTCTTTATTTAGCAGATGTACACAATCAACTTTTTGATCTGCCTCTCACTTGCTTAGGTTCATTACTTATTTGGAGGGAATCCTGGTAAATCCTGCTCTCCCAAGATGAGATTAGATGATTTCTGGTCTCTGAAGCTCTGTCGACCTTCAAAGGAATACCTGCTAAGACACTGCAAATACCTCATAAGAAAGCACAGGTACAGAAACAGAAGTAGTTTTGCAATTTTCTTTTCCCAAGTTGCTAAAACTTGGTGTATCTTGTAAACTGGTTTGAGAAATGTCACTTCATTGGTTATATAATGGTGTGCAGGTTTCTTGATGATTTGTCTTTTTTTTTTGTGTGTAATTATTTTAATAACAAAAAGCAGCAGAGCAGGAGTAAAACACAAAATTAACCTTGTTCTGGTTTTACGATGTTATTCCAAAACCAGAAAAATCTGGCAATTGTGTGGGGAGTCATGGGGAATTTTTAGATTCCCTTTTCTCTCTGCTGCTCATCAACATGTGTTTTGGTGCTGTCACCTCCCAAGGAAATGGAGTATGTTTCTGAAACACTGTGCTAAGAGATAGTAACAGCTCGCAACGATGCTAATGAAGTCTGGGGGCTGGATTCCTTTGCACATCTGAAACTCAACCATGGTGAGGTTGTCAGAGTTTCTCATTCAGAATCCCTTGAAAGAGCTCATTTTATGCAGAATTCAGCTTTGCTGTGATGCTTCTTGCACTCTGGACGCTTCAGAGCTGCCTTATATTTGCTATTTAGGGCAACAGCTTTTCAAAATCAAGCTTACGGTGTTGCCTTAGGCAAGGAATCACAGCAGCAAGACAGCCTTTCAAGACCCAGCAAATTATCTAAAGCCAATAAATAGCTCTTTCTGCGTTCTTGGAGAGAATACTTTGTTAGCAGGATCTGCCAAGAGTTGGAGGTTGGTTTTTACTGACAGCGTTTTACTTCTGAGGCAGCAAGTGATTTGCTGTACTCGACTCACGGTCCCTGAAGCTGGACGATGCCTTTTGCAGGTTGGCCACATGATAGCCCCAAATACCTACAAGAACAAATAGAGGTCTTGCCCAGTAATCCGGGGGATTTATTAACCTACGTGTGGTCATATGCAAGTATTCCCCTGGCAGGGGGGAATAGGTAACTTTTAAAACCTCACCCTTTCTAGGCTTCCACCCAGCTCAGGGCTGCAGGGAAGTAGCTCTGTTCACTGAGGATGCTGAGTCCAAAGTAATTTTCTAAGGGCTCAATATTAGCTTCTTCAGGAAATTTACAGTTTCTGTTTGTTAGCAGAAAATGAGAAAATAATGGTGGTGGTGCACAGGATTTTTATGTTCATGTGCTCTTTCCAAATGTGGGATTTTAAGGCTCAGTATTGATTGAATCCAGAGATTTTTACCCCCATCTGGCAGAAGCAGAGAGCGTTCTCCATCCCTGTACTTCCAGGAATGTAAATATCCCTGGGACTGGAGCTCTCAGGGCTTGCCTGGTTTGAACTGTGCTCCTCACAGGAGGTGCTACTCATACCTTACTTTATTTGTGGAAAACAAACTGTACTAAATGTTTTATAATTACGTGTTTTGGTCTGGCCTGAAAGCAGGTACTCCAGGAAACAGGAGGCCAAGCTGCCATTAACATTGTTTTATTTGGAAATGTTTGGCTGAAAGTTCCATTCGATAGGGCCTGCTCTTTTAGAAATAGTAGTGCTTAGTGCTGAAGGAAATGGTTGAGCTAGTGTTTTCTGTCTCTTCTTTGCAGGTTTGAAGAAAAAGCTCAGACTGACCCTCTTAGTGCACTGAAGTACCTGCAGAATGATTTGTATGTGACTGTGGATCACTCAGACCCCGAGGAGACAAAAGAGGTAGCAAAGAACCATTGTGTCTTACTTATAAAGAAATGTAAACTGTCTTCTCACGTGGCTTTAAGCCTTTTAAATCTTCTCTTCAGTTTTTAAAAAGCCCTACAGGTGCCTGACACTTCACTGTATCATCTGTTTCTCCGCGCTAAAGATGGTACAGCTTTAGAAACAGTCATTTTACAACTGCAGATAAAATAGCTTTTGTACTCCTAATAGCAAAGACTAGGCCTTTGTTTTAATTCCAATGTACTGGTGTGTATTTTGGGAGCTTTAATTGAAATGTAAACTCTCTGAAATGTCATGAGTCTGTAGTTGGTTGTGTGGTGGAAAGCGAATAGAAACTCTTATTCAGGCTGCCTTTTGGCTTGTCAATATTAAATAACTGGGGGAGAGAAAGAGGTTTTTCTCTAAATTGTAAGTATTTCTGGAAGTAGATTGTATATAACATTACTTGTTAACCTTAAACTCTTATTTCCCCTGCCTTTTGAATATTATCCAGTAGGCATGTCCATTTGTTCCAGGAATTTATTCTCATTTCCTGTTTTGATTCCATTACTGTGGGACGTGTCACTTCACAGCATGAATTAAAGAAATAGAAAAAAGTGTCAGATAAAGTGGTTGATTTGACTCTGCCATTAATTTCCACGTGGAAGTTGGGGCAGGCAGCTGGATGTACAAGTGTTTGGCTCCTTACGGGTAGAAGAGGAAGAGGAGACTGTGGTTCTTACCCTCTTCTTGCATTAATGACTCGGGAAGTGATTCGACAGCTCCTCTATAAAACTGGCATAAGGGAATGGGCGCCGTTATTCCATGCTGAGTCTGTTTAATCTGTTGGGTTTAACTTGTTACTTCAGATAAAAGAGCGTTATACAAGCACCAAAGCTTTTGAGGGAGAATATGCTTCTTGTGTGTGCACAGTATAGAATGGTGGAATTAGAAGAATCGAGTTAAAAAAACCAATTACTTGTATCAGGATCTTGGAACCAGTCATGTTTGTCATAAATTCTGGTTAGCCTTTGTGAATATGTGCTCCAGTGAGACATTTAAGCGCTGTGCCTTAAATTCTCTGTTAGAGGGTTTCTCATTTAAATTGTTCCATATCAAGTAGTTTTACATCCTTTCTAGGCGTTTCTGGCATAGGAAAAAACAGTTAGTGCTGCTTTTCTTCAGGTAAAAAAGGAGGGTTGTTTGTATCTTTATAACCCATTCATCGTGTTTCATGGGGGCTCAGCCCAGTTATCACAGAATCACAGAATATCAGGGATTGGAAGGGACCTCGAAAGATCATTCAGTCCAATCTCCCTGCTGGAGCAGGAACACCCAGAGCAGGTCACACAGGAACGTGTCCAGGAGAGTTTTGAATGTCTCCAGAGAAGGAGACTCCACAACCTCCCTGGGCAGCCCCTTCCAGGGTTCAGTCACTCTCACTGTGAAGATGTTTTTCCTCATATTTAACTGGAATCTCCTCTATTCCAGCTTGCACCCATTGCCCCTTTTCCTGTCCTTGGACATCACTGAGAAGAGCCTGGCTCCATCCTCCTGACACTCACCCTTTACATATTCATAAGCATTAATAAGGTCGCCCCTCAGTCTCCTCTTCTCCAAGCTAAAGAGACCCAGCTCCCTCAGCCTTTCCTCCTATGGGAGATGCTCCACTCCCTCCATCATCTTGGTAGCCCTGCCCTGGACTCTCTCCAGCAGTTCCCTGTCCTTCTGCAACTGAGGGGCCCAGAACTGGACACAATATTCCAGATGGGGTCTCACCAGGGCAGAGTAGAGGGGGAGGAGAACCTCTCGTGACCTACTGACCACCCCCCTTCTAATACACCCCAGGATGCCATTGGCCTTCTTGGCCATGAGGGCACAGTGCTGGCTCATGGTCATCCTGCTGCCCACCAGGATCCCCAGGTCCCTTTCCCCTACGCTGCTCTCCAACAGATCATTTCCCTACCTATACTGGTCCCTGGGGTTGTTCTTGCCCAGATGCCAGACTCTACACTTGTCCTTGTTATATTTCATTAAATTTCTCCCTGCCCAACTCTCCAGCCTGTCCAGGTCCCACTGAATGGCAGCACGGCCTTCTGGCGTGTCAGCCACTCCTCCCAGTTTGGTGTCATCAGCAAACTTGCTGATAGTGGGAGCACTTTTCTCATCCTATTTGAACCTCTAATAACCTATAACAACCATTCTGATGCTCTCTTCTCCCCTTCTCCTTCACCACCCGCTATAAGACCATGTCCCATGTTCTCTGATCTTCCTTTCTCTCTGTCATACCTGTGTGCTGGTTGCCCCATCATGCCAGTGGAAGCCATGTCTCTCTTTTGACCAGCTTCTCCCAGAGAAATTTTGCAGGTTGTGCCTTTATATTGCCTGAACAGAAAATATTTGTGGTGTCATGAGCAAGCTCCCTTTCTTTTAGTCCTTGCTGCCTCCTGTCACCAACAGGCCAAAGGAACTGCTTGAAAAGTGGCACATCTGGCACAGGAAATCCTTTAATATTCTTTATTTGATATTCCCAATTCAATATCTAGTATTTAACTTGTCCACCTTGTAAGAATGAAGAATTTACCTGACCACGCAGAGTCCTCTGAGATCGTGGGGAAAAGTTCTAGCTTTATTGTACAAGGTTAGAAATAATATAAAATGATTTTTAAAAAATTATCCCTTTTCACAGAACTTAGTAATGGGCTGCACTTTAATGATCTGATGTGTGAGCTTAGGGAGCTCCATCCAGCTGGGCTTTGTGTTTTGTGAATCCTTTCCCTGCAGCCCTAGTGCCTGCTCCCAACAAGATTCCATAGCTTCTGTCCATCGTGCTGGTTTGAAGTGTTCAGCAGAACTAAAACCTCAGTTCCAGGAGTCTCCTAAAACCATTTCGCCATCGCTGGGAGGCTTTTTTTGGTTGGGCTTGGGTGTTTTTTGGTGTGGTTTTGGTTTGGTTTTTCTTTCTTATCTCTCCCCCCCACCCCCCCTTCCAAATTGCGTTGGTCAAAAAGTTTTAACTTCCAAAGGATTTTATGCTGGAACAGAACTGCCAGGTATATGGCCTGGCGCCAGCCACTGCACTGGTACTGACTGGGTGCCTTTCCAGTTGACGTCAATTTACCTTCCGGTTATCGCATTGAGTTGGCTTTTTGCTCTGGCCTTTACATCTTCAAATAGCTCTGGTGCTTTCCAAGGGACTGACGCAGGCGTTTTGGATTCTGTGTCAGATTTCAAGCCGGGGGGTTTGATTGTGTGTCTCAGCCCAGACACCTACATACTCTGCCTCTAGTTGTAACTGAGATTGTCCTAATTGATACCAAAGACCGTGTTTCTCATCAGCTTGCTGTGCTACAGCTGTTGAATGTTTTAAAGCTTCTTAGTGGGGCAAATCTTAAGGGAGCTTTTTCTTCCCCTTCCTCCTGTTCTTTTCCCTCTTTCCAGGACAATTGTTCAATTTGGGAAGGACCAAGCTGAATAGGTTTGTCACCAGCGTTTTGCCGCATTTCTCTTAGAAACTGGCCGGCGTGGCTTCATGTTTTATGGATTGGGATATGGGTAGTGTTGTATAATATTAGAAGCAGGATTTCACGTTGAGGTAAGGCTTACTTTTGCTTTATAGTAGAAATAATTTCTTCTAACTTGGTTAGGCAAGTCTCTTCAGCTGTTTGGAGCTGGATGCCAAAGAAAATAAACAGACTGTTCTTGAAACCGGCTTTGGCGTTAGCAACCGATTTTGTTTAAAGTAGCGTGAATGATTGACAGTAGGAACATACCCCCAGATTTTCAGTCCTTTGTTGTGGATTTTAGGGATGTTAATAGGATTATAGAGGTGTGTGTGTGTGGGGTTTCTTCATTTTTTATTATTGTAAAGTGAAGTAGGTGTCTTCAAGTCACATCTATTGCACGGGTGCCTGTTTTAGTAGTCACAGGCTACAGGCCAGCTCTGTCTCTTCTGCTGTTGCCCACAAATGCAGATCCAGTTCTCTTTAACTGTGATTCTGCTGGAAATCTCTTAAACCCTCGTCAGTTTAGGTTTTTTTGGATCAGTGAATCCTTTTGTTTTTTACCATCTGTGGATTAATAGCTCTACCTCTCTATGTAAAGGAAGGTAGATGCCAAGAGCATGTGGAAGCTTGTCCATGTGTTCTAGTCCACAGGGAGGTTGAAGTTGTATAAAAAAAACCCTGGCATTTGTGGGTGTAAAAAATTCTGGTGACACGGGTGTTCGTGACGTCGTGTGGTTAGTAGGTCAAGAGAGGTTCTCCTCCCCCTCTACTCTGCCCTGGTGAGACCCCATCTGGAATACTGTGTCCAGTTCTGGGCCCCTCAGTTGCAGAAGGACAGGGAACTGCTGGAGAGAGTCCAGGGCAGGGCTACCAAGATGATGAAGGAAGTGGAGCATCTCCCGAAGGAGGAAAGGCTGAGGGAGCTGGGTCTCTTGAGCTTGGAGAAGACTGAGGGGTGACCTTATTAATGTGTATAAGTATGTAAAGGGTGAGTGTCAGGAGGATGGAGCCAGGCTCTTCTCAGTGACATCCAATGATAGGACAAGGGGCAATGGGTGCAAGCTGGAACAGAGGAGATTCCAGTTAAATATGAGGAAAAACTTCTTCACAGTGAGAGTGACTGAACACTGGCAGGGGCTGCCCAGGGAGGTTGTGGAGTCTCCTTCTCTGGAGACATTCAAAACTCTCCTGGACACGTTCCTGTGTGACCTGCTCTGGGTGTTCCTACTCCAGCAGGGGGATTGGACTAGATGATCTTTCAAGGTCCCCTCCAATCCCTGATACTTTGTGATTCTGTGATTCTTAGTGCCTTTGCTGGTAGTTTGGAAGCAGAGGTTTTTAAAGAGAAAAGGATGGTCAAACTAGAAAAATCAACATGAATTCCAAGCATTATACTTGAGTCAAGGAAAAAATAGGTGCCATTAAAGGACAAAAAATAATAGTCACTAGGTCACCCACAAGGCTAAAGGTGTTCTTCTCAGAACACTGAAATAATCATACCCAGATAATTTCCACTGCTTAGTGGGCTGTAAAAGAAATCAAATTGATAGGAACAAATGGCCAGTGCTGCCCAAGTAAAGGGGGGTAAGATGGTTTCATACGTTGAGATTCAACAACTGGTGAAGCTCGACCCCACGGCTGTTGTAAAACAGATACAAAGTGCAGGTCAAACTCACAGTATGTTTTTCTTGGAGCATGGTGGGAGAAAGAGCAAGGACCTGGAGGCCAATTGGAGGCCTGACTAGCTTGTAGGCTGAGGCTGGAGGCCCCTGTTCAAGGCCGCTTCATACTTTCCATTCTTAAGACCTTGTCTTTAGTAAATTTGCCAGATAAAGCCAGCGGGGCCCAAAAGTATTGTTTGAGGCTGCATTAGACTGATATTTCTGGGAAAAATTGAAGCCCAAATGGGAAAAATAGTTCTAGGAAGAAGCTAAGAAAAGCCTGCTTCTCTTCTTCGTGTCCTGCTGTGATTCTTTGTAAAGCGTCAGAGTCCGAGTGCTGCAGGAGCAGAGGCTTTGGAGCCAAGGAGCCTTTAGAAAAACAGCCTTCAGCCTTCCCAACTTCAGCTAGTGACGGCTCTGTCCTCAAAGGATTGGAGCTGCTCGTTGCTTCTTTGAGCCTACAGGACGAGGCACCGTCCCAGCAGAACGAGTCAGAGCCGAGGAACTGCTCTAGGCTGTGATCTGAGCACTCACTGTACAGACATCAGGAAGGAAGAATTAGATCTGATTCATCCAACCTGCCAGGTACCTCAAAAAGAGTTGCTCCTTTCCTCCCCCCGGAGTGTTAACCATTTAATTTGGGCAAAAGGCAGAGGCTTGCAGAAAATAGAGTAGAAGTTGCATGAATTCTGCCACGTGGCAGAATTGCTTTTTCTCTGCTGTAGGTAGAAACTTAATAAAGTACATTCAGCTGATAATAGAACAATAATGTTGGAAACATAAAGGCTGCAAGCTGGAAAATGCCAGGCTTAATATTACCCATGTAGTCTTAATTTAGCCTCCCTGAATGTGGTTGATTATATTAGTTAACCTTATATTGGTCAGCCAGATTTATATAAATAATATAACCTTATATTAGTTAACCAGATACATGTCTAAGGAACCCCCTGCCTCTGTTGGGAGGGTGGGTTGGATCTCTGGGAGAGAGGTTAATTGTGTAACGAAGGGAGCTGTTGTCTTTTGAATGGAGGCTTAATTTGGAAGGGATGAAGCGAAGCCAGCGAGCCAGAGGGATTGGCAGAAGAAAACGGGTGGTGGTGTGATTAAAGCAGTTGGGTGCTTCTGCTGTATAATTGAATTCTGGTCCTGCCTCTGTAACGAAGTTGCTATGTGACGTTAAGCAAATTGTTTTTCCTAGATGGTCATTAATTGGGTTCTACATTCTGGTGCCTGATGGGAGAGATCTGAGGTGTGATTCGCTTGAGGGCTTTGCTCTTCTGGCTGCAAGTGAATTCAGAAGCTGCTGCACAATACTATGTCTTTTGAAAAGTCAGATTCTAGTAGTTTCAAATAAGGGACCCGGAATTAATCAGAATTCGTAGTGCTGCCTGTTACGATAACAATTAAAATGATAGAAAAACCTGATAAGGATACTAATTCCTTTTTTTAGAGTAGAGTTTGAACTTCAGGAAGAAAATACTGCATTGGATTTATGCTGTGTGGGGTGTGTAGGAGACCTGGTCTTGAGAAACCAGTAACCTTCCTATGCTCTGGAAAAAAACTAGAGGTCCCTTGGGAGAGAGCATCACAGGGTTTGCTGGCATCGTACTGCAGATGCAGAGGGAACAGGCTGAGGCTCAGTGCTGTTGCTAGCTGGTGTTCTTAACGTACCTGCTTGACTTTTGTATCCAAAAGTGTTTTTTAAACATGAACTGATAGATAAAATATCATTTCAAAACGAGCAAACAACAGACCTCAATGCTATCTGAAGTGCAGCGCCATCAGGGAAGAAGGAGACAAGATACTCCTTCCCCATCAAGCTGGAAAGCCACTCGTAGCTGTGAAAACCCACCACGCTTCATGCAGATGGGGCTGGAATACTTGGCAGGGGGCCAGGGTCTTTTCAATGTATTTTTGGTCTCAGTTGAGCGAGTTTGGTAGCTCAGTACTGCTTATTATGTCTCTTAGTTGGGCATCCTGAGCCCCAGCCTCAAACATGGCTTAATGTCTATGTACAGAGGGGTGGCTGCTGGCGTTGCGTGACTGAACACTGGAAGGGGCTGCCCAGGGAGGTTGTGGAGTCTCCTGCTCTGGAGACATTCAAAACTCGCCTGGACGCGTTCCTATGTGACCTGGTCTAGGTGTTCCTGCTCCAGCAGGGGGACTGGACTAGATGATCTTTCAAGATCCCTTCCAATCCCGGATATTCTGTGATATTTTGTGAAGCAAAGGAACCCCTGGAAGTATGTGGTGTCCACTTTGTCCTGGCAGAGCTGGCTTTGTGCACTACCAGGCAGCTGGCAGCAGGTCCCAAAGGCAGTTGTGTGGGTGGGAAAGATGGCCAGGACGTGGCATTCGCTATCAGAAACAGCACAGATTTAGCCACTGGTTTTATTGGAACTTTCTGGAGCTATTTATGCTGGGCATCTGTTTAAGTTGCTGATTTGGTGCCAAGCAACTCTGTCAAGTTACTCTGAAACGCACGTGCAGCATTGCAGTGACTTGTGGTTTCACGGAACCAGACCTCCCGCTCAAGAGGGTGCTTAATCAGCCTCTTCTCCCTCTTCTGCAGTTTGTTAAGCCTGTATCTTGCCAATGGTGTCCCGGGGTGCATCAAGAAGAGTTGTGGCCAGCAGGTCGAGGGAGGTCATCCTCCCGAGTTCCAGAAGGACAGGGAACGGCTGGAGAGAGTCCAGCAAAGGGCTATGAAGATGATCAGGGCACTAGAATATCTCTCTTACAAGGAAAGACCAAGCTGGATGGGGCTTTGAGCAGCCTGCTGTAGTAGGAGGTGTCCCTGCCCATGGCAGGGAGGTTGGAACTGGACGATCTTGAAGGTCCCTTCCAACTCTTGACCTTTCTATGGTTCTGTGAAAGGTGGAGGGACTTGGGTCTGGAAAAGACAAGACTGAGGGGGGATCTGATCAACACCTATAAATACTTAAAGGGTGGGTATCAGGAGGATGGGGCCAGTCTTTTTTCAGTGGTGCCCAGTGACAGGACAAGAGGTAACAGGCACAAACTACAACACAGGAAGTTCCACCTAAACACGAGGTGGAACTTCTTTTCCTCAAGGGTGGCAGAGCCCTGGAGCAGACTGTCCACAGAGGTGGTGGCACCTCCATCTTTGGAGATATTCAAAACCTTCATGGACGTGTTCCTGTGCAACCTGCTCTGGATGAACCTGCTGTGGCAGGGGGTTGGACTAGATGATTTCTAGAGGTCCCTTCCAACTCCATTGTCATTCTGTGGTTCTGTGATCTTTCTAACTGTTCTGGAATACCTCCAGTGCTAGCTTCATGTGAGAGCTTCCTCAAAAGATGAAAACTTGTTCTGGTCCTTGACTGTTTTTTTTTGGTGTGTGTGTGTGGTGTTTTTTCACTTTGTCATGTTGAAAGTGATCTTACTGCGATGTTTTTGTGCCTTCTTGCACTTTGTTGTAATTTTACCTTCTTGTAGCAGCCTTTTACGCTCGTGACTTTTTATGGTTTTGTCCTTGAATGTTTTTCTGTGGAAGCTCTGCAACCCTGACTCCTTTGAACTTTCTTTGCAGAGCCTGGTTTTCAAACCACTTGGGTTTTTTTCTTTTTTTTTTCTAGTGCTTCCCTCATATGTTGCTAATTGATACAGGGCATCCACAAGTGGTTGCCCTGTTGTAGACAAGACTTACAAGCCTTAATAACGGCAGGAGACTTGATTTGTTTGAAGATCCTCCTCCTTTTCATGCATTTTCTATGCATTTGTCAGTTCTGCAGTAGGATGATACTGAGCTGTTAGAAATCCTAAATGCATTTTCACAGAGCTGATTTACCCCAACCTGTTCTGCATGGCTCATTATGCCTGTTCACGTTGATTAGTTTGACGAAGAGGAGGCTGAGGGGAGACCTCATCACTCTCTACAACTGCTTGAAAGGGCACTGTAGAGATATTGGTGCTGGTCTCTTCTCACGGGCAATGAGCGACAGGACAAGAGGGAATGGCTGCAAGCTGCAGCAGGGTAGGTTTAGGCTAGACATTAGGAAAAAAATTTTCACGGAGAGAGTGGTCAGTCAGTGGAATCAGCTGCCCAGGGAGGTGGTGGAGTCCCCATCCCTGACTGTGTTTAAGAGCAGATTAGATGTGGTGTTGAGGGATCTAGTGTAGGGGAGAACTTGTAGAGTAGGGCTGATGGTTGGACTTGATGATCCCAGGGGTCTCTTCCAACCTAAATGATTCTATGATTCTATGATTCTATGATTTGCGCTTGGCCCTAATGAAGTACACCTCAATCCATTGTTATAAGCTGGATGAAATGGAAAACCAGCCCGAAGCCTGTCTGCTCCCAGCTCTGTCCGTCTGTCTGAGCATGGTGCAAGGTCCCTGGACTCGGTCTGTGCCCTGTTCTGTCAAGCCAGGTTATCACTGAAAACCCAGAATGATGCTGACCCAGGGGCACAGATGAATCAGATGTGATTCATGGCTCCATTTTGATGTCAAACCACCGACGGCTGCGCACGTTTGACCCCTTTGCCATTCCCTGTTAGCTTAATCTAGGGGGTGCCTCCATAATTTGCCTTAAATATCATGTAAAAGCATCAGAAGTCCTATGAAAGTCAAAATGGACAATGTCTACTGCCAAGTCCCCTCTGTAGGGCCTGCTGCCTTGTTGTAAAAGAAATCAGACTGACGTGATACAACTTGTTGTTGCCAAGTCCACATTGGCAGCTACTCGTCACCTTCGCCACTCTGAGGCCTGTGACTTGTCTGTGTTCCCATTTTTTTTTCCTTGAAACTGAAATTAAACTGATGGATATGCAATTCCTGGCTGTTCTTCCCGCTCCTTCCCTGAACATATTTGCTTCTCTTCTGTTTCCCTTCCTTCTTTTCTTTCCTTCGGGCTGTCTGCTGTGAAGACACACAGATAGGAGACAAAGGATTACAAGCCTTTAAGGGATCTGCTAATTCTTTAAGAAAACATGACAAAGCACTAAGCTTTGCTACGATGTGGGTAACTGAAAACAGCAGCTGTGGCAGAGAAAGATATTGTGTTCATTGTCTATCAGTAAAACATTAAGGGAGAATAAAACCGTGAATATGTTGCTTGCAACGTTTTTATTCATGATTCTGCTGTTCCTAAGCAAAGAACTGGGTTCTTGGTGGGTGTTTTTTCTTTAAATTAAAAGCATTGCCTTAAACCTGTGATATGAGCTCCTCTGGCAGTTCAGAGAGGTTGTTGTCGTTTAAAGCTTTCTCTGTGTTTTAAGAAGTTCATGCCGCCCTGTAGCTGTTACCCCAGTTTCATGCCACTTAATCCTTGCTCCTCCCTGAAACTATACCACGTTCATCCCTGGGAATGTTGTTGTGTGGAAGAGCTTCTGCCTTATTTCTGCACTGTGGTATCTGCCAGAGAGGCAAAGAAGGTTTTAGGGCTCCCAGTCAAGTACCTTTCATTGCATGGATGACGCTCTAATTCTAGGAAAAACCATCTAACTTGTTCGGCCAAGGTGACAACTTGTGTTGTTCATCTGAAAGTGTCTGCTGCTGTTATTCATATGTGTGGCACAGAACTTCTAAGGATTGTGCAAAGAAACCTCAAGAGCTCTAAAGCCACTTGGACTTCTATGAATCTTTTTGGATTTTTTCCTGTGCAGTTAATAATGCTGTTTTTCTTTCTTTTTATGTCCCTCCACCTCCTCTTCTGCAGTTTCAGCTTCTCGCCTCAGCATTATTTAAGTCTGGCTCGGATTTCACCACTCTTGGTGAGTATTGTGTATCAGAAGAATTATACTGAGTATGTTCCCTCTGATAATTACTGTTTGTTCCTACTGGTTTTTATATCAAACGTTATGGTTCATGTGAATATTGTAGGCCCTATTTGGTTTGAATATGCAAAGTGCCACTACACAGACATTTGAGAGATTATTTATAATGACCAGTGTCCAATGCCTCCAGCCCATATTTAAAACATCTGTCACCAGTGGTTTTAAACCCGTGCCTCCCGGGATGGTTTTCTGTCTCTTATTTCATCTGATGCTTCACTGTTACCCAAGTAAACAGAAGCTTTGGTCAGAATAAGGCACCTCCTGTTATGTCACTTTGGAATCTCACAGCATGGCTACGGCTCTGTTTGCTGTGATAACTGCAATTCCTGGAGTAGTTTGGTTCGCTCTGTTCTTTGCAAAACTAGTTCTTTGGGCAGAATGTCAAAAGCAGAGAAAACAGTGGCGTGTAGGGCTGGAAACAGGAGGCCTGAGCCAAAGCCGTAATTCGTTTCACTATTCTATCCAGTTAACTCTTTTAAATGGTTGAGAGAGAAGTTAATCCTGGGCAAGCTGTAGGAAGCCTACAGGCACGATTTACATTCTTGCAACCGATGTGTTGTCCTCAAGTTACCGGGCTCTCGCTAGGAGTATGGATGACCTCGGTTTTTCAAGAATGTTTAATTCCCAATCGAAGGAACTGAGGGAAGGAAAAAGCCTCCTGTGCTGTCGTTGTCCCTCTAAGGTACCTTGCGCTCAGCCCTGCTGGGTGAGGAAGCTCTGCTGAGCTTGTGTGGTTTGGAAGCCCTTATATAGTTTATGCTGTGAGATTAATTTTTTTAAAGGAAGAAAACTCAAGTTTCAGAGGGTTGTTTTTCCCCTAGTTTTAAGTAGTTTAAAAGATGAATTAGTTCCTGGCGCAGTACAGTACTTTATTCAGAAGAGAAGTTGGCTTTACAGATAGGAGGATACATATATCAAGTGGCGCTTCTAAAAGAAAACAAAAAAGCCCAAGCCCTCCTTGATTTGATTAACTTGGTTGACTTTGATTAACTGAAGAGTTGAGTTCACTGAATTAAAAAGCATTCCTTTGAGATACCAGCGATTGAAGTAATACGAAGCAGAGGAAATCGTTGTGTGCCCGCTCCATTGTTCTTGCTGTTGATGGTTTAAGTATGAGGATTTGGATAAACAAAGCTGCTGCTGTGGCCTAAACCCTCCCCTGTTGGGAAGCTCCACTTCACAAACCTTCTTGGCGAAGAACCTTGTGCCAAGATGCCGCCTGGGTCCTTCCACAAGTCCAGGGATTAAATAGCAACAATTAAATAGACTTGGGACTCCTACCATCAGCAGAGCTTGTCTCAACTAAAAACTGCAAGCGTTACGAGTACCAGCTCCAGTTGAGACAGTCGTGAAGATAATGAGGAAAGCCTGAGGACAGAAGAAATGAGGCACCAAATAAAAATAGCTGCTCAGATTTGTTTTTCTGGGCCATTGGAGCAGTCCCCTGAGGACTCTTGCTTCCCCTGGTTCTTCAGGACTGTCGATGAGCCTGACAAGGCGTTTGCCTATTCCTCTTTATGGCATTTTGATGGCGGCGTTGGCTTGGGGTGACGTGATGTCCGTGTGCACAGAGCGGAGGGACGGAGAGCCCGGCAGCCTTATTAGTGGAGGCAGAATTTAGCAAGTGGTTAACATCTCTCCAAAATGGACAACAACTGGTGTATTCCTCCCCTAAACCGAGTGTTTAAAGTAGCGAGCACTGATTTGCTTTCTCCTTTCCTTCCCCTCCCCGCAGGGTTTTCAGACGTTGACCACACGTACGCGCAGAGAACTCAGCTCTTTGATACACTGGTCAACTTTTTTCCAGACAACATGACCCCTCCTAAAGGCAACCTGGTAGACCTCATCACGCTGTAACGAAGCAATCACTGGACACCTGGAAGAGGGGGGACAAAAAGCATCCATTTTCAGTATTTTAATTTTTTTACTGCATTGATTGACTGCTGGGATGAAGTAATATAGTAACCCCTAGGTGTTTGGAAGGGGTTTTATACTTGTATGGTGAATCCCCAAAGCTTTTCCCTTGGAGTAGGTTAATAAAATGTAATTGACGTACTTCTGACTAAATATATATATTTTTTCTGACTTTGGATTTTGAGTTAGCAAACCTAAGATGAAAAGGTGGGGGGGGCGTTGGGGGAAAGAAAAGAAAAATAATAATAAAACCCAATTGTGCAGTGATTGTTTTTGCCTGTAGAGGAAAATTGAGTTTTGTGGGTTGTCTGGAATTAAAGATGATGGGTTTTATTTTGGGTTTCAATGAGAAAGTGGGAGGGAGGTTGTTCTTTGCTGGTTTGTAGCTAGTCATGATGCATTGCTTTATCCTACAACTCCCTCCTCAGCAGCTGAATAACTCTGCAGCAGGACACTGGCACGTGTTGAGGTAACAGTAATGTACATGTCTCCAGTCTTGTAATGGCAGGGGAGCCCATGTGACAAATTGCCTGTTTCCTCATCCCAGAACCAGGCTGACAGTAGTGTCTAATTGCATCTGATATCTAAACCTAATTACATAAGTGTCTGTCTATCTTCTGCTCTCTGGAGTCTTCCACTTAAACCTGGCGGGCAAGTGGAAACCTCAGAGTAACCACTGGAGAAGGGAGTGCGGTCATCACCTGCACAGACCCCTTTTCAGGGATCCTTCTGTTTCCACTGCCGTGCTCTTCCAATGAGAAACCCTGGGGGTCCTCACCGAGCCCTGGCAGGACTGGGTCTTCCACCAGAAGCACACCCAACCTCTGCAGCCTGACTCTGGGTCGGCTGTAGGCTATCCAAAGCCGATTGTCTTCGTTTACATGCACCGATGCTTCTGTGTGTGTTGGTCAGTGTGTGTCCGTGCAGAGAGGATCGCTCCCAGCAGCTTGTCTCCTTCCTATGTAGTGCATCCCGTTCACTTCTAAATGCATTTTAGACCTAGACCTGAATGTAAGGGAGGCCTTTTTAGCATTCATCTCTTTGAAAACAAGCTGATGCATATGTATAGAAAATATATTCTTCCTCGCTGAAAGCCTTCTTTATAAATCAGGTAAGGGCTTGGTGCTGCACTGTGAAGTGGAATGAAGGATACGTGTCCCCTGCGTTAGAAACCTCATGTGTTCATTGTCAGTGAGCATTCAGTACAAACTGGCAAATGTAAATATATATATATTTATATATATATCTGAAGCTGCAAACCTTTATGTCTGGCAATGTTCATGCCAGGAGGGTGTCATCACTGCACCCGCTGCGGCTACACGACTCCTCTCGAACTCGATGGAAGTCTTGCGTGTGCAAAGATGATTTGGACTCTTGAAATAAAGAGTTGGTGAAGTGTCTTTTTCAGAGCTGGAGTGTCTGCTTGCTTTGATTGCGTTGGATCGCCTCTTCATCATGATGTTTGTGCGACTTTTGCAGTCCTGGTGCGTTAGGAACAAGTTTAAGTATTCCATACTCGGTGTGTAACCACCTAGAGAGGAAGAGTACGTTAGATGCTGGGCTTTGCTCCATCTTCAGGGAGGACTGTACAAATGCAGTGTTTGGAAGTAACCCCTGAGTTGAGACTCTTCAGGCACTGTGTGTTTCAGCAGGTGGCAAATCAGATGTTGGTGGGGGGGAAACCCCCTGGGTACATAGTGCAGTAAAGGAAATCTCATTAACGTTGTTCCTTTGAGAGGTTGTGGTTGTTTTTTCCAGTGACACGGAAGGTTTTACGTTGCTGCTGGGCTTTACCATGTGTTACCTTTTGCTGATGCTGTGTTAACTGGTTAAAATAGAGCTTATGGGGTATGAATGTAGATACTGGGGGAATCTTCCCACTGAGGTGGTGTTTCCAGTGAGGCTCAACTGGGCACTTTTAATGCAACTACCCAAAATGCTACAACCCTCTTTGTAGTGCTGTTGGGCTCCCTAATCAGCAGATCTCGTTGCCCGTGTCCTCTCCACTGTCAGCCAGCTGATTCCCTGCTTTTTTTGTGAGGGTTTTCTGGTCACCCAAGCTCTTCCTGAACTTTCAACCTGTGCGTTTTCGATGACTACGTGTGAGGCTGAACCCCAGGAGAATACGGCGAGGCCTGGGACGGTGGAAGTTCAGGAACGCCCAACAGCTCTGCGAACGGCACCGGTGCTGAGCCGTGCATCGCTCCAGGCTTCATCTGTGTTAGAGAATATCCATCAAAACTCATTGTCCTCCGCCTTGGGAGTTGTGTGTGAGGCCTGACAGCCCAGCTTAGGGTTAGGGTTTGGGGTTGTTTTTTTTTTTGTAGCAGAGGGTAAATGAATAGGTTTGGGTTTGTTTTTGTTTTTTGAGCGAGATGAATGTTGCCTCTGCAGGACTGGCAGTCCCAGCTAAGGAGAGCCTTTCGGGATGATCAAATATTGACCTGACGTGATCCCCAGCGGATCGATTGCGGCTGGCACGGCTCCGCTTCGTGGCTTACAGCTGGTGATTAACCAGCAGAAACCATTGGCTCAGCTTGGGAGCGTTTGTGGAGCAGCAGAGGCACCCTGTGGCCAGAGAGGTTAATCCAAAGTGAAGGCTTCTTGGGGCTTTGCCAAGGGTCTTTCCTGGTTCTGTGTCCTTAGAGCTAAGGAGTCGAAATGAAGTGGTTTCTTTGCGTTGGTGAATGCTACACCGCCAACACCACCCGAGTTAAAAACTAATGAAAAATTCCGAGCGGAGGAGTGTGAATTTCCTTTCAAAAATAAACCAGTTATTGACAAACAGTTACAGGCAGGGTTAGGAGTTAATGACAAGCAGGTCTTTAAAGATACTGGGGATGTTCTAGGAAGGTGTTACACGTGAGCGTTGCAGATACATTAAGGTACAAACAAGAAGAGGGACCTGCTTGATCTGAGAACAGCCGCCGGAGACTCTTTCCCGGCACAGTGCGTGCCCTGCTGAAGGTGCACAAAGCCATACGTGAGAAGTCTTCCAACCTCACCCTTTCCTCTCGCAGGCTGGAGCAGAAACTGCTTTTTTAGCTTAGACAAGACAAAAGTGCTACATATTGCCTTCACCTTCTCTTTTAAGGTGACTTCGTGCCTGGCTTTTACCACGGCAGAACCTTTGCACTCCCGTGGTTTATCTCTAAATTATGTGTTAACTTGTAAATAAGGTATTGCAAAAGAAAGACTCTCTACTTGTTAGAGGGACTCCTTTATGATACCGGGGTCTTCAAAGCCACGGCTACCAAGTTCTGGTGTGTTTTTTAAAGCTGTGAAAAGTCAGGGTGAAATGAACGTTACCGATACGGACATGGAGACTTCAGTCCTGATTTAGCTTTTTCTAAACCCAAAAAACAATCCTTGACCTCCATGAGTTTGGTTCTTCACTGCCACTGGCCTTCCAGCCTAGTTGCCCTCACAATATTATTCAGCCTATTTGAAAAATGAAATTGTTCTTTATGCGAGGTTGTCCCTAGAGAAATAAAACTCTTCCTATTTGATGTTTTTGGGGGTCACTTGGATGAGGCAGAATTCAGCCTGGCTTTCATAATGTTTGTCTTGTGCTGTCCCCTTGTAGCAGCCGTGAGGCAGAAGTTCTTGAGTTCATCCTGAGAGACGATTTCTCCAAGCAAGTGCTGCTGTTGCAGGGTGACCTCACACGGTTTCCTGTGGCAGAAGGACCTACTTAGATGGTGTTAGAAATGACTGTAGCTGCCTCCTTGACCCCTTTTTCCAAAGGTCCCATTAATTAATATTGCTCCTGGGGAGATCTGAAGGCGGACGTCGAGTAGTTACTGAAATTTAGTTGTAGCTTTTCTATTTTGCCTCTTTAAAAGATAATACCTGTGGTGTATTTATTCTTAAACACCTCTTCTTTTTGTTGAGTATAATGAGGAAGGAGAACTTTGTCTCAGAAGAGTTTAGTTTGCCCTTTTTCTGTGTGGCATCCCCTATGTGATGGTTTAGGTAGTCACGTAAAAAAGAAAACCTAGTCGTGGAAATAAGTGTCTGGGGGAAAGTCATCCTGTAAAGATTCATTTGGAAAGATTTTTCGAATGTATTTACTTTGTGAAGTGGCATCTAGAGCTAGATTAGGGAACTTTCCCCCCCAAAAAAACCTATTAAAGCATATCTGTAGGAAGATTGTGCCGCAGTTAGGGTGCAGTGATGGGCTGAAATTAAATTGTTGACGTTTTTTGGTCACTGACTATAATAACCTCGCCTGAAAACTTAATGATTAAAGAGCAAAAGAATCAGACTCCCTATTTGCAGGGGGCAGGCTGGTGTTGGGAGGCATGGAGGTGTTGGGCTAGTGGTAAGGGCCTGGTAGCTTCATCTGTGGTTTTCTTCACCTGAGGGGTCAGGGTCTTCATCAGCTGTTTCTTCTTCCAGGAGAGACTCCTTCCAAAGCGGAGTAATGACGCTGGAAGTGGGTTTTCCATAGGGCTTTGTGGAACAGCTGTTTTCCCAATCATTTTCCTGATGCCTGTGAGTTTGTAGAAAGGAGTTTTCCTTGTCACCAAGTCGTAGGCCACCCTCTTCCCGCTGTGCAAACCCACCCTTGTTTAAAATGCAGGCGGGTGGCAGGTCCCTGTAAGGCTGGTACTCCTAATTCTCTTGCTGTCTCCTGTATTTCAGAACTGAGAAGGGAAGGAAATGCCTTTGTAGAACTGCTGGAACGAAACTTTTAATATGAATTAGCGCTGCACAACCTTCAGCTTGAATGGCCCCTGCATCCCTGTACTTGGAGTGATTCTGCCGATGTAACGCTGCGCTGCTGCTGGGGAGAACAGCAGAGGTTATTAGATATGTTTCCATTTGGTACCTTTGGTTTTTTAGAAGTGGAAAAAAAGGTCTTGTGAAATCCCAAGTCCCGGTGTAGGCTCTGAATTTTAGCTTATTAGTTGTGGTCGGTTGGAGCGGAGGAGTGTTTGGCTGTCGTCAAGTGAAGCAATTCGTGTGTGTGTGTCTCTGTAAGTGCTTGTGTTGTTTTATAGTTTGGTTATTACAGAAACAAAGGTGGGCCCAGTTCAAAAAATAAATATTTACATATATATATATATATATAAAAATTATAGCTGTTCTGATTAGGGGAAAAAAATGGAGAAACTCTGAGTGAGCTTGGCCAATTTTAATAAGGAGACGATAATTTGGAGACGGGTCTTATTTCGTGAGAGAGGAGTTTAAGACCCGCTAGCCAACTTGTTCTTGGTAGAGATTGATAGTGGTAAATACAGCTGTAAATATCGCTGAAATGTAAATGTGCTCTCAGGAGCTCGTTAGTGGATCTAAACGCCGTTGGGTTTGTTAGACCTGACCATATCGTGTCACGGAAAAGGTTACGCTGGAGATTATTCAAGTTGTGGTAATGACTTAGAGGCAAAATCCCTGTTTTACTGAAAGCCTCTATTATAATGAAAAGTTGGAGTGGAAAAAGTAGGTTTACTGCACTGGAACCGTTATAATAGTACATGGCTCAGCACTTGGATAAATTGACTCCAGATGCTTTTATCTGTGGGCAGTGGATCCAAACGCGGGTTTAGAGTGGAAGCCAGTTAATGACCTGCTTATTGCCGTTTGAATGTCCCACAAGAAGACGTGCCAGCAGGTAATGCTTCTGGCATTCCTGGCAGAGGTCAAAGATCTGGATGGAGCTTTGGATTATCCACGTATGCTTAGGTTATATATAGGTTTAAATATATATATCTAAACCTCTGTGGAGGATAGTGGTTCTGTGGGCTGTATATAACACCAGCTGAGGTGTAGAGGTTGGTAAGGCAGCATCTTCCCAAGGTAACATCTTGCTGCTGTCTCCTGTGCTGTCACGTGTTTGTTAGTGATGAACTCCGGACACTTGCTGTGACCCAGATTCAGCCCTCTGCTTCCAAACATCCACAGCCACGCACTTGCTTAAGCTGCTGTCAGTGGATCACTTCAGCACCCTGAAATCTCAATTTATACTTGGTGCAGACAAAGGTACGTGTTGTCTTGGCTCCCAGCTGTTTGCTCTATAAGTCAGCACAGCTTTTACTGACCCCCTGGAGACTGTAAGGACTTGAGGGCTGTTGGAAAACAGTTGACTCTGTTCAACTCTAGCCTGGGGTCGCACTTCATTCCTGGAATGAGTGGGGTGAGCGACTCACTCAAAACTGGCTCTTACCAGGTCAGAATTTTGGGCTTGCTACTGATTTACATAGAAAAATCTATCGCTAGCGTCTTAAGTGTGATGGTCAAATCGTGGTCCCTTGGGTATTCCCCCGTTTATTCTGACTTTTTCTTTCCCTGTGTGACTGTTCACTGCTATAAAATGCTGTGCTTTTTGACTTCCCTCAGTTTAAAGGAGTACCTGGCGAGGAGTTAATAACCACTGCAGCTCTGACCTTTGAGGCATCAGTTTCTCCGTGTCACATCATCACACTCCCATGGCTTCCTTGGCAAAACTCCTTTACTGCTGCCTCAACAGTCAGGGAGGATCCTCCTGTTTTACCCTTTTTTCTCCCCAAAGGCTGTTTCTCCTCCAGGGTAAGGACAGGGAAGTGTGGGAGCTGATTTTCCACCAGCAGCAGAGTGTAACACTCCACGAACCCACCATGAGATGACCCTTCCCTCCTCTCTCAGCGGGGTTTGTTTTGCGTGGCCACGGGAGTTTGATTGTTTGGCAATTCTATCACCTTTCGGGTTCATCTAGATAAGTGGTCCTGGGTTTCTGCCACCTTGCTTTCGTGATCCCAGATCTTTCACCAGTGGAGGCAAACAGCTACTCGTTGGGGTGTTTGGTTTATTGTTGCAGTGTGGCAGGGCAGAGGGAATGGGAAGAGAATCGGGCTTGGGGACAATGCGGTGATAGCTCATGTGAGTGTGTGTTTAAGCTGTGCTCTGTCTTTTGTGAAAGGACTTTGAAGACTCTCTTAACAAGTAGGTCTGCTCTTTAGAGCTGTTTTTTTTTTCATGTGAGCTGGATTCTCCTGCTCTTTCTCTGATGGAAGCGGTGCAATCCCAGGATCTTCTTGTCCTGGAGCTTCACCTCAAGCTTTGACCCTCTCCACCCCAAAGACACCACAGAGACTAATACAATTAAATTTTTTCCTCCCTAGTTCCTCTGCAGGGATTGTGAGGATCTTCTTTTAAGATCTTCTGTTTAAGAGTAGATTGGATGTGGTGTTGAGGGATGTGGTGTAGGGGAGAACTTTGTAGAGTAGAGTTGATGGTTGGACTTGATGATCCCAAGGGTCTCTTCCAACCTGAATGATTCTATGATCTGGCTGGGCTTGACCCTACTCAAATGTACTGGAGTTTGTGTGGCATGATTCTATGATGGGACTGGGTCTGGCAGTTAAGAGAGTATTAAAACCTAAAAATGTTCTGAACTTTCCAATGAAAGCTGCCGGTGAGATTAAGGGAGATTAGCTGCTTTTTAATTAATACGGTGGTGGGAAGGCTAGGCCGCAGCAGTGGTTACAGCCTTCCTCACATCCCGAATACCAGCAGACAGGTTTTTCTCCCCAGTGATGAGAAAAATGCAGTTTAAATATCCTGGCTTTGTAGCTCGCTGCCCAAGGGATTCAATTAATTACTTCATGTTTCACTAAATAGAACCCTACTGCAGCCTGCGAACAGGAGCTGCTCCTTGAAGAAGCCACTTTGAGGCTGAAATGGTTGCTTGGGTTGGGGTTTTTGGTTTGGTTTTTTTTTGAGATTTTTAACAAAAAAAACCTCAACTCTTAAAAGGGGAGAATGGCTCTTTCTTAGATGGGTGTCGATGACTGCACTGCGAATTCCTTCTGCCTCCGCTTGCCCAGCGGTGATAGGGGCTGGTCAGAAGGTGACAACCTGATCTCCCTTCTCCAGGCAGTGTGGAGGCCTCCTGTACTAGAGAAGACTTCTGTCTGACCGTTGAGGAGATAACTGCTGTACTTGTATTCCTCTCTCGGCTGCTGTGGTAGTTGGGAAGGCAGACTAGCGGTTGGGAGCTGAATATTTCCTTCCCCTCTTCCTCATCATTCCTGTTCTTCCTCCCATTGATGTTTTGACGTGCAAATCGCTTTTCACTTCAGAAGCTGCTGTGCCAAGCAGTGGAAAAGAAAACAAAACCCTGCATATTAGTAGCTGTTACTATTTACCAAGGCTGTATTTTCTGCTATGTCTGTCTTCCAGCATCCCCTCCTCCACAGCAGGAAATGAGGGGATGCTGGGGAGATTGTAAGGCGGGGAAAAGAACTTAATTATACAAAGAACTGTGTTTGTGGGAGTCTTGAGTCCTGGAGGAGGTGCCCTGAACCTCTCTGACCACTTCACCTAGAGCAGAAAAATTAAAGCCCGTTGACTTAATGGGAGGCCATGTTCCCATTCTTGTGGGCTGGTGGCCTTGTTCATCCCTCATGTGTAGGTGCTGGGGTGCAAGGTGCTTCATTTTAGAAGTTTCTGGTCTTGGTCAACTTTTTCCCTTTGAACATTGTGCTTTGAAACTGCTGGAACAACCACTCTGTTCTAAACGTGTTGATGGTGTAGACAGGATCTGGGTAGCTTGGGCTTAAACACTGTAAACTGCCTGGATCATAGAATGATAGAAGGACACGGCCCTGTTGGAACAGGTCCAGAGGAGGCCACAAAGATGATCCAAGGGCTGGAGCCCCTTTGCTGTGAAGACAAGCTGAGGGAACTGGGGTTGTTCAGCCTGGAGAAGAAAAGGCTCCGGGGAGATCTTACAGCACCTTCCAGTCCCTAACAGGGCTACAGGAGAGATGGGGAGGGACTCTTGATCAAGGAGAGGAGTGATAGAACGAGGGGTAATGGTTTTAAACAAAGATGGGAGATTTAGATGAGATACTGGGAAGAAATTCTTTCCTTTGAGGGTGGTGAGACACTGCAACAGGTTGCCCAGAGAAGCTGTGGCTGCCCCATCCCTGGAGGTGTTCAAGGCCAGGCTGGATGGGTCTTTGAGCAACCTGGTTGGGTGGGAAGTGTCCCTGTGATGGACACCATCACCTGGTTTGGGGGACCCTCAAGCTTCTTTCCTTTAGCTGTTGCTTCTACTTTTACTGTGTCACTATACAGTGTTTGTGGTGTGTTTGTCTGGACCTTTGATGTTTGTTATCTTGTCCTTCACGCCCTCACGTGGTCCTCAGAAGCTGGTTACTCCCCGTGTAGTGCTTGGAATTGAGCATCTGCTCCCTGTCCAGAATTTGGCCCTTTTTGTTTTATTTTTTCACTCCTCTGTTTTTGGCATCCAACTTGAAAGCTTTTGTGTCTCTACAGTCTCTAAAATCCCACTGGCTCTGGTGTCTGTCTGAATTCCCTTTGGTGTCTGTCCTGCCGGTGTTGTCTCGAACCCTTTGACCACAGGAGAGCTGAACCGGAGAGGTGCAGACAGCTCTGGGCTGGAAAAGGAGCATCCCTGGGGTGGTGATCGCTGCAAACTGCCCACCTCTCTTAATAATTTTTTAAGAATCCTCAATGTGATTTTAATAATCACCTTGACTAGTCCTGTGTTGAGCCCATGGCGGTTACAGCCATCGATCCCGAACTCCGGTGATTCCCCATCCTGCCCTTTTTTCTTTGTGGATGATCTTTGTTCAGCCTGGGCTGATAATTGTCTTTCTTGGCATTAATCCTCTTTGGTAATTATTTCTGGGTTGTTGTGTAGGCCCCGAGCTGTACATAAATGGAAGAGTGATATGAGGAATATCTACAAATGTAGTTATGTTGTATGTAATGTACATAAGGAGAGAATGTATTTTGTTCATTTTTTTGTTCCTTTCTTAATAAAAATGTATGCGCTCGCAAGGGTGTTCTTTGAAGATCTGTTTGTTCTAACACCGCCGGCTTCTGGGAATGGGAGGGAAAAAGGAAAACAAAGACCCGTGAAGGTCTCGTAGAGGTTCAGAAATTGTGAAACCGGGGGGAGCATCAGTTCTGGGACGGCAGGGACTGTTCCTGCTGGAGGAGCCTGCCCTGTCCCTCCGCCCTGGGCAACAGCTGGGAAAATATCCTGTTCCCTGAAATCGGTGATGGGCTGGGTCCGTAGCCCATAAATCCAGAGCGTGCTTGGCGCTTGCAAGGACTTTGACTGGGGAAGGAACATAGAGTTAGAGCACAGGCTGATGCAAACCACCCACTCCTAATATTTAAGTCAAACCAAATTCCTTTTAGTCTCTTTCTTTTTCTTTTTTTTTTCTTCCTTTGAGTAAGTGGAAACTTCACCTGGGACTTTTGGACACTTGAAGGCAAGTCCAAGGAGATGCTGACTCTGCTTTTGCTCTTGCTTGATGACCTTCCTTCATTAGCTTCACGAGGTTCGGTTCCCTCCTCCACAGCCCGAGCAAAGCTCGAGGAAGAGGATGCAAGGACTGAATTAAGGTGAAATGCAGCAATAAGGGCAAGCTCCATCTCCTTTCCTGCCAACACGAGCCTCAAGCCACCAATGGTACAAACAAGTGCCCTGGCTGTGGTGCTGCTGCCCTCACCCACGTCAGCGCAGCATCCCACCCGTCTGGGTTTTCTATTTGTTTAGTTAAAAGGCTGAGGGAGCTGGGTCTCTTGAGCTTGGAGAAGAGGAGACTGAGGGGCGACCTTATTAATGTTTATAAATATGGAAAGGGTGAATGTCAGGAGGATGGAGCCAGGCTTTTCTCAGTAATGTCCAATAATAGGACAAGGGGCAATGGATGCAAGCTGGAACAGAGGCGGTTCCACTTAAATATGAGAAAAAACTTCCTGAGGGTGAGGGAACACTGGAAGGGGCTGCCCAGGGAGGGTGTGGAGTCTCCTTCTCTGGAGAAATTCCAAACCCACTTGGATGCATTCCTGCGTGACCTGCTCTAGGTGTTCCTGCTCCGGCAGGGGGATTGGACTAGATGATCTTTCAGGGTCCCTTCCAATTCCTCATAATCTGTGATTCTGTAATTAAGGGAAGTTTGCCACTATCCTGCTTTCTTCTGCAGGGGAGAAGTACAAGCTTGGCTGGCTGCCTATGAAAGCCTGGGTTGGTTTTACCCCCTCTTCTCTAATAATGTCCCATGTTCTTGCTAACAGGACCATGCAGAGCCTGTGCTGGGCTTCCAAAGAAGCTCAAACCATACCCAACTGTAACATCTACATCTCAGCTGGCTCTTGAGCACAAGCTCTGCTCCCCCTCCCTGCCCCCCCTTCCCACTAAGCCAAGAAGCAAGTCTTTTTTACATAAGAACGTTTATTGACAGAAATACATGATGCTTTCAAAATATATTTGTAGGAAAATGCAAGAATAATCTCTACAATCCAGTTCCTCTGTAAATTCCAGTGTAAATCAGACTCCTGTCCCCGTGGGAGATGCTGCTAATACAGTACGTAAGAGCTCTCGTTATATGTGCAAGGTGCAACGGGAAGCCACCTTAGGAAAGAGCTTTCTCCTTCTGCAGTCCTCATGGGTCACGTCTTCTCCTCTAGGTCTTCTGTAGGCAACGGTCACAGTATCAACCCCCCCCGGCCGGGTCATGGCACTGCGAGCGGGAGATCAAGGGGCTTGGAATATTTACATGTTCCCTGTGGCTCTGAAAATAGAAAAGTCTCTGGCAACGAGGAGGTCTCGAGCTGCTTGTAAAGCTCTCACCGGAAAGGTAAGAGCAAGAACCTCTTGGTACAATGTGGCGGGTGTTAAAGCTGGTCTGGGGGGAGGGAGGAGGAGTGCGGGGAAGGGAAGGAGGAAGGGCAGGGAGGGAGGAAATGCCAGAGTTAGATTTTTATAGATTTTTATCTTTTTTTATTTATTTTTTTAACTTATTTTTTGGTCTAGCAATTATGGCTACAGTCTACGAAGGGGAAGGGTTAAGGCCAAAGATGCTCATCGCTGCATTTCCTACCTGATTTTTTTTAAAATTTTTTATTTTATTGCAAATAGAGTGTTCTTAACATAAAAAAAACATACTGTTTTGTGGTTGTTTGTTTTTGTTTTTTTTTTCCATGGAAATAGTTCTTTAAATAGGGGAAGGAAATCCTACTATAAAATATTAGTGGTTTAAAAATATGGTGTCTGGAAAAATAAATAAATGTACAATTCCTATTCAAATATAAATCACTATAAGCACTTGCTGAGCAGTTGGTATCTTCAGTGGTCTCTGCTCGGAAAGATTTAAGGTTGCTTGATCTCAAGCCTTTGTAGGGTTCTCTTGGCAAGTCTTTGGACCTGATTCATCAAAGCACTTTGGCATCTCTTCGCTGGGAAGGGGGATCTGAGGCACGTGCCAAACCCCGTGCCTGGAGATGCTCCACCGGGGGCATCCTTAGGGCAACACCAGCCCCTGTGGCTGACGCCTCGCTGCTGCCCCGGGGTTTTTGGATGGGTTTATTCTCTGCAAAGGGCACAACCGTGAGGTTACCCCAGGTGGCTGGGAAGCAAACACCCTCACGCAATTAGGTCTCACGCCGAGACCAGTTCAACTTTGCTGCATCGTTAAAGCTGAACTTGCTGCTGCTGGAGCAGTGGGACAAAGCCCCAGAGCAGGGTTATCCAGGGGGGGAGGCATTTTCCTGCTTGGTGTTTAATTTTGATCCCCTACCAGACTGGCCTTTAGCTTTTTTTTTTTTTCTTCTTTTTTTCTTTTTTTTCTTTTTTTCTTTTTTTTTTCTTAATTTCCACCCACCCACCCCCCTCCAAAATGACTTCCCCATAGTGCAGTGCACAGGTAAGTGAAGTGTGCTGAATACATTGCTAACAAATAGCAGGAATATTTACATACAAAAATATATAGGTTTGAACACTTCAAACTCTGCCTTTCGATGCAGGAGAAAAGGGAGAAGAGCCAGCCCCTTTGAAGAAGACACATCTTCTGCTGGCTTCTGTCCTGGGGCTGAGCAAACCACCCCAACCCTCTCCTCTGTGAGTACTCCCGAGAGGACCTGGGTTTCTCCAGGCTTTCCATTGCTCAGCTTTGCTTTTCCCTGTTCAGGGTAGCCGTGGGAGCGGAGCCTCATCATGTTGGACCTGGTGATGGGACCTGAAGGAAATCACCCCATGGTGCATTTGGTGACTGCAGGGGAGAGGAGAAGCTATACTGGGGAACCACTCTCCATCTGCAGCCTCTGGGGTTTGCAGAGAGCTTGGGACCACCATCATGCGTTGGGAGATACGCTTCCCCAGGTGACCTTCTGGTCCTCTTCCCCTTGTGATGGAGGATAGAGCCCTGCTCTGGTCTCTGCTGGGGCTGAGCTGATGGACCAAAGCCGGAGCAAAGGTGTTAAACTCTCCCTCATCCTTTTAGAGCCATTTAGGAGCTCAGATGGGGAATAGAAAATCAGACCAGCCTCAGTCCAGCCTGTTTCTGCTCCTGCATACTATTTTTTAATTCCCCACTGCGGGCAAAGGGAGACCTGGACAAGAGACCAGGGGCTGCGGGGTGAAGACCAGTCCCAGCTTTGCTGCTGAGCTGGAATACTCTTTGCAGGTCTCTGCTATTTTACCAGCTTTTGAAGCAAAGCTTGAGGATGTGGACTGAGCTTATAAACCTCACAGGGAGGAAACACCAAGGGCTGTACCGATGGAAAACCCTGAATACCACTGAGCTCGTGCTTCTGTTGCTCTCTTATCTCTTCTGCTGCTCACGCAGGAAATCATGACCACGAAAATGACAAGCCATCACGGTGCACGTGACCCACAGTCTCGGGGAAGGATGGATGTGGGCTGTGAGATGCTGCTGCGTAATTACTGGAAGGCAATCAACACTCCTGTAAGGAAATGCACCAGCTGAGCTGGTCTGTTGGGGCTCCTGTACCACAAAACCCTCAACATCATGCCTGGGCTGGTGACTGGGCATTGCTCTCGGTCTCGTTGCACCTTTCCTGGGAGGGATGAACTCAAGGAATCGCTCCTTTTACTTCCCTCCCTTCCCTTTGCATCACTACAAGAAGCTGCTGTGCCTCTCCTCATCTCCAACAAGGTGCAGGATATGTCCCACAAGCCTTGGTTGTTATGGGACCGAGCATCACTTGGCTCTGCTGCATCCCCCCCATGTCCCCATCCAGCTGCGTCCGGATCCATCCATTTGCCTGTGGCACAACGTGGGGCTCTTGTGCGTTTTAGCCAGCAGTTTGTGGGGAGAGGATGGAAACTGGATGAAAAAGGAACAGGCTGTTCCAGCTTTTTTCCCAGCTCGATACCTGGGTGTTTTGTGTCGGGGAGGGCAGAGCGATGACTAAACCGCGTGGGCCGGAGGATTTTTCTAGCTCTAATTGCCAGGTGCTGGGTTGCTGTTGTTGGGAGTTGTGCTCCCTTCTCCCATCCTATTTACACTTATTTCTTCTTTTATCTTTGTGAGATCTCTCTTGATCTTCCTGCTCGATAGCTGGAGGCTGCGGTTGGTGTGGTCGAAGTGGGACGGGAAGGGACATGCTCGGAGAAGACACCAGCAACTCTTTGGGACCAAAGCCCACCCCCTTCACCCAGGACTGGTCAGGTCTGGCGTGGCAGGTCCTGCTGAGCACCCAAGGGTGGTAGAGGATGCTCATCCAGATGCAGCCACCATGGTGGCTTGTGTTGACAATGTGCACTGGAGATGTCCTCTCGTGTCCCTTCTTCCATCCTGCACCCCACGTGGTGGCACGAGGGGCCATGCTTAATTCATTAAGGGATTTTCTGGGGTTTGTTGGGAGCTTTGCCTTGTTTTGGAGTTGTGTGCGTGTGTGTCTAGGGATTATGGGGATTTTTGGGGGTGTGGTGGTCATTTTTCGCTTGACTGAGTTCAGTATCCTATAAATGCGTGTCCTCTTCTTCCTCCAAGTCCTCCTTCATGAGGGTGTCGAGAGGAACGATCCAGCTGTCCCCCAGCTCACCGTTGAGGTTCACCTTCTTCTCCTGCATTTCAGAGGAGGTCTCCATCACCTCCAGCGTGGGGTTATCGTGGTAACCATTCTCCATTGTTTGCAGCTCCTCGGTCAGGCGCTGCTGCGAGGAAAGAAAAACAAGAAACCCCAATGAAAAACAGCTTGGCCATGCTGTGTGTGCCACCTCGGGGCTGTCACCTCTCAGCCAGCTATGGCTGCTACCCCGTATAGATGTATGTAACTACATATAGAGAGTATTACAGTGAGACTGAGGGCTGCAGCCAGTGCCAGCGCAGCAAAAGGATAGCGTGGAGCTGGCACGAGAGAGTCTGCTAATGGTGGGAAGGAGAAAAGAACAGCTAGAGACACGTGGAAAACCTCCAGGAGCAGCTGCCAACTTTCAGCCTGGCCATGGACCTGTGGCTTCATGCCCCTCGGGACCTTGAGAAGAAGGCCGAACATTGCTGCTTTGCACTGACCCTGCATCCTCACTCCTGCCTCCCCATCTTGACTCCATCCTTCCCCTCCTGGTTCTGCCTCCCTGTCCCTATTTTAGCTGCTTTATTGTTATTCTTCTCCTCTACCCAGGGGCCAATTCTCACCTTGCAGATGCTGCTTGACCAGTTTGCCCCTCCCTGAACTTCACTACTGGAGCTTTTGGTGGAAACCGGGCAGGGAAAGAAGAGCCCCTCCCGCCCCTTTCCCTTCGGCTGTGCATGGTTTTGGCTGATTCACGGATGAATCAGACACCGCATCACCCCTGTCCTTTGGCTTCAGGCTCCGAACTAGGAGACCCCCATCCCCTTTTCCCCTTTGCCACGGCATCTCCTTCATGCCCATCCCACCCTGGAGGGATTCTCCAGGGAGCTGAAGGCTTCTGTTGGTCTTTTTTTGGGGAGCGTGGGGCTCTGACTAGGCACCCTTGTTAAAATCCGCCTGGATTTACAGCTTGATTTATTACAGTGCTGCTAATAAAATGTCAGGAGACAGGCGTGGGAGGGAATCCACAGAGAAGGAAAAGGGATGGAGAAGCAAAACCGCAGGGCTTGGCGCTAGCGGGCTGGGGGTGGGGGGCTGTGAAGGTGCTGCTAGGGAGGTCCCTCAGGTTGCCCATGGTGTGTGGGGGGATGAAGGTAGGGATAGCGGAGCTGGGGCAGGATGCTCGAAAGCAGAGGAGGCACCTGGGCTCTCATGGGGGCTGCTTTGCCCCATGGGGTTGCTGGTATCAACCCCTTGATGGGATGGATGCTCGGGCAGTGCTTTCCCCCTGGCTGCAGCAAGGCACCCCCCACCCCCGCCGTGCAGCAAGGGGAAGGGGGTGGTCTTTAAAGCTGGGCTTTAGTAGGCTTTAGTCCTGTTAAAAGCTCTTGAACCCTACCAAGCACTGGGGGTGAGAGCTGGGGGTGTGTTACAGATGCGGCGCCCGCCCCTCCGATCCCTGTGTTGGAACTCACATTAAAGATCAGGGCCACATGTCCATCATCAAACCCGGGGAGATCAGGGTGGATGTGCTGGTTATTTCCAAGGTAAAACAACAGCAGGGTTTACAATGTGGGGAGGGGAGAAGAGGGAGAGGGTTGGAGAAAAATAAAAATAAAAGAAAAAAAACAAACTTTCAAGTCATTTTTGGAAAAGAAGCAGGAAGAAAACAAGAGAAACCACCCCCAAAACAAATCCAGAAAGGAGAAACATGTTTGTTTTTCTAAAAACCTATTGCAACCTATAGCTGCCTTCCAATATCTGGAGGGAGCTACAGGAGAGCAGGAGAGGGAGGCTGTCAGGGACCAGGGGTGGTAATTTTAAATTGGAAGAGGGGAGATTTAGATTAGATATCAGGAAGAAATCCTTTCCTGTGAGGGTGGTGAGAGACATTGGAACAGTGTTGCCCATTCAATCTGTGGCTGCCCCATCCCTGGAAGTGTTTAAGGCCAAGCTGGATGGGGCTTTGAGCAACCTGGTCTGGTTGGAGGTATCCCTGCCCATGGCAGGGGTGTTAGAACTTGATGATCTTGAAGCTCCCTTCCAACTCTAACCATTCTGTGATTCTAACTGCTTGGAAAATGTCTTTCTCCGTGCTATGAGCAAAAGCTGTACTGAGGAACTCGTATCCCTTTCTTCGGTTTCACTGCCTTGCCCTGTGACTGGTGGGTATTTACCTCCAAATCATCCAGCCAGGGCTGGTGCCTGTTCCTGTGCACCACGTTACTTGAGGGACACACATTCCCAATACTAAAAACACCTCTCATTTCTGTCTGTTTTCCTGAACAATTTGGGGTGAGGCTTTTATGCTGCTCCTTGTCCCAGCAGGGGATGTTTTTCACCCTGACCAGGGAGATTTCAGCTGGGGGGATACTCTGCCTGTGACACCTGTAAGCTCCAAGGGGACCACAGTGGAGGCTGCATATCTATCAAGGTCTTGCATCCTCCTCAGTTCCCTCCTGAAAAATCAAGCCTTGTGAAAACAAATCCGATGCTGCCATTGGTTTGCTCTTTCCTGGGAGGGACAGATGAAAACCTCGGGAACGTGGCAGAGCTCTCCCTCCCCCAGTGCCACAAGTCGTGGGAACAGCCAGTCCTTGCAGGTGGGATGCTACACTAAAATCACCCAGAATTGCTTCCTGAGGTAAAAAAAGACATTAATTACTTCCCCCCCCATGTCTGTTCTTCCTTAAATTCTGCTGCTGTTCTGAGATTTGGCCCTGACCCAGCTCTCCTAAAGGCCGAGCCCTGCAGTGTACGGCCATTCTCCTGCCGTCCTCCCACCCTGCAAACAGCCCCTGGCACCCCTGGAATGGCACCAGGATGATCCTGGGCACCCAGCCCTAAGCATAAAAGGTATTTTGAGAACTGTTTTTTGGAGGGAGGTGAGGGTATAGATAGGTTTAGAGGGGCATTTTGTGTTGAGAAAACCTTTCTTGTCAAAATTATGACCCAGGGATGCTGCTCAGCTGCCCTGTACCCTGGGTGGAAGTGGGGATGGTGCTTCCATACCCTGCCCCCACCAGTTCCTCATTTCCCTGGGTTTCATCCTGGCTGTCCCACACCCTGAGACCCCTAAAAGGCAACTCCTGACCCTCTTGAACATCCACAGCACTTGGGCACCCCTTGAGCAACATGCAAGGATGGTCCCTGCTGAGCAAGTAAGGTTGTCTCCACCAGTGGAGATGGCGATGTTGATTCTCTTCATCTTCTGAAGATGCCTCTGGGGCTAAAAGGTCCCGTCCCCCTCCCACCTTACCTGGTCCTTCTTCTGGGAGAAGCGCTGGTGGCAGCAGCCATAGATGGCTGCAATCAGCAGCAGGGAGCCGGCCAGGGTGACAATGGTGATGATCAGGGGTGTGCTGAACTCATCGGTGATTACCATCTCCCTCTCCATTTTGTCATAGGTGATGTTGGCGATGCCCAGCTGCCACAGAAGGGATGGGTCAGGACCCGAGGAGGGCTTCCTGTGCCACCCACCTTGGGGGACATCCATGAGGAAGCTGTGCTGTGCCCAGGGACTTCCTTACCTCCTCTAACTTGTCCTTCTCCTTCAGCTCCTTGAGGACTTTTTCAGGGTCCAAAGGGACTGGGGGAAGAAAGAGGCTGCAATGAGCACAGAGGTGGTTGGAGAGGAGAGGACTTTGTGCCCTACTACCTCCCAGTCAGTGAGGTGACCCCCTTTCAAGAGGAGGTGGATGGAGATATGTGGGCATGGAGTCAACTCTTGCAGGTGCCTTCACAGCCAGGCAGCAAGCCAGGATCAATTCTCCTGGCAGAGATACAGCTCTGGAGACCCCAGACTCCACTCCTCAGCCTTGAGTTGTGCACACACTGATGGGGATCTCCACTTTGGTGAGTGATTTGCAAATGGGACCCGCAAGGGGCTGTAACGGGTTCCTTCAGGCCGTGCTAGAGCAGTGTAGGATCAGTCCCCAGGACCAGGTTGCCCTGCACAGAGTCAGGTGCTGGAAGCTGGACCCCCCACCCAGCCCTGATGGCAAAGAGGAGGAGGAAAGGGCTCAGCCCTGCCTCCCCCCTAGGGCAGTGTGAGGCCACCATCCTCCCAGCAGCCTGGTTCTAAAGCAGCCTTTGAGCCCTGACTGAGCCAGGTCTCAGTCAGGGCTCAAACCTTCTTTGAACCCAGTCTGAGCTGAATTTCCCTGGATGTGTCTGATGTGGGCACAAAGCTCTTCCTGTGGTCTCTTGGGGAAGGATTTGAACTGGGTGCTGGTTTTTAACCATCTGGGAGGAATTCTTCCACCTAGAGACTCCTCTTTGATTTGTCATGGATGAGAGAAGGACCTGGTGCATTCACTGGAGAGCAAAGCTCATTTCTGGGATCACTTTGCCTCTCCCAAGCCTCTGAGACGGGGCAACCTGAGGAGTGGAGCCTCTCAGCCAAGCTGTAGGAGACCCCAAAGGCTCTGCCAAGCCTCAGACAGCATCCCCATGCCAGGATCCCCAATGCCAATCCCTTCCCGTCCCCCTCAGGGCAGGATGGTGGGGTCATACTCACAGTGCACCAGAGCCTGCACCTCCCAGTGCTGGGAGTGGGGCTCATGGGAAGTCAGCCTCACCCAGCACGTTTCCCTGCTGGCATTGAAAGCATACTGGCCCGTCGAGCAGAAGCTCTCAAAGAAGGAGATGTTGCTGCTGGCGGTCCTCCAATCGGCCTGCGGTGACAGCAAAGGCTCAGTACCATCCTCCCATCCAGGGACACCAAGGAGCATCCCACCCCAGGGATGCTGTAGCCATCCCCATCCTCCTCCATCCCTTTGCACCGCCTGGCCGCCGCCGGCCCTCCCAGGGAACAGGAAAAGTTTAAAAGTAGTTTCTTTTTGAGAAGCCGAGCCCTTGGCTGCGGTTCCTCACTGGGGCCCTGCACCGGCCTTATCTGAGAGCCACAGCTTTTGGCATTACAGGAATAGCAGGTCCCTGAGGGAAGCAGGACGGGGCGGGGGGGGCCAGGGCAGGCTGAGAGGTCACAGCAGGAGCAGGATGAGACTGTGCAGCACCCCCTGTGACCTTACAGGCAACTGCAGCTCTACCCCCACCAGCTTTTCTGCCCTCTGTTCCCACCAATACAGATTCCTGTCCTCCCCAGGGCTTTCCTGGGAAGGGGTTTTGCTTTCAGATAAACTGGAGCGTCTCTGGAGGGGTTAGTCTGGGCAGCGCTGCAGGGATGGGAGAGGGGAGCCCACATCCCCTCTGAGGTGCTCTTGAGGCTTTTTGTACCCGCTCGATGCTTTGTAGCTGGCTAAGGTGGAGGTGATCATCCTCCTGCATGCACAGATGCTGTATATGCCGCTCCTACGTGCACAAGTCCCTCATGCACAGATGCTACGTGCATAAAGTCTTTCCTGCATCCCAAAGTCCTCCATGCACACTGGAACAAGGTGCTCTGGCTGGGATGGACCTTAATCCTCCCTCTGCAACACCGTCTGCGCCAGATCCTGCTCCTGCGGAGGGCTGGCAGCATCCCCCTTGCTCCCCTGCAAGGACAGGAGCCACCCGGCTGAGGGAGGCACCTAATCTCACCCCATCTTATCTAAATATTTGGGAAGCGGCTGTGGAGACAGGATGCTCTTGCTGGGGCGGAAGGCTGGCCCCGGGCACAGCACGAGAGTGAGCTCAGCCCTTCTGAGGCCCTGGCCCTCCCTGGGAACCGCTGCTGGCCCTCGCCTGTCCTTTCGCTTTGCACAAGGAGAAACTTCCCTCCATTGACTCGGCACCATCCCGGCTGCATCCCTGAGAAAAGAGCTGGATGGGAAACCTGCCTCCAGCCCTGTGCCAGGGGCAGCCCCCGGGCAGCCAGAGGAGAACCTTGGCAAGATATTATCCCCCCCAGAAAGCTCAGTGCCAGTGGGACAGGGAGGAGAGGGCTATGGCTTGTTTGGAACGGTGTTTTTATCATCTTTGGACGCTGGGTTGTGCTCCTACGCTTTAACAGTCCTGCGGTCTATCGCTCCCTGCCTGGGCAGCACCTACTGCATGAAAAGCCTCTCTGCTGCCCCCCTGCATCCTCCTTCCCCAGCTTTTGCCACATCTCTGCCTTCCCCCAGCTGTTAAAAACCCACTTCTCCTCATACCACCCCATGGGGAAAACGAAAAAGAAAACCTTTTAAAATGCTTTGTTTTTTGGCGTGTGTGTGTGAAGGGAAATCAGATGTGAGGTTAAAACCCAGCAGAGCACTGAACTGCTTTGCTGTCTGACAGCGGGCAGCGCCTAAAGTCCTTTTGAGGCTGAACTTAGAGGGATCTACCCTTTCCAGGGTTGGAGAAGGGTGCAATAGGGCCTGCTACAGCCGCCAAGGATGCCCCAGCGGCGGTGCCCCTGCCCCGGCAGCTCTCCTCTCCCACCGCTGGAGCCGCTCGCATTCCTTGGCTGGAGTTGACAGGCGCTGCTGAGCAGCTCGAATCCGGTTCCCACACTGGCAGGGACCTAAAACTAACATCCCCGAATGAGGTAACAGCACTTGTGTCAACAAACTGCCACCGCCAGCTGGACGGGGCGAAGGGGACACTGATCCTGCTTGGCACAGTGGTCCCTCCAGCTGCTCTGGGGGCTCGCCCTGCTGCCCCCAGCCCGGTGGGTGTCACACAGCAAACTCCCTGAGGTACTTGCGTGTGGGTATGAGGGGTTCTACTGTTGCTTTTGCATCCCCTACTTGGAGCAGGTTCTGCTCCTCTCCAGCTTCCTCCAACTTGGCACGTCTGCATCGCATCTGGGGACATCATGGAGGAGCCACGTGGGCTCCCTGGAAGTTGGTCACATATTGGTGTGGTTCAACCAGAGTTTGGGGGACACCAGTCACCACTGACATAGAATCCTAGAATGGTCACAGTTGGAAGGGACCTTGAAGATCATCAAATTCCAACCCCCTTGCTATGGGCAGGGTCACCTCCCACCAGACCAGGTTGCTCAAAACTCCATCCATCCTGGCCTTGAACACCTCCAGGGAATGCGACACCCACAACTTCTCTGGGCAACCTGCTCCAGTGTCTCACCACCCTCACAGTAATGAATTTCTTCCTAGTATCTCATCTAAATCTCCCCTCTTCCAATTTAAAGCCATTATCATATGTCCTATCACTGCGCTTCATGGCAAAGAGTCTCTCTCCAGCTCTCCTGTAGCTCCCTTCAGATACTGGAAGGCTGCTATAAGGTCTCCCTGGAGCCTTCTCTTCTCCAGGCTGAACAAGCCCAGCTTCCTCAGCCTGTCTTCACAGGAGAGGTGCTCCAGCTCTCTGACCATGGTCATCTCTGGCTCCACCTAATGCTTTTTGGGGTTGGGATGAGGAACAGAGTATCCTTCCATCCATCAGTCTATCCACCCTAAGGCTGGAACACACCAAGCAACCAACAAAAACCCAACAGAAGACACTTGTGAGCCAGACCTTGGGAAAGTCATCCTATGTAACACAAGGCATCAAGCCAATAAGCCTCATTAAAAAACTCATTAAGGTCCTACTGTAATCAAAGTCAGGAGAAGTGGTAAAAGGGAGGCTGGGGGAACACGGACCAAACTTCAGTGCTGGTTAAAAGCATCACCTGAAGAAGGATGCTGGGAACCAAGGAGCTCATAAAATTCCATCGGTCCACAAAGTTGTGCCAACCGTGTATTTGGCTTTTTTCTTATTTTTAGATTTACTGCAGCTGGAGAAACCGAGGTGCAGCAGGATGTGATGCTCCCAGTTCCTGGGTTCAATCCCAACAGTTTTGCTGTGTTCCCTGCGTTGCCAGCTGCACCATGAGCCCAGCTACGCATGGGGGCTGGGACGGGGGGGAAGCTTGGTCTGCGTTGCCCCCCCCCTGCCACTGGTGATCTAGGCATGTCCCATGGCTGGGTCCCCACATTGCCCTTGATGCTCTTCTCTCTGGAGCTGAGCTTTTAGCCCAATACTGCCCATCTCTGGCTCGTTCTTGCGGAGCAAGATTGGAGCCGTTTCTAGAACACTCCTCCTTACAGCGCACGCTTTCCTGTTTTCCCACGGGTTGCAAAATGCAAAGGATTTTTTCACTTTGCTGTCAAGATTTGGCTAGGGGCTTGTTTACTGGGCCTACAAAGCGGGGAAACCAGATAGTGCCATTTCTCTGTTATCTACTCGGCCTGGGAGGCATAAAATTCGTTGCAATTTTCAGGAGCAGGCCGAGTGGAAACTTAACGGCAAGCGGGTGGGAGGTGTTTTGGCAGCCGAGGTAGAGCGATGCTATGGGAGGATGCACCCTTGCAGTCTTTCTGCAGCTGTTTCGAGGTGTAATTGGCATTTTGCACTAACAATGCTTCGGCTCGTTACTGTGCCCAGAGGAATCTAAGGGAAACAGGCCGGCAGACTCCCTGGCTCGCCAGCTCCAGCGCGCCGTCGCCCAGCGGAGCGGGCAGAGAGGAAGGATGGATGGATGCCAAGCCGTGATGTTCATCCACCCCTTAGCTCACCAGTGCATTGCCAGGCACTGGCTATTTTCATCCCTGTCTCCAAAGTCCTCCAGCACAACTTCAGCAAAGCTAGAGGCCAGGTTGGATGAGGATGAGTTGGATGAGCAACCTAGTCTAGTGGGAGGTGTCCCTGCCCATGGCAGGGGGTTGGAACTTGATGGTCTTTAAAGTCCCTTCCAACCCAAACCATTCTATAATTCTATGAAGCCACAGGGAGGACAGCGGCTCCATGCAGAGCACAACTGCACCCAGAAGGATGAGGGAAGCATTAAACACCAGCATGGTCCATAAGTTGCCCAGGTGCTTTAGGCTCCAAAATTAGATTTTACCAATCTAATTAAATATTTTCATGTTTTCAATATAAGAAAAGTTGATGAGAACCTTTCCCAGTGTGGACATGGGTGCAGGTTCAGACACTGCACGAAGTAGGGCAGGGGAAGCTGTCAGGAGTGGCTGTTCTGCTGTTGCATCTGGGCCACGGGCATCATGGTAATAAGGTGAAAACAAGCGTGGCCGGCAGGTCAAGGGAGGTAATTCTCTCCCTCTGCTCTGCTCTCGTGAGCATTGCATCCAAGTCTGGAGCCCTCAGCACAGGAAGGACATGGAACTGTTGGAATGGGTCTAGCAGAGGGCCATGAAGATGATCAGAGGGATGGAGCACCTCTCCAATGAAGACAGGCCAAGGGAGCTGGGCTTGTTCAGCCTGGAGAAGAGGAGGCTCCGGGGAGACCTTATAGCAGCCTTCCAGTATCTGCAGGGAGCCTACAGGAGAGCTGGAGAGGGACTTTGGTCAGGAAGTGTAGTGATAGGACATAAGATAATGGCTTAAAACTGAAAGAAGGGAGATTTGGATTAGAAATTAGGAAGAAATTCTTTCCTGTGAGGGTGGTGAGACACTGGAGCAGGTTGCCCAGAGAAGTTGTGGGTGTCGCATTCCCTGGAGGTGTTCAAGGCCAGGATGGATGGAGTTTTGAGCAACCTGGTCTGGTGGGAGGTGACCCTGCCCATAGCAAGGGGGTTGGAACTGGATGTTCTTCAAGGTCCCTTCCAACTTTAACCATTCTATGATTCTAAGGTTCCTCCTTGGAGTCACCCTCAGCTTTGAGGGCATGTGGCTAAGAACATCATCTTTTCTGCAGGTGTGAGGGCAAGGAGCATTTACACCCAGCGTCAGCCAAAGTAGGAAGATGATGGCCATGAGATGGCAGCAGACAGGCACTTTCCCTCCTCCAGGAGCACAGTGGGTGCTACTAGGAGGTTCAAGCCCTCTCTAGGGCTGCCAGACAGGACCACCACCAAGCCATAGGGAATTCCAAGGGTCGCTGTGTTCAGCAGGAGCACTTGTTCTAGCATATATCTTAAGGAGTTTTTTGAACACAGTGTGGCTTCACTTTGCATCTCACACTGAAGTCAAAAGTCAGTACACTTTTCAGGTGGGACAGCAGAAGTCCATGAACCTGAGCAGCTATTTCTGATGTTCTGCAGAATAAGCTTGAGAAGGTCCCTGAAGTGCCAATTTCCCAATGCTTATGCTGCTTTGGCAGTGCTGAATCCAGAAACCAGAACATTATAATGCCAAAAACCAGCCCTCCGTCCTGCCCACAGCTCAGATAGACAGAATCACCCTGGCAAGTTCTCACCAGTCATGTGGTGTTGTCTCTTCCCCTTTGTCATAAACTTAAAACTTCAGCCTATTTAAAAGTTATCAAAATATTGCATCTTCCCTACTACAGGAAACTTGTAGCTTCCACATGAATCGTTTTGAGGGTTGGTATCCCTCAGAAAAGCCAGCAGACAGTACCCACCCACCAGAAGAATGGGTCTTGGTGTATATTCTTGAGTTGGGCTTGTTTTTTCCCAACCTTGACGTCATATTTTACTACTCCCTGGTCTTGTAGAGGGTCTGAAACAAATGAAATGGAGCTTTTTTTCTCGAACTTTAGGATTCTAGAAGAGCTGACAGAGCATCGAGGACCATAGTGAGTCCCAAAATCCAGGCTGCTGTGCTTCCCTGTTGCTCTGCAGTTGGATGCCTCCTTACCCCAACTGCGAGGCTGCAAGATCTCACCAAGTACACAACAATTGCGGGGGTGGGAGAGTGGGCCTCCACATTTTTTGCTTGGGTTTTGGGATGAACTTCTGGCCCTTCTGCAAAAGCAAAGGGCAAAAAAGGCCTTTGCAGAGGGGAAGTTTCACCCACTAGAATTCCCCATTGCTCTTTTTCTGAGACCTGGATGGGCTCAGCTGGTCCTTCTACTTGAACAAGGACACACAGGTCTCTTCTCCTCCTGCCATATCCCCAAGTAGGTGATACTGCTGAGTGTGGGTTCACATTTAGGATTTTACACCCCAAAAGTGATTGCATCTTACTTTGATGGAATTACTCTCATCTCTGTAGGCTCACATGCCTGGAGTACCACAGGTTAAAAAGCTGATCTCCAACAGCAACACAGCTGCTAATCCTACAAAGAAGTCCAAAAGGGTGGTACTTACACAAGTTTTAGCTTCTTTCAGATAAATCATGGGCCGATTATTTTGCCCCTGGATTTCACAGATGAGCTGGAAAGACAGAAGAAAAACAACTTTCAAATCATTGACATAGGTTGGGAGACCAGTTGGTTACTGATACAGCAGGCTGGCCCAAGCGGAGAGACATCCCAGCCAAAGCTCTGAACCATTTTATGGAAACAAGACAGATCTGGGAGACCTTCACTCAACCTTTATATGTGGAAAGGGTTTTCACAGATCAGTGATGTAGTTGTCTTTGTGATGTTTGCTAATGCACTTCCCAAGTGAGGTTAAGGATTTGCAGTACAAGGTAAAGCAGGAATTGGCTCAAGTAGTAAGAAGATCCGTTCCAGTGGGCCACAAAGCTGTCCCGTCCTACAAAAGATGAACATCTAGTAACAGGATCCCCTTTCCTCCTTCCCTTCAGTTATCCTGGCTTGTGTTTTGAGACTTCCCTCTATGCTCCCAAGCCATTTTCTGCTAATATTATTCATGAACAGTTGATGCTGAATTGTGGTCTTTGTCCTCTCATCATGTCCAAGTCCACCCCAAGGCAGCTTCTGCTCTCCACAATGCTTCCCTCTCTCTTCCCAAGTTTCACTTCTTCCCTCTTCAGCACCCAGACCAAAATGCCCTTTCATCCTCCACGTCTCTTCACTAGAAATCTACAGGAGAAAGGGGTTGGACTGGAAGACCTTTAGAGGTCCCTTCCAACCCAAACCATTCTATGATTCTGTGATCTGTAATGATTTTACTGCCTCTTGTTTTCCTAAAGCAGATCTCTGACACAGACATGCACAGGGAGAAGGGCTGCAAGCTTTACGTGTACACGGGATGCCAGCTAAGTATGAGCAGAGATCACTATGAAGAACATAAACCTTAGCATAGATGTCATTACCTTATTTTGGAAAGAAGTCCCCAGTGTCGGGTGCTGGTGGCCAGGACTGCTGCTCGCCGTCTGGTCCCCCAGGGCTGGGGCTGATGGCTGTGCGCTGGCAGGGCTCTGGTCAGTACTTGTAGATTTGGTTGACACAGTTGCAGGTCTTCTCTGGTCTGTGTCCCCAGTATGCAGCAAAAAACAAGCAGACAGACACTGATGTAGTACCGAGGATACAGCTGACAGTTCATGATCGGCTGAAAATGAGTTTTCAGCTCCAGCCCTGCCTTGAAGCTCACTGTGTCAAAGCCTGGAGAAGCTTTGGGTTTCTTCTTTCTTTTTAATTAACTGTGATATGAAATAGAATATTGAATTTTCTGCTGCTGAAACCCATCAGACTGTTTGGGAGAGATGAACCCAAAGGCTACGATAGCTGTGTTTTGGTAGCTGGGTAATCAGAAAAGGAGTTCTGCTGGTCAAATGGGATGGCCCTCATTTCACTTCACCTGGGGTGTCTTCCATGGAGGTTTCTACAACAGAGGCAGACTGTCTGAGCTGGCTACCAAGAAGCTCTCAGTGAATGGAGTTCATCATGCAACCCCACTGACAAGTGCAGCTACATCACCTATGGAAGAAGCCCAGGATGACATATTTAAACTGCCTGATACTACAGGAGACACCCCTGCCTGCCTGCTACTCCAGAAGGCCACATGCCCCGCATCTAGCTTAGCCCCATGCAGGTGTGATCACCTCAGATACCTTTGTTGAGGTCTGTAGCATCTTACAGTTTCTTGCACAATGGGAGTAGTGCAAGGAGCACTGCAACCTTCTGCCTCTACAAACCCTTTTGAAGAAATGGCTTTCTGTCCCTGGGCTCCTAATGGATCCTTAAATGATGGCAAAGAGAATTAAAACACCACATCCTGTTCACAGCTTGTTTGCCTTTGGGACTCCTGACTCTTCCACAGAAAAGCTGAAGGATGTTTCTCTCCCAGACACATTCTGAAAGCTCGAGGAGAGAATTAATTTCAAAGCCATCTGTTTCTCTTGCATTCTCTCATGTATTTATTAAATGTAAATGTTCTTTAAACTTCTTTATGCTCAACACTTGAGGTCAAATTAGAATTAACATAATTTCATATATCATCCTTTACCAGAGAACAGTCCTGTGGAGCAGAAGCGGAAAGAAACATCCTTCATGAAGACACCCATTTCACCTCCTAATATGCGCCACCATGCTCAAAACATGACTTGGAAGAAGCCAAGCCTTGGAAGACTTGGAAGACAGTCTTGCACTAAGACCTCAGCCCATTTAGTGATGCTGACATCAAGGAGGAGCTGGAAGGATGAGGGGGGATATGGTTTTTTTTTGAATGGCTTCTGTATTGCAGGTAGCTGGAAATAGGGTCAAGAACAACCTTTTCCAGAGGAAGCCAATGAAGGGCCAGTCAAAGTGTCATCACAGCTTTCTTTTTTCAGAGCCAGATGTGAGCTGGACCCACAATCCCACCCAAATCTAGAAGACTGCATAGAGCCCCCACAGTCCCATCATGTGATTGCTTCTCAGTAAATGGTACCAGAAAAAATGGCAAAGGGGACCCTATACTGTGCCTCACCAGGACACTTAGGAACTGACACAGCTCTGTAAAGATCCAGAGGGCTAGAAAAAGCGTATTAAGGGTGTTCAGTAAGATCCTAAGCACCACATGGACACTCATAATGCTGCTTAGACAGAAGCCAGCAGCCAAACCCTGCAGAGCGATGACGAATATCTGACATAACTGCTTAGACTCTTTAGAGGTTTTAGACCAAAACCTCGACAACAAATCTCCTTAGTCATCTAAAGCGTATTTTCTGTGCATGCCCAGACAGCCTTCATTAAGCTGTCAGGCAAAGTAGGGATCTTCAACAGTCAGCATTCTGGGTGCTGTCAATCTGTTTCACCGTCTCTACAATGTCACTCTCCACCTCCAAGCTCATCACTGCCGGCTCCCTTTTGCAGTCACTGAAGATTGAGTCATTGCAGCTGATGGAACTTCAGGCACAGCTTGGTCCATCCGAAAGTTGATGTCTATACTTTGCCAGTTGATTCATGCCTTGAATTTCACTAACTGCATTGACTCAAACTCCACTGATGACAACAGGGACCTAAACAGCCAGTTGTCATGGAGACAACTACACTGGAAAGTTCTAAAATGTGACACGGTGATGACACCCCATAATGAAAAGAGGTGTGTAGGCTAGCCAAATGAAAAGACCATAAAAAGGTCTCCCAGCCCAAGAAACCAAGGTTCTTGTCTCCTGGTACCTGCTGCAAGGGTTGGTGTGGTTGCCTCAGAGACCTTGTGGATGCTGCCAGGTGATAAAGATGCAGATGCTTTGCTAGTGGTGGGGGAGACAGATCCTTCAAAAGGGGTAACAGAAGTTTTGATGCTTCCAGGTCTGGTGGAAGAGGTCAGTCCCTGGCCTGGAGAACTGGGAGTAGAGTGAGGCTGCTTGGAGAAAGCTGTGGGAGAAGAGACACCGTGGTCCTTGATCCTAGGGCCAAGACTGCTTGTTGGGACACCGGTTGTCACAGTGGTGCTGGTCAGTTGGTTCAAAGGCTGCTTTCCCTGAGCTCCCATGGTGGGAGAGGGTGTGACAGCAGTACTTAAACCTGCTTTGGTGACTGGAGGGACTCTTCCATGAGTGGGGACAGGACTCACAGTGGTGGCCAGTGAGTTTCCCAAGCTGGCTGTAGGAGGGGTCTTCTGCTGGGCCACACTGGGGGTTACAGCAGAGGTGGCTGTTGAAGTTCCAGAGATGGTTGTAGTTCTGATCTGCTGAGATGGGTGAGACAATGTCATAGGGTCAGGTGATGGATTTCCCTGGGTTGTTATGATGTTGGTCCCTTGAACTGCAGCAGATAATGTAGAGGTGGATGGTGGGTTTCCTGGGCTGCTTGTAGTGGAGTTCCCTTGAGCAGTGGTGGGAGGTATCACAGGGGCAGGCAATGGGTTTCCTGTTTTTTTTGTGGTGTTGGTATCTTGAGCTGCAGCAGATGTTGTCGCAGAGGCAGATGTTGGGTTTCCTGGATTGCTTGTAGTGGTAGACATCTTGCTTGTGTCTATAGCTGTGTTTGGCCCATTTTCTCCTGGCGTTGCAGAAGTTACAGTTATAACCTCCTGAGAGCTGACACCTGGGGAAAAGTAAAAATGCCAAGGTAAACTTTGAACTGAGGAAACTACTCTTGGTTTCCACCGAGAACAGGTACTTGTAGAAATAAATACTGACCAGAAACATGAGTCATTCACTCAAGACTTGTGTCATACTCTCTAAACTCATATCAAATGTCATTGTGCTGGTATCATCATGTCAAGCAGAAAGCAGAGCAGAGGAACAGGGGTTGTCAAACTCACCGGGCTTCAAAGAGATTGGAAGGTGAGCAGGAGGGCAAGACCTGATGGTTCTCAGAAGGCACACCTTTCTCAGATGGGAAAGGCACCACCTCCTGTGCAGAGCACTGCAAATCATTCCTGAAATAAAGCACCTCCAGTCCTTGTAAGAGAGCAGCCAAGGGATGTGCCAAGTGCTGTTTGTCCAACCCTGTTATGAGGGTCTCTGACATCCCTGAAGTGGTGAGGAGCTTCAGATAAATAAGGTGACATGTCTGACCATTCTGAAAGGCATTCTTTTTTTGCAAGCTCAAGCTTTGTTTCTTTAATTGCTCCATGTTTCAACTTATTTTTTCCCCTTCCCAAACTCAGCTAATTACTATACAAACATCATAAAATAGGCACTCTCACTTGAATCCACAGAATAAAACTAATAATGGTGGTGAGATATTGGAGCAGGTTGTCCAGAGAAGTTGGGGATGCCGCATCACTGGAAGTGTTCAAGGTCAGGTTGGATGGGGCTTTGACATACCTGATCTGCCCATGGCAGGAGGGTTGGTTTAGATGATCTTCAAAGGTCTCTTTCAACCCAAACAGTTCTCTGATCCTATGATTCTATGAGAATTTGTACACACTGTAATTCCCAGTTGGGTGAACTGTGGAATCAGTATGGCTTTGGTGGGCACCTGGCATTCAGCCAGGGTCAACCCACCACACCAACTCTCCGAAATAGGAGTCACATGTCCAAGGTTTGATTTTTAACCATATCCTAATGCTGCTTTCCAGAGATCTGCTTTGTTCCTCCCCACTGACAAAGTATTTTACCTTACAGAGCCTGTCTATTAGCACTGGCTGTGCTTCAAAGAGGAAAGCTTGAGCTTCTGAGATTTATACCACTGGGGAAATCTAACCCCACCATATCAGGACCCCAGGGGGAGGTGGTAGTATGTTTTAGACAGGACCTGGGGAGTGAGATTTGGGATGGGGAGGCTGCAACACTACATCTGTAGGAAAAGAGCTTTTGTGGAGACAAGTGAGGTCTCCTGAAGACTGATCACTGTCTGCAGGAAAAGAAGAGGTAAGGAAGCAAAAAATGGGCACAGGCATTTAGCAGGTGAAACCAGGTGCAAAAGATAAGAGGGAGTTTTTATTCAGTTAGCCAGAAAATGAGTCTATCCCATAAATAGGGCTGTAAAAGTTTGACAGAAAAAAAATCCCCTACAGGTAGAAACAGTACAAAAGAGAGCTAAATAAAGAAAGGGTTGGAATGAAGGTGGAGGGAATCTCCCACTATTCTCACTTTCTTTTAATGCTCCATTATCCGAGAGAGGCAGATACCCAACACGCACTGAAGGAGAGGTAGAAAAGGCATTTCAATTCAACTTGGTCCAAAAGAGAAAGGGGCAGGCCCATACTTTGGCTCTGGACCAGTCTTGGTGGCCAGCTGGGACCATGCTAGCCAAGAAATCAGCATCCATGCCCCAGCTCTTCCCTGGTGAGCTGCAGCTACATTTTTACCACTTTTAGCAAAATCGGGGGGGAAAAGCCCAAAGCAAGGGGTTGCTCTGTTGATTGGGAAAGCTGGTGTAACCCTCCAGGCCGGCTCTGGCTGGGGTAGTAGTAGTAGGGCTTCTTTCAAGGGGCACAGGTTCACCCAAAAAAGCAACTGGAAGAAGAACCAAGACTCAAGTTGATGCCCAAAAAGCTTACACGTATGTTATCTTTCCCTATCTCTGCATCCACTTGTAGCACTCCTTTCTTGCTAAGATCAAGAGATGTTAAAAGATCAATTTATTCTTCCACATCAAGCCAGGAGCAGTGATTTAAGTGGGCCAAAAGCAACTTGAGGAGCCAGCACTCTGCTGCTTCAAAGTCACCACACAGGAAGATGGATGGAGGGACAGGCTGGAGCAACAGACCGAGGCCAATGGGGTGAGGTTCAATAAGGCCTGGGGAAGAGTGGCTGGAGAGCTGTCTGGCAGAAAAGGACCTGGGCATGTTGGTTGACTGTTGGCTGAACATGAGCCAGCAGTGGGCCCAGGTGGTCAAGAACACCAACAGCATCCTGGTCTGTATCAGGAACAGCGCAGTGAGTAGGACTTTGGCAGTGATCGTCCCCCTCTACTTAGCACTGGTGAGGCCCCACCTCAACTGCTGTGTCCAGTTTTGGGCCCCTTACCACAAAAAAGACATTGAGGTGCTGGAGCGTGTCCAGAGAAGGACAGCAAAGCTGGTGAGGGGTCTGGAGACTAAGCTTTAAGATGAGAGCCTGAGGGAACTGGGGTTGTTCAGCCTGGAGAAAAGGAGGCTGAGGGGAGACCTACAACTATCTGAAAGGAGAGTGTAGAGAGGTGGGTGTTGGTCTCTTCTCCCAGGTCATAGGTGATAAGACAAGAAGAGGTGGCCTCAAGTTAACCTCTTTGGAGGTTAAGATTGGATATCAGAAAAAAATTTTACACTGAAAGGGTTATTAAACATTGGAATGGGCTGCCCAGGGAGGTGGTTGAGGCACCATCCCTGGAGGTATTTAAAAGACGCGTAGACATAGTGCTTAGCGATATGGATTAGTGATGAGTTGGTTTTTATCAGAGCTAGGTTGATGGACCAGGTGATCTTAAAGATCCCTTCCAACCTAGGCAATTCTATGGTTCTATGGATAGATTCAACAGGTGTTGACCACATAGGCAGGTAGGACACTATCCATCCTGATACATGGGACTGGCTAAGGTCAGGCAATGCTAAGTGCTGCAGAGGTAGAAATCACTCATTTAGTGGTTAATGACCTGCATCCCTTTGGCAAATGGCAACACAAGTGATATATGAACAGAAAACACAACACCATTCCCTCCCTACAAACCTGTTCCTGCTGTATGAGGCTGGATGGGACTCCTGGGAAGCCCCTTGCAAAATATCTCCCACCCCAAACTTGATCTGAAGGTGATGTTTCTTTAATAACCTCCAGCCCAGCCCAGCCCAGCTGAGCTGCTACCAAAATACTCCCTTTCTCCCTTTCTTTTTCCACAGGTTGCTTGTCTCAAAGCAGACTGTTTTGAATAATTATTGTTCCCGACTGAAATGCAATGGCCATGATGAACAGCAGCCATCGAGGTGGCCATGGGAAGAGTACAGGCAAGCTTGACACTCTTCAAGACAACATGCACCACCATGAGCCCGTCCTGCAACACACCAGTGGAGAGCAGTCGTGCCTATGGCTGGGTGAGATCCTCCTTCTGTGGAGGACTTGCACTCCTATCCACCCCCACATCTCTCACATTTTTTGGGGCACCCATCTGTCAGCAATATTTACCTTCTCTCTCCAGTTGCATTAACCTAAACTCCTTTCTCACTGCTCTGGCACAAGGAGTCAGATGCTGCTGCAGGCGTGGGGGCTGCAGCCTTTTTGCTCTGGGTTTAATATTAGTTGTTACTCCAGGAGCTCTGTGTCACTGCAGCATTGGGGAAAAATGTGCTTTATTTAGACTGGAGAAAAGCAGTGCTTTTTAGGGGTGTCTTGCAGCTTCACCACCCGCAGAAAACCTGGCTTATGCAAACTCATTGCTCTTACTTTCAGAAGCCTAGCAAATCCTTATTTCCAAAGCAGAAACAAGTACAGAACAAGCAGCCAGAGCAGCACAAGGCCAGGAGTCCCTGTTTTCCTCCCACATCTGCTCTATCTCTTTGAAACACCGGAGAACTATGGTTTTTTATTTTTTCCTCCCTAACTGGCTGCCCATGCCAAATCTCAGCGGCGGACCCAGGGGTAGTAATGAGCCCCTGTTTGCCTGGGCTGGTAGCTAGTATTGCCTCAGATTGTCCTCAACAGAAGAACCAAAAAGGATCTGGTCAAAGGAGGAGAAAACCCCTGTAAGCACAGACTGGTGGTAGTAACAGCTGGACAGGACAGGATTATGTTCAGTGTCCCTTTAGCATGAAAATTACTCCCAAAAGAGACAGTACGGCCTTTTTGCAGGAAACAAATGACATTTTCATGCAGTGAGCCCTAGAGATAAAAGGATTTAACACATGCTATAAGAGAGGAGGATGGAGAAGAGGTCCTTTAAACCATCACTCCCCTTACCAGGAGGAGACCCTTTCCAAAAGAAAGTTCACTTGAATTTCAGCCAGAGTCCCTTACCCTGTTTTCCAGAAGGCAGAAAAAAACCTACCTGCCCTGACCTTCCTGGCTGCACTTTGGCAGGGCAAGGCCACTTCTCTGCTTTCACTTTTTTTTGACCATCATCAGTTCTGCGTTTGAAAGAAAATGAGAGCAATAGAGCAGCTACCGGTGTATTTTGACAGCACTGGTTGCAGTGAGTCAAATGCTTTGGTCTGCACCTTTCCTCTGGTACGTATCGCTCAGAAAACCCCAAACCCATGCGTTTCTGTGCGGGGGCAGACCCGTGGGAGGAGAATGGAAGCCCTCCAGACACGCATCCGTGTGCACAGGGGCCAAACAGCCCAGAGGAAATGAGTCCGCTGCACAAACAAGATCTCGTTTCCGGATATGTGGATCCCATGACCGTGCCTGTGATACGGTGTCTCTGTGATGGAGACAACCCCAGAGGGAAGAGAACTTTCCCTTGTTACTAACTATCAAGATGGACTTCTTCAGCCCCCAGTGAGTGATATTTGGGAGGCTGGAAGTGCTGCTGTGGGTCCCTGCTGCCGTTGGAGCACCTGGATAGCACTGGTGTGGGATCTCTCTGGTCCAGAGATGCTGGGATGTGAAAAGTCACACAAAATGTAAAAGAAAGGGTGTGAGGGTTTGTGCCAATGCAGCTCCTTGCAGTATCAGTCGAGGGCTGCATTTTTCAGCTGCTCTGCACTGCCAATAACTGTGCCACACAGTGATGCTCTGGTTGTAACCTCGTTGCAGTAGATGTGTGGTATTTGCAGGCTGGGGAAGATGCTCGGGGTGAGGCAGTAGCTTGTTTGGAAAAGTCATGGCTTGGAGCACAAAAAAGAGAAGGAAGCTGGTGCAAAAGGCAAAGTGAAAGGACATATCCCATCCCTCCTCTCACCAGCCCACCCAAAGCCACCACCTCCTCACGCAGCTCCTCTGATTAATTCCCCGACCAACAACTTTCCGCTTACTATTTCAGTAACGCTGCACACGCACACACCCCTCCTTTCCCCATCCACCTTGTCGAAACAGCTCAGATTGGCTAAAAATCTATTAATAGTGAGAACAGGAAACCCAAAAGAATAACTTCGGAAATGGTGGGTGACACACCCCACACTGGCGGGCTGAGCCCGGCTCGGAGCCTTACGCCAGCCAGCTCCTGCTCCTCCCAAGGTGGGATGAGAAAACGAAGGAGCCCGAGGAACCCATGGAAAGGGAAGGGATATGAGCCAGGCCCCAGGAAGTTCCTATTTGCCTCCCCTCTTTGCTTTTTTTTTTTGCAGCCTTTCCTGTTTAAATACAGGGGCAACGGGTTGAGTTTGTCAAAGGGAAAGCAGGGGCTGAGGCTCTGGGGTTGGGCTTCGCTAGGGGAAAGTGTGTGCCAAAGCGGGTGAGGAGGCTCCTGGGCAAAAGGAGGGTTTTATCCACCCACTGCAATGCTGAGTTGAGTGGAGATCAGTTGCTGCAGTGGACAGGAAGTTTGTCACCTCCTTTTAAAACCGTGAGAGTGATCAGCATGGCAGAATATCACAAAGCAGAGTTATTTATCCTGGGATTAAGCTGGGCTACCAGAGCAAATGGGTACCTCACAGGGGTTTTAAATTAGGCCTGTGTAGAGGCTCTCTCCTTTCCGTCTCCTTAAGGAGAGATGGGCTCCAAACAGCAGCATCCTCCTGCCGAGATTTCGGTGAGGGATGTGGATGCTGTTAATGTGCACGCCACCCTTCGCCCTTGCAAAGAGGTACTCTCCACATCAGAAGGACACACTTCCAAACTGGCATCACCCAACCCTTTTGCTGCCAGTCTCACCATCACCATTATGAAATGGTTTCACTCAGGCCAAAGACCAGCTTGGCTTCCTGGGTGAGAAGATGGGGAAAGGTCCAACAGCCATTGCCAGAGCACTTTCAGACTCTAAGCCATCAGTTCAATTATCCAATGCAGGGATGGCTGTCCTCTCCGAAACCCTGCCAGAACAAAAACTGCTGCAAAACAGTCTTGATAGAATTGCACTGAAAAATATTAAGAAGAGAGCTAATAACTGGATCTAATTAGTGCTACAGTATCACTTAGGAAGGAAATGAGTATGTCTGGACTCTGATTTAAAGCTTGTTTTTAGCAGGGAACATCCTTTACCCCGCTGTGAAAATGCTCTATTGAAAAGACCCTTCAGATGGTTGTTGTTTAGATCTTGCAGACAAAAGGCAGCAAAATCAAGGCAATAATAGACAAGTGTGCTTTTCTCTGCTGTCAAATGAGATGAACTTGAAGCTATAGCCTGTGTCCTGAAGGACATACTCAATAAGCCCTTACTGGCTGGAAATCACTGGAGAGAATGGATGTTCTTCAAGCCCTGAGGGGTTTTGCTCCATCTCCAGATGGAGAGGAGCATCCAGGGCTTCCTTCTGCATGGCTGCATTGCCAGCCTGGAGATTCTCCTTGGCTGGAGATTTTTGGCATGTCCCCACAGCACCTTAGCATCACCCTGAGGACTCTTACCAGTCTGTGGGATTTTGCAGTCACTCACAACCCTACAAAGCCAAAAGCTGCTCTGTTTTAATTCAGACCTTGGAAAATTTTATGTTGTCCCTATTTTACTCAGTGGAAGTAACCCTGAAGCTCTGAGAGAAGGATATGAACTAAACCTCATGTGAGATTTGGCTGCTCCATCCCTCTTGTTAGATCTGCCTCACTTTTTTTTGTTCACACAACAAACTTTAAACCTTCTTGGTTTCGACCAAGAAATCCATCTGCAGCCTGAGACACGTTTCCTGCAAGGACTGCAACACACGTCCCCAAAATCTAGGTTCTGATGAACTGGCATTTTCTGATGAGAAACCTGCTTCATTAACAAATTCCCCATCAGCTCTTTCTGCAAGTATTTGAGCCAGCTCAGCTTGTCTGCTGTTTCATTTGGAAGTATGACAAATATGAAAAATAATCATCCCAAGGCATGTCTTCCCACTTGGACACTCTCCTCTTCCCCTGCAGCCCTGGCACCTCTCCTCTTCACTCCCTTGGTCCCTCTAAACACTACATTTGGGGAGGCAGAAATGGGTTCATTTATTTCCTGTCCTAATTAATGACCAGAGAGTAGATTTGAGGGAGCAGAAGTATCTGAGCATTCCTCACTCCCACCTTCTCAAGAACATTGTCATTGAATTGTTTTCCATGCCACACTTGGACTTCTGAACTTCTCCTTGAAGACTGGTTCTTACAAGAAAATAATGATCAGAGGCATCTTTCACCCAAACGGACCCAAATGGTCTATCCCAGGCAGTGCTCCATCCCCTGACCATCTCCAGCTGAGACAAGGGATGCCAGCAGTAGGAGGAAGCATCAGTCCAGCCTCTCTTATGGATAAGATAAACATAGAACATCCTATTTAGGATTCTGTCTCTGCAACTTTTCCCATGGAAAGTCTGTAGCTATCTAAGAAGTGAAAAGAAAGATTAAAAAAAATAACCAAAAGGAGACAGGAAGACCACTCTGGAAAATTAAAGCTCCAAAATCCATCACATGAGGTTGTCAAGGAGGCAAACAAACACAGGCACATGTGCCCATCTCTATCCATGCCGCCCCCAGACATTTTTCATCACCAAGCCTGGAAACATCCTATTTCCATTGGGGACTGACGGGGTTTGTAAGGGACCCAGCTCCAAGGATGCACCTTTCCCAGGCTGCAAAATGAGCTGGGGTCTCTTTGCAGCACAAACAGAAACATTCCATCATGCAGGAAACGGTAGCAGAGCTGCTGGAGCGGAAACTTGGGGAGCACGAGCCAAAAAAGCAGCACGTCCCAGCTTGGCCAGACCTTCCAAAGCACAGTGTAGCTACGCTCCTGCCCTTCTCCTGAAAGAGGGGAGATTTAGATTGGATATTAGGAAGTAATCCTTTCCTGTGAGGGTGGTGAGACACTGCAACAGGTTGCCCAGAGAAGCTGTGGGTGCCCCATCCTTGGTGATGTCCAAGGCCAGGCTGGATGGGGCTTTGAGCAACCTAGTCTGGTGGGACGTGCCCCTGCCCAGGGCAGGAGGGTTGGAAATTGGTGATCTTTAAGGTCCCTTCTAACCCAAACTATTCTGTGATTCTATGATTCTTTTGATTCTTGTCTCCTTTACAGAGTTAGCATGGAGTTATCCCATGATGACCTTGCTGCCTTGAAGCAAGATTTGTGGAAGTACAGCCTACTCCTGTATCCAGTGAGCATCAATCTCTTAATGTCTGAAGGACACGATGTCTGGTACATTTAACATGGAGACCCCTCTATTTCAGCCAAAGTCACCCAGGGACTTTGGAAGAAACTCAAGGTTTGCCACAAAAGTCGCTCTGCAGCAAGGTAAAGCACAGCTACCTCTGGCCCTCAACAGTGGCTGTGAAGCAAAATGACACTGAAAATCTAAAGAATATCAGAAGACACACAACTTTGTTACACTCCAAACATTTGGTGGTTTTCCTGAATTTCTGTGTTGTAGGTCTTTAAGATACACTTTCAGGCTTTTGTCTGAACGTGGGTGCTATAAAAGACTGTTTTTAAAAAAAATGTAAATAGATTAAAAGTGGAGATTTGTCTGAATTTGGAGAGGAATCTCAGTTCCACAGGAAGGACCAAGAGAATAAGGCTACCAGATTGGCAATGCCACCTTGACTCCATGAGGAGACCACCAAGCTTCACCACTCCAGCAAGGGTTGAAGGCTGGTTTATGAATTGACTTCAGCAGTAAGTAGCTATGAATCTGGCAGCAGTGTGGTGGGAAGGAGAGCTTCAGAAAAGCCAATGCTAAGACATGCTTGGCCAAAGACACCCATTTGCTCTTGAGGGCTGAACTGTCACATCACAACAGCCTCTCCTGGAGACTTGACATATTTTCTCCAGCCCAGAGCTGCTGCTTGGTGCGTGGGGACAGTTGAGGGGACAGATTTATTTATCAAGACAGAGCAGAAGTTCCTCCTCATACTTTTCACCCCAGAAAGACAAATCATCCCTTGCTGGCTTTTCCTGGAGGATTTCTTCAGATAACTTGAGACAGAGTGAGTACATGAGCCCCTGAGACAGGAATTATTTTTATTCAGCCTGATGGCTTGTCTACACAGAGGTACTCAAGAAAATTAATCTAAAATTAAAAGAAGGTATGATTTCAGAGTGCACACAACCCACCAGGTGGCCACTCTTGTTCAGCTTTAAATAATTTAATTTAATTTAGTCATTTAATTTAGCCAAAATGAAGTAGCTTAAATCAAATTAAACTCTCCTTATCTCTGAAAGCTGACAAGAGGGAGCTGATGCAGTTTAAGAAAGTTAATTCAGGAAAATCTGGTGATGGTCACCGTAGAAACAAGCCCCCAGATGTCACACTGGGCACTGACACTGACCAAACACTGAAAAGGGGCACACATGCCGCCTCAGCTGAGCTTGGCCTTTCCTGATTTCCAGACATTGAAAGCTCTGATTGATGTTAGATTTGATGTCACACCAGCAGCTCTTGCCATTTGCTCGATTTCTGTCATGGAGGATTTTTGTCATGCAGGACAATTAGACAGTGAAGAGATCACCACCACAGGACTGCACTGAGGTCCATCCACTATCTTCTAGGATAGAATAGACAAGTGGACAGAGACAAGGTGGGTTTGCCTATCCACAGTGAGGAGCAGACTTGCTTGGTGACAAAAGGAAACCAAATTCATCGCCTTGCCCTCCTCTCTAGCTGTCTGGTTTCATACTTGGGTTCATCTTGGGCAATGTGGGAAAGGAGTTGGCCTAATCTACTCATCTTGCTGGCTGGACCTCTGCCAGCTGGCCAATGCTGGGGGAGAGCTGTCACATCTAATGTAGCTCAAGTTAGGCGCCGTGCATCGGTGATCTGTCTAGACTGTGTCCATGAGAGACAAGGGCCACAAGAGTCTTACAAAGGGACACACGTGCAGATCTCCTCTGGGTAGGTTTTGCAGCCAAAAAATCCCCACTTTTTGTAAGAGGCACACCCACTCTTGCAATGAGGAATAGGAGTGGAGGAGATATGTGGGGACTCTTCCTAAAGGGGAAAAGTCAACCCCAAATCCAAACAGGGGCTATTGATTGGCTTCTCTGGGGCCTCACAGCCCAACAAAACTGGACTGCAGAAGGGCATTAAAACTGGCATTAGAGAGAAGGATCTAATGTCCAAACTTGTTTCATCGAAACTGAAGATGCTATTCTCAGCTGGAGGCTAACACTGGAGGTCCAGCATGGAGGAGGTACAGGATGCAGCCCTAAGGGGCAGCAAACACGAGGTGAGTCTCCGTACCTAAAGGAATAAGGAGACCTCAGCCTGATCACAAGCAGCTTCAGCACAAGGGGAAATAAAATGGAGAGGGGTGACTGGAAGGTCAGTTTGTACTGGCACACAGCACCGCTGTGGCGTTGCAAAGCGTTGTCCCCTGCTCCTTGCACCTCCCTTTCCTCCCCACCTCACCCGAAGATTTACAGCAGGAATCGCCCTCTTGCAACAGCCTCTGCCTGCTCCCACCACAGAGGCTTTCAGTGGGGAGGCTGCCAGCCCCTGGAGGGGCCAGGCTCAGGGCAGAACCCTGCTGCTTGCCCACCCAGAGGGCAGAAAGGGCCAGCGGAAAAGCGATGGCAAGGAGGCGATAAGACCCAAAGCCTCACCCTCCTTTGTGCACCCAGAGCCTTTGATGAGTCAGGAATCAGCCCAAATTTACACCCTCCAGCCAGCGACTTAATTTTTAACCCTTTGGGTATTGTGAGGCATGTTGTCTCTTCCAGTCCACCCATGCATCACCCTCTACCAAGCCAGGATGGACCCAAAGATGACAAGCTGAACACCTCTTGGACTGAATTATCATTATGGGTCCCTTCCAACTTTAGATATTCTATGATCTATGATCTTTGGTCCATTGAGATTCAAAGGTGCTGTGATATGAAGTGGCTAAAGATACAAGTGATGCCAAGTGATGTAAGAGCCGCCTCCAAGAGGCATTAGTGACCTTCTCCGTCATTCCAGCCTCTACAAGCAAAAATTCTAGGTTATTCCTAGTTAAATAGCCCCTCCCAAGTGCCATCTGCTTTTCTGCTCATTCAGGCTATGCTGGGGACAAATTCCTCTGTAGGCACATCTGGGATACTTGCAAACTTTCACTGACAGGAAAGCTGCCACCACATGCTCCTCACCCCCTGTTTTTTTACAGAAGAGCCAAGCTGGATGGCAGGATCCATCCCTCCTCCGTGACCAGTCCCCCATGACCTTGGCTAGCCAGGGTTACCAAGCCAGCAGCCTGGAGATTTCCTGTTAACGCCGCAAGGAGGGCTCCACATTTCCTTGGGATCTTTTGTCTGTCAGTGCTATTTCAGGTCCCACCTCTTTTTTTTTTCATTCAGCTCCCCACCCACACCTCCCTCAGGGTGGGGTCTTCCCGGATAATGCGGAGCTCTATATATACATGCATATATGTATGCACCTACATATATTTATATAGCCATGCATGCGAATTGAGACTTCAGGGCACTGACTGGACACAGAGGACTTGGCAGGAGGCTCAGTGCTATTCTTTAGGTGGAGAGAGCCTAGGAAGGGAAGGACACAGCTAACCCTCCCTCCTATTCAAAACTATTTAAAGACTGTCTGGCACGGAGTTGCTTTCCCACCAAATGGCTCCAGTGACGATCTGGCTTTACAGGCTGTGTAATCTGATCAACTTCTATTGTTGGCAAACTCATAATTGCCTCATTATTTAACTCTCCTGAAACAGTTGGTTCTACAGAGAAAGAATATCCATTTTAGTTCTTTTTAAAAAAAAATTAAAAATAAAAATTTTGTTTTTCAAGAGCACTGGGACTCAGTTTCCATTTGAAGATCTTCTGTTCTTCAACAGGTGCTGCTTTTCCTTGCATTAATATAATACACATGATCACAGGAATCACTGATGAAAGGCACAGACAGTGAGAGATGACCTTTTTGAGTGCTGTCCTTTCGCAAGATTCTCCAGTCTGGCATGTTTATCACCAGGTGGCTTCTCACATGTATCCACGAGCAGCACAAGTAGAGGAGCCTTAACCATTTCCCCCCAGAGAGGAAGGATGCACATGTGCTTGCTCACATCCTTGCTCAGCCACAACCCTCTGAAACAACCCCGGTTACACTTCTTAACCTCTCCCTGCCTCAGTTTCCCCATCTCTACGTACAAGAGTGGCTAGATTTTGGATAGAGGACCTGTCTCCATTTACAGCCAGGTCCAGCACCCTGCTAACCGGGGCCCCAGCCTTGGTTGGGTGCCAGAGCAATACAAATAATTACTAATAGTAATCCCCATGGGAGTCTATTACATTATGGTTCAACTTCCTCCCAAACAATTGCTCCTCTTCCTTGCTTTGTATGTTCTTCAAAAGAAGCGGCTGCTGTGCTTTAGGGCTGGCACACCAGCCGCGGTAAACATACACCCAGCGTTCCTGCTCAGCTGGGCCTGGGCAGCAAAAAGAAGATAAATCTGATTTAAGACAATCACATTGAGGGCAGGGAAAAAAAAAATGGAGAGTTTAATGGAAGTAGTACAACCTAGCAGCACTAAACAGCATTTATCCTGAGAAGTCCCTTAGGGCACGTTTATTCACTATTTACAAAATGATCTTATTCAGAATGGCAATAAGAGCAGGAAACATTGAGATGTGCCCACTGGTCTAGGGCTCAAAACATCTTCATTCAGAGAGTGGTGAAGGTCCTGACACTGCACTCGTTTGAGGGAAGCAGGTATTTACTGTGGACACATTGCTTGGCAGTACTGGGTCATTTCCCAGGTTTTGGCACACGCTGTGGGCACCCTGCCTGCACCATCCAAAATGTGCATAAAGGGAAAGATGACCCATAAATAGGAAGAAAAATAGCCCTAGTTCACAGTCAGTTCTGGGCTGAAGTTAGCCCATCCACTGAGTGTGTAGGCCAGGCAAATTGTCCTTGTGGGGTACACAGGGTACAGAAGCACCCCAATGCCATAGGTTTTGGTGCAATATCAAGCTCCTATTGGGGGCTGAGACCCCAAAATATTGAGTGTTCAACAAGAAGTGGGATGGTAATGCAGAAAGATCATCCCAAAGTGGTTTGAGTTGGATCATGTTGGAGAAGAGTGGGCTCTCTTGAGGTCCTCCAGTTTTCATTCAAGCAGTTAGCTTGCTCTAAAACATGGTGGCACATCTCCAAGATGGTTTTTCCATCTCTAGGACCAGGAATTTAGGCCTACACAGCATGCAGCAAGGTGAAGAAGGAAGAAGGGTCTCACTTATTAGTCAGCCAACTGTCCAGACTTAGTGCTGATGAAGAACAATGCACGTTTTGGTCACCCTTTCCAAGACAGAGCCAGCAACGACTTTGATTAGTCAATTAAAAGTGGCTTTGTCATAGGAGATGAGACACAAGCAGGACCAAGCCAGCTGGGTTCTTGGCTGCTGAATGACACTGTCTTTCCAGCCCAATGACCTCATTGTTATGACTCAATAGGGGAACAATGTTGTCCACCCAGCAACCCAGCAAGGAGTGGGATTCCTGCGTGGTGACAGCTGAGCAGAAGAGCATGGGAAGTTGCGGGATGTCGCTGTGTCGGGGATGCAGCGCTGTACTCTCAGTGCACACAGGCTGGGGTAGACTTTAATGGCACAGTTGCATGCTGAGAAACTCCAGAAAATAAAATTAATAATAACAATAACATATAATACAGACATAGCATGGAAAGGTGATCATATTCAGCTTCCTCAAAACTCAGCATCTGTTCCCTGGACAGGTAGGTCCAGGTAGTGGGTTTGAGCATGACAAGATTCACTGGTGAAGGAGGAAAATAATAAATGGTATCTAATGGAAAGGAAAGCTTGCAGCACTTACACCCTGGGTGATCTGTATGGAATCCAGAAACCCTGTCCTTGTCGCCTTTTGGACTCAGGGTTTCACTGACATCTATCTCTCTGCCACCAAAGCCCTTCTCTTCAGGGCAGTGTCTGGCGGTTGTGCCACAGGGCAGGCCATGGCAGGGCAAGGGCAGGGAGCAAAGGAAGCAGGAAGGAAGAAGGAGCTGCATCCCCTTCCTGCTGTTAATCATTCTCCTCTTTCTCTTAAAAGATGCTGGCAGGTTTACAAACCCCATGCTGGTCATCCACCTCCGAAAGGACCTAGAGAGTTGACAAGCAGCTCTGGGGGTAAGAGGGGGATGTGGGACTGGCTTTCGAGATAATATCCAAATTAGTCTGCTCTGGGATACGGGAGGCCAGATCCATTTTTGGCTCAACAGTGAGACCCTGAGACATCAACTTGGATATTTCCTTCAGAAAGCTGAGCTGGAATGGTGGTGGAGTTGGAGATGGGAGGAGAAGGCAGGCACTACACGTCTGGGACCATGATGGCACCTGCAGAAAGCCATCAGCAGAGTAGAGGAGAGGGAAGAAGAGGGCACTGAACTGGGATTTGGTGGGTTCTACTGGTTGTAAGCCCGGAGCTGGAAGGTAGGCATGGGGAGAGTGAAGGAGACCAAAAGCAGTCCCACGCTGGGGATGTGCTACTTGGCTGAAGGCTGCAGCTACATGAACAGCCCTTTCATGTTTGCAAGTGATCACTGCCAAATCAAAGCACGCCTTTGCTGCAATGACTACCCAATTTCATGAGACAGAAGAAAGTCATCATCCCTGATTATAGAAAGGCAGAAGAGACAAGTGAAAAATCTCCACATAGACTTCAACTCCACATTTGGAGAAGCACAATCAGAGGTGCAAAAAGACTCTCCTGGTTCCCTGAGCCCCGTCTCATCCAGATGTCCCTGGAAATTGTTTTCTGGGCAAAATGCTCCTTGACTCCTGCTGGGGCAGCTCTCAGAAATCAAGCTCTGAACCTGCTGACCATGGAGCCAAGAAAGAGCTGAGGCATCAAAAGTAAACAGCAAATTTTAACAATGCTTATTGATAACTCTTGGTAATTAGTTGTTGTATTATTGTTTTAAATAATTAATAACTAGCAAGAGCAAGCCTTAACTACTCCAGACACTGTTCTCTGCTGCGAGTGTGCTCCTGGCCTCTGTTAGCTGAGGTTCCTTAGCAGGTGAGCATCTTTGCCTGCCCATCACCCATTCTTTCCAGTACCCAGCCCCTCTATGTGGGCCATGGTGTCACGGATGAGAAGCTGGAATGCTTGAATGACGCAAAACTAGAGAGCCAGGTCCTTTGCCCAGCAAGCTTCTACACAGCGCAGTGGCCAAATATATAGGACATGCACACTGGAAGCCAGGCAATGCTTTTTGAGACTATGGACGCAGCAGATGGCCAAGTCCTGTGCTGCTGCAGGATTTGAACCAGCTCTCCCAAATGGGAGCAGAACCATGGTGGAGAAAAAATAGAAGTGGAACAAGTCCTGCAAACAGCCCAGATGCATGGAGAGCTGAAGGCACCTGAGATGAGTTACAGCATCAGGACGTTTGGCACCATGCTGCTGCATGTCACCCCTGGGAAGCTGGCTCAAATCCTGATCCAACCAGATCCAAAAGCTGCTATTTATTGCTACAAAAAAAACGTGCTATTTCTACTCAATATTATCAAGGAGAGGGGCTCCTCCTTCCCCCTCTCTTGGTAGTTTTGTTGTAAAAGCCATGGATTGAACAGGTTGTGACAATTTGCTGGGATCCTGGGAAGTTCTGAAAAGTCCAGGTGGCACCAAGTTGCTATAACAAGCCATTCCCTGCCTTTTTGCAGAGAGAAATATGGGAAATCTGCCTGCAGGTGCCTCACACACATCTGGCCATCTCAGGGAAGAGCAGTCTTGTAGCTTAAAATAGGAACTGGGAGATTTGAGGGTCTTTCTCTATCTCTATGAAACAAATTTCCTTACCTGCTGCAGAGAGCATGCCTGCTCTCAGCAGATTTGGGCAGAGGCAAAATCTTATTGCCCCTTTATCTCTCCTGTCCCTGGATGGCATACGTGCCTCTACTCAGAACAAGCTGAAACCCTTGCAGAAACAGCTCATGAGCTGCACTTTTCTTACCCTTCCTTTTGGTGGGGCTCCCCACTGCGCAGAACGTCAGCCTTCAGGATGGGAGTCAACTAATAAATAAAGTGCAATCCTTACAGTGCTCTCCAAAAACCAGCTTCAAAGCCAATTCTCCTGCAGACTTTTCCTAGCCCTGGTCCCGACTTGCCCATCCATTTTACTATGAGGGTGGTTTTACTACTGGGACAGGTTGCCCAGGGAGGTGGTTGAGGTCCCTTCCCTGGAGATATTAAAGGTGAGGCTTGATGAGGCCCTGGGCAACCTGGTCTAGTTGGGGGAGTCCCTGCTGACCATGGGGAGGTCGGACTAGATGACCCTAGAGGTTCCTTCTGGCCTGGATCATTCTATGATTCTTCCAGTGTCTCAGGGTACCAATTTTCCCAGCCAAGACGGAGATAACCCCCTGCTGCACAACTACTTCTGAGCTGGATTACAAGGAGATCTTCCCTAAAAGTCCAGCTGGGCTGTGTTGACTGGCTCGGGCCAGCTTCCCCAGTGCTTGGTCCCAGGGAAAGCAGCTTACATCCCTGCATCACTGCCACCTCCCCCCAGGAGAGCCCTTTCCTAATCAGATTGGAAAGGTCCTGCCAGACTCGAGAAATGCTCTCACGGAAGACAAAGGGGAGACCTGTAACCCTCCTCCACCAGCTCAAACACAAATAGCAGCCCTGAAATAGCCAGCATTCCTCTGGCATGGCTGTCCCCCAGGCATTTCTCATCAAATCTGCAAGGCACACGCAGCTGCTTCTTTTGGTGATTTCTTTCTCAGCATTTTTTTCCAGGGGGGACTTTTTGCAGGTTTTTATTGACACCGTTAGCAGGATTTTATTGTGCGAGAGTGTCGTGGCTTCAGCTGGGATAGAATTAACTTATTTATTAGCAACTGATATAGGTTTGGATTTGGGACGAGAAATACTTTTGACTGGGTACTAGTGGTTTTGGTTGTTGCTGAGCTCTCCAGGCCTTTTCTGCTCCTCACACCACCCCACTAACGAGCAGGCTGGGATGGAACCAGAAGCTGGGAGGGGACACAGCTGGGACAGCTGACCCCAAGTGACCAAAGAGATATTCCAAACCATACGATGTCGTCTCAGTATATAAAGCTGGAGGAAGATGTTTGGATGGCATTCCATCTTCTCAAGTAACTGCTACATGTGATGGAGCCTGGCTTTCCTGGGGATGGCTGGACACCTGCCTGCACGTGGGGAGAGGTGATTTAATTCCTTGTTTTGCTTTGCTTGCGCGTGTGGCTTTTGCTTTATTAATTAAACTGCCTTTAACTCAAGCCATAAGTTTTTTTCCCTCACTTTTACTCTTCTGATTCTCTCCCCAGCCCAAAATGTGGGGAGTGAGCTGCATGGTTCTTGTTGCTGGCTGGGGTTAAACCATCTCAGTGTAGCTGAGATAAAGAAAGTCATATGCAGCAGAACCTCAGCAAGCAGCATGGCACAGCTTGGCTTTGGGATTTGTCCAAAATGCACCAGAACTCTGTGGTTCCCCCCTGGTAAGCACCTTGATGGGACTCTGCACCCACCCCAATGCCTGTCCAGTTTTTCATGCTGTGTCCTGCCCAGGGAGCTTCTGTACCAGCCAGGGAGGATGCACAGAGAGACTTACAGGAGCAGGAGCTGCTGTTGGGGCTGAATCACTTTTCTTCCATCAGAGATGCTGTTGAGAAGCCATAATCTATGTTTCCAATGTGACCAGGGGAAGGAGAGCCCTGCTTCTACCAGGGCTGACTGTGCCACTAAAAACCCTTTAAAACCCCCACAACTTTATCCAGCTGTCAACTGCCTATGGCCAGGCTTCAAACCCCAGCTCTTTTCTTTATCAACCCATCAGTTTGGACTTCTGCATTTCCCTCCTTAGCCCTTTTTAAGGGACATAAGTAGAAGACCATACAAAGTACATGTTGACCATAAGATCCCCTACTTCTATTGCTGCCAGTCCAACCTTATGTGCCCTTTTCACTTTTCACTGCCCCCCTCACACCACTCCACTCTTCTTGTTGGGCCACTTCCTTTGCCAAAAGAAGAGCTTTTTCTTCCCAGCTTGGCTGTCCTAAATCATCCCTCAGCAGCTGAAGCCTTGATTTGGAAGAACACCAACATGAGGAACATAGATGGTGATGAGTGACAAGCTGTGTGGCTTGGTTGTGCAGTCCAGAGTGGTGGTTGCATTTGCCGCCTTCACCCTCATGAGAAATTGCTTACCACCACCCCATCCACTATCAACTTTCTCCTTGTTGAAAAACCTCACAGAAAAGGGGGAGTTGGGTGAGATGGTAAATTATAAACCAGACTTTGAGAACCATTTCCCAAGGCTGAGCTTCCCTGGTGCATGGCCATCCTGAGATATTGCTCCTCGCAACAGCCTGAGGGGGGCCTGGCCTGACTTGTGAGATTCTGCAGAATCTGGCCCAGGGTCTAAAGGATGTTAATGCATCCTCCACCTTGAGCTGGGCCTAAATGCAGCATATCAGACAACTTTATCAGCCTTGACTGAGGTGTCATAGCAGAAGCAGTTGTGTCCTCACCACGGAGGCGATACTCCAATAGCTGTAGCAGCTACGTGCAAAGCAGTGATGGCAAGAGAGAAAATTGCAATCATCTTGATGGCAATGATTGCTTTTGGCAGCTTCCTGCCTAGTGAAGATATCCTCATTTCTTCATGGGGAGGCCCCACGAAGGGTGTCCTCCAGTGGGGAGCAAAAGACACTGCACCAAGGATGTGTCAGATGTCAAGACTTCTTTTTTTTCCCATTTTCTTTCTGCCCCATCCCCTCTCATGTTTATTGCTTTAAACAGCAACGATTTATTTGTCAAGCCAGTTGGAGAGAATGCTCTCACATAGGATCATCAGCATCCAAATAGGCTGAATTAGGGGCTCCAGGCTCCAACAGCTTTGCAGAATTGTCTAACAATAGTGTTCTACTTTGGAAAGAAGAAGGGAAATAATTGAGTTTATCACTCCCATCATCCCCAGACCCTCATGATAGGCATGCAGTGTGAATGGATGGAGGCCCACCAGAGTCTTGTAGGCTACATTCTTTTCCTGGACACAAAGATTGCTCCAAGCTGTCCTTGTCCCATTGAGAAAGATTGTGTGCACTACCATAGGCCACAGTCATAGGACCAAAGAATCATGGAATGGTTAGAATTAGAAGAGACCTTAAAGATCATTCAGTTCCAACCCACCTGCTGTGGGCAGGGACACCTCCCACTAGAGCAGTTGCTCAAAGCCCCATCCAGCCTGGCCTTGAACACTTTCAGGGATGGAGTATCCACAACTTCCCTGGGCAACCTGGACCAGTGTCTCTCACCATCCTCACCTGAAAGAATTTCTTTCTGGTATCTAATCTAAATCTGCCCTCATTCAATTTAAAGCTGTTACCCCTTGTCCTATCACTACACTCCCTGACAAAGAGTCCCTCTCCAGCTCTCCTGTAGGCTCCCTTTAGATACTGGAAGGCTGCTCTAAGGTCTCCCCAGAGCCTTCTCTTCTCCAGGCTGAACAAGCCCAGCTCCCTCAGCCCATAGCAGAGGTACTCCAATCCTCTGATCATCTTTGTGGCCCTCTGCTAGACCCATTCCAACAGTTCCATATTGTTTCTATGTTGAGGACTCCAGAGCTGGACACAGTACACCAGGTGGGTTCTCGTGAGAGCAGAGTAGAGGGGTAGAATTGATCCATCAAGGCCAAATCTCTTAATTTGTGAAAGGCCAATTTTTTTTTTCTTCTAGCACCAATGAGAAGATTAAATAAATTCCAGCAGGACTAAAGCCAACCAGGACACCCACGACACTCAGGGAACATGGATTTTCCAACACTAAGTAGGACTGAATTTGGATGTGAGACAAAACGTGGGGAGCCAATTAGAGGAAGCCTGATTAATTCTTGCTTTTCTTTCCTTTAATCACTGTCTGCCCACGCTATGGGCAGATATCCAGAGTATCCAGTCACTAAGCATGGGGCTCTTCTGCCTTCAGTTGGACAGTCAAAAGTTACACATATAAACCTCAGCTAGCCATTTACATCCTCCCTTCAGATCAAGGAGATGCATATTCAGCTGCTCCATCGATAGTTAATTCTAAGCTGTGAAAACAACTAGAAACTGGCAGCTTAAAAGTAAAATTGCTTTCCTTCCAATTTTAAACAGTAAAAGTGAGTTTTAAGAGAACGGCTCCTGTTTATTCAAAACCCTCGAGGGACACGAAACAATTCATTTCAGTCACTAACTCCATCAAAGACCGACGCTTGAGATTTGCTCAATGAATTGCTTGGCATTAAGCTCAAAAGTATGCTGAAAAGTTATTTGTCAGGTAACCAGGACCTTGGTTACTTGATGTATCTTTTATTTTAAATGTTGTATTGCATCTGTCAGTTGGACAGAAACTTCCTCCACAAGTAAAGAGTGATCGCCACCAAAAACCTCCAAATTAGCATGATTCATCATTACCTAGGAAGAGTTAAAATATGCATAAATTAGAAATCAGAATAGAGTGTTGGCAGGCTATATAACTGCTTAAGGAAATATTTCCATAGTGTGTCCACCTGGTTAGCAAACACACCTAGGCAGAAAGGCAAGAGCGGGCTGTAAGACTCCAAGTTGCACAATGGGCAACCGCAGAGAATCAGCCCTGCTTAAAGAGATATGGCTCTGAATTGTAAGTGAAAAACATGATTAAAATGAAATCACTCAAATTAAGACTTGCTTATTCTGTATTTTAAATTGTGATTAAAATTCATAATTTAAGCCACATCAATTTAAATCAAAGCACCCTGCATAAAATGAGGTTTTGAAGCCTTTGTGAGGCCCTAATGGGAAAAAAGGACATCCTCCTGTTGAATGCATTTAATGGGGATGTGCTGGTACCATTCTAGGGTAGGAACTATCTTAGAAGTCTACAAAAGTGCAAAGACTGAGAGTCCTGAGGGTTTTTTTTAGCTGTCTGGGAAAATTCTAAGGAAACAAAATATTTTGCTATACTAGGGTGTTTAAATAAGCTCAAAACTTACTTTTCTGCAATATCTCACATGACTGTTCATGACAGGAAAAATTACCACTTGTGCCAAAAAGGTCATCACCTCTCATTGCATTTTTGGCATGGGAATTACCCTGAGGCTTGGGTGAGTGTGGAGGTGACGATCCCGACAGCCACCGATGTGGGCTGAGATTAACTCCCTACGCTTGAAAAATGGGCTCGAGGGTGTAATTTTCGCTTGCTGGCTTCACTGCCGATGCGACGCCGTGTCCCATTTTGCTCATGTGTCTCCCTCCTTGTCCTTTGGCTGGATCAACCTTTGCCAGGAGACCCCTGGCAGTCGCTGGTTCATCCCAGTTGTAACACACGCATCGCTGCTGCCCAGCTTTTCATTGCCACGGGTGATTTTGGTGTGCTTATGGCATTGCTTTGATTTGGCATAAACTCATGCGCCCTTTGAAAGAGGCCGGGGAGAGCACAAAGACTTCATAAACATTGTGTCAAGCCGGATCAGGAGACTAATCCATCTGAAAACTAGCCAATATTAGAGAAAAACAATTTAAAAAATAAAATAACAGAAATGAGGTGGGGAGGGAAGGGGATGCGTTTCATGCATTTACTGTGTATTGCTACTTCTTCCAATTTGCCAGTGGAAAAGTGAAGCAAAATTTTTATTTGTTTATATTTGTTATTTGTATTTGCTCAGGTTCCAACACCAAATCAGATTCCCACCAGCTAGGTTCTCGTAAGATGGCTAAAAATAATAAATGCATGAATGAGAATGCTGGTTTTGGAGTCGCTCAATTGCAGCCTTGTTTGAGCGTGCCCTTTATTAGCTGGCCTAGTTCCTGGCAGAAAATTTACTTCCTCTACCTGTGCTTTAAACATTTCTTCTGTTGCTTAATAATTCGGAAATGTCCAACAAAGTTTGGGTTGGAAGGGACCTTAAAGATCATTGAGTTCCAATCTGCCTTGCCGTGAGCAGGGACACCTCCTACTAGACCAGGTTGCTCAAAGCCTCATCCAGCCTGGCCTTGATGTATAGTATATATAGATTCATAGAATCATTTTGGTTGGAAAAGACCCATGGGATCATCGAGTCCAACCATTAGCCCTACTCTACAAAGTTCTCCCCTACACCAGATCCCTCAACACCACATCTAAACAATTTTAAACACATTCAGGGACAGTGAGCAATTAAATTTATATTAAAAAAAATGAAGCTGAGGTACTAGCCACACTGTGGCACAGCACCCTGACCTTGCTTGCCTATAAACGTGTGCATATATATCATATATATGATATATAGTGCATATATTTACATATGAACTCTACATATATATATATATATATCCAGGACTTTGGCTACTTCATGCCATCCAGGTATAATCACTGCTGGGGAGCACAGTGCATTGCTTTAACTACTCTCCTTTTTCTCATAGGCATACAGTATCTTGATAAACAGCATATAACAGTAACCCTGAGAACTATCCATTTTTCCACAGGCTCCAGCAGTATCATTTAAACTTTTCCATTTTTTTCCCCCCCGTTTGCGTACGTGGTGGAATGTCTTATCTCACCCTCCTGCCTTTAGACTCTGGGGAGGGGAAAGAGAAAAAAAAAACAACAGTGCCCTTTGCTATTAGGTTTCAAAGAAGGACTTTTTCAAACATAGTTTCTCCAAACCCTTCTGCAGAATCTTTCAAGTCCCCTTTGTCAAAGTTAGAAATCTGGCATTTTCTCTTTGCCTGTATCTAGCAGAAGCCACTTAGAATAAATGTCTGACAAGGTTGTCGCCTCATTTCTCTACAATAGATTTAATATATCTTTAAGTACTACAGCTTAATAACTCTAAGCCAATTTCTGCCTCCTCCTGCAGTTAAATTTACTAAAATCAATTAAGGCTGAGAGAGAAAATTTCAGCCTTTGTCATTAATAACTGAGGCCTTATTCTTCCACTGCAAAATGACCTTCCTCCTCCCTTTCACCAGTCTCACGGGCCATGTGGCACAAGACCAAAGCCCCCTGCACACAGAGCTTGTAAGACAGAGAAAAAGCCACTGGATTAATCCATTTTTTATTACAGATGCTAAGAATATGATCCAGAACTCAAAGCAACATTGAAAATGGGGCTAACACGGAAATAAAAAAATTATCTTTTCCTTTTCAGAGAAGGCTTTAATGCAGAACCTGTCTGCCTGTTTCTCAGGCATCTGTCCTGCACCTGGCTTCAAACAGACTTGGTTTTGGACTTAGCTTTTTTTATCTGCATTTCCATTTTGCAGCCTGAGGGTGTACTCCTGACCCACCACCAAGAAATTCTTCCAAATCCTGAAAAATACTTTTTTTTTTCTTTAATGTTTTTAAGCAAATACAGATAGTATTATGCAACATAAGGGTTCCCAGGGGAAGATTGTGGCCATTTTTGGTGTAATATCAGACCCTGGAGGGGACCATGTATGGAGACAAGCCCCTCTAGGGGCCAAATAACAGAGTCATAGAATCATAGAATGGTTTGGGTTGGAAGGGACTTTAAGATCATCAGGTTCCAAGCCTCCCTGCCCTGGGCAGGGACACCTCCCACCAGACCAGATTGCTCAAAGCCCCATCCAGCCTGGCCTTGAACCTCTCTATGGATGGGGCAGTCACAGCCTCTCTGGGCAACCTGTTGCAGTGTCTCACCAACCTCACAAATATCTAATCTAAATCTCCTTTCTATTTAAAACCATTCCTCCTCCTCCCATGAACCCAGGAAGTTCCACTCCCTGATCAAGAATCCCTCTCCATCTCTCCTGTAGGTCCCTTTCAGACACTGGAAGGGGCTCTAAAGTCTCCCCTGTGCCTTCACTTCTTCAGGCTGAACAACCCCAGCTCTTTCAGATTGTCTTTATAGCAGAGATGATCCATCCCTCTGATTGTCTCATGTCCTTCTCTGGACTCACTCCAACAGATCCATGTCTTCATCCCAAATCACACCTGCACTGCTTTCAGAAGATACCCCCTCCACTAGCAGCAGCTGGATTCAAGGACAAGTCTGCTCCAACCCTAAAAACCTTGGTTAAGTGTCTGAGCCTACAGGGCATCAACTTGTGGGAGGAAATACCCCAACTTCAGTAGGAGGAAAAAGCAACTTTCCCACAACTGCAAAAGAGCAGGTGACACCAGGACTACCAATTTTCCATTCCTCCTCAAAGGAGCTCATCCCAACTTGCCCAAGCAGTGGCCCGTTCCATCTCTGCTGCCACCCAGCCCCAGCCCCACACCAAGAAGTGGGACCTTGGAGATCAAGCAGAAATCAAGCCTTGCTGAAAGCCAAATCTCAACCCAGCATGTTGCCTCCCTGCAGCTGGTTTATTGTGGAGGCACATCTAAAAAGCAGGTGCTTCAGCAGCGCTGAGTTCCCTTCACCTAAAGTAGAGGCTCATTCCCTTTCATTATCCCTCCTGCTCTGTGCGGGGCGTTGAGGCATTACACGGAGTTAATTCTAATAAGTCGTTTGCATTCTCCCCGTCTCCTTGCAATACTTTGTCACCGAACTGTCACCGGCGGCTGCCGCTGAGCGCTCCTGGCCTGCGGCCAAGCAAGCTGTGAGACGTACGTTATTTACGGGATAGAAAAGGTGCCTGCAACATGCAGAGCAGTGTGCGCTGCAAAGATGCAAAGGTTTGCAAAAGCAGCCACATACAGCGACGAGAAAAAATTCAGCGAGAAGACTTGGGACCCAGTAAGCAGATGATCCCGGGAGGGTGTTGGTGCCTCTCGGGTTTGGAGCAATTTCACTCCATCTCATGATGGAGAAAGGTGGTTTTTTAATTTCTCTTTAGGGTTGATGGGGCATTTGCTGGTTCCCAATGGCTTTCAGCAATATTCAGTACCAAAGGCTGACTCTGAGAGATGCTAGGGCTCAAGTGACTATGCGGATGCAACCCCCAAAAAGATTCCCCAAATAACCCACCACAGTGCTTTTCACTCCCAGAAGGCAGTAACTACTATTGGCATCTTCCAAGAATCCCCCAGGCATGCACTATTTCTAGCACTATTTGCAATTCAAAGCCAGCAGCTAACTTGAAGCAGGCTAAGTCATCCTTGAAGGAACCTGTACCTTGGCTGTGGAAGGAGGTGAGGACACTCATACACATCTCCTGGAAGTTTAGGTAGAAGAACCATTCCACTGAAATGCATGGCCTTAGGTGGTCACATTGTAGAGGGGTAGAAACAAGTAGTGCAAAGTCAGCAAGTGCTCCTGAGTCACAGCACAGGGTTGAGCTCCAAATTTGCCAGGTGTCACAATAAAAGCCTTCTAAATGTGACTTGTGACTTCTCTCTTTGCTGCACCGTGAGGCTGCTTCTGGCCATGGAAAGCTGTTGCTGCATTGCAGCAGGCCTTCGTAGTTGCTATTTCATAGGATTATAGAAGACCAGATTGGAAAAGACCTCAAGGATCATCTTGGCCAAAGTACAATCTAGGCAAGACACCCCAGCATTGTATCTGTACTGCAGCAGCCCTGGAGACCCCAGCTGGGAACTTCTCCCCATCTCTGAACACACATTGTGTGGTCTCTCCAACCAACAGTGCATAATTTAAGCAGACACAGGCAAAACAGAGAAAACTGTGGCACAGCCTGTCCTTTAAACAACATTTCAACACTTCATACCATACCAGATCATGTATAGTTTTTGTACAATAACAAGGAAGCTCCTCTTTTTCTTCCCAGCTCTGTCTACCTTCTCAGACAGGGCTATTTAGCTCCAAAATAACATGGGTTTGGATCTAGGCTAGTCCCAATGCTCAGGCACCTTGAAACTGGGGCTGTGATATAGCCACAGCATGTCCCTTCTGCCTTCACCCGGGTTTAACTGGATCTACATGCTCCTCAAGGACCTCCAGACCAAAACACCACAAGGTTTCAGCTCAGTACCACAACAAATATGCAATTAGAGCCATTAAACCATGACAAAGCTCAGATGAACTGGCCCCAACCCTCCCAAATAACAAGAAGCAACTGGAGAAAACTTCTTACCCCAGTGTGGGACACCATCACAGCAGGCAGTTTGGGGTTTTTGTTTTGTTTTAAGCACCAATGACACATGGAAAGGGTTTTGGAGGAGATGAGTGGGACCTCCCCAACCCCACCATGCAGTAGGACCTGCAAGATCCCCCCACAGAACCAGACTTGAACTTGGTTGTCTCATAAGCTGTAAGAGAAAGACTTGATGGATTTGCTTGGCAACCCCAAGACCAAAGACATTGCTCTCTGCAACTTGGGCTGTTCAGCGGAGCCCCGGGGGCTGCAGGGAACCGAGCCCAGGTAGGTGGAGAACAACAAATGCCAGATGACTGTGTGTATGCTTTAATTTAAAAAAAAAAAAAAAAAAAGGCAAGATTTGGTCAGGAGCTCTTTGTGAAGGAAAGGGCAGGCATTGCAAGAATTCAGAAACAACATCCTTAATTGGAGATTGGCAAGTTATGGAAGAAACTGTGCACATAAACAGGCTTTCGACGAGGAAGTTGGCAGAAGCTTGTGAAAATGCTTGGGTAGGTTTGTGGGATTTCACATGCCTGCACACAGGGAATGGACCAAACCAGGCTATCTGGATTCCTGAAAAGTTCAAACCTTGCCGTGATGTTTGGCTCTTGGCAGAGCTGAGGATGGCTGCCTGCCATGTGAGGGTGCTGTGGGGCTGGGAGCAGGGCTGAAGGTGAGGGAGATGCTCACCTTCTGCCCATGTGTCGCTCTCCATCAGCTCAGAAGCTGGGAGGGAGGAATTTCCCACCATGGGTGGGTTGTTTGCTATGTGCTTGGTCCTGCTACTGCCCGGACCACCAGTAGATGTAGCTACCTGAAGGCACCTGGGCTTGGGGTTTGACCTCTTGTAGCACAGAGCAGCTCAGCTGGATGTTATGGCAGGGTCTCACCTCGCCAGAGGATCACCCTGAGAGGATGAAGCCCCACTTGCCTCATCTTCCCCATCCCCTCAGTCCTTCAAGAGGCTCTGAGGTGGGTCCCTGGGGACAGGGCAAAGGGTCCAAGCATCGTGGAGAAAGGGGGCAAAATTCAGGGCAGGTGGGATGGATGTGGTCCTACACCTAAACCCCAACCCCATCCGACATAGCACACCTAGAATAACACGGGGGCCATCACACAGCCTGAGGGATCCTCGCTGGCTATGGTCAACCTCCATCAGCCCCCACAACCTGAACCCTAAAACATCCCAGAGCTCATGTGGGCAGCCCTAAGTCTTTTAGAAGGTGGAGATGAGGAGAGAAAAATGCATGATTTACAGGGCAAATAATAACCAAAGCGCAGCCCCAGCCTCCCTGCAAATGCTGAGAGCAGATATTTCCAGCCGGCCTCCCGTCACTGCCAACATGAATGATCACCAGCCTCCTCATCATAAGCCTTTAAATTAACTCTCTGGAATTAAATCAGTGTGTTGCAAGGTTCCAGCTCCTTTCATCCAAAGGCCTTCAAGTGCTTTACAAATGATTCTTTAATTAAGCCTCTAAACAGACCCGTGAGGGGTATCATTACTATATCTGCTTTGCCACCGGGGAATTAAAGACATCGCGCTGCTAGAACGGCTTGCAAAAGGGTCACAAAACACCTTATCGATGTTGCTCCAACAGTAGATATATAAGACACACTCCACTTCAATGCTGATTTTTAAAACTCTCTAACTGTTTTTCTCCTCCCATTGACATGGCCCCAATTGCCTGCTCCTGCCCCTGTCAGCATTAGTATTCAACGGCTCAAATGGATTTTTTTTTTAAAAAGGCACAATTTTGACAGCCTGCATTGGACAAACATAAACTCCCAGTACCAGGCAGACAGCAAAGCTTTGGGAATGAAAAGGGGTGTTTTGGCAACAAGGATTTAAACCCCATCAATCTTTGCTTTGCTTTGAGCTGGGAAAAGGGTTGATCTCCCGTAAAAATGCCTTCCTGCCTTTTTTGCCCCCAGGAAAGGTTTGAGCTGTGTCTCTTTATAATCCTCTGAGAACAAAAAGTATCATTTTTCTCTTCCTGATGCAATTTTGGTATCATACCCCCTTGTGGGATAGAAGATCTAATATGGAGAAAGAATGAATAAAATAAAAATGCCCTGTGAACATGCTCTAATGGGTAACCGTGAGCCCCTGTCAGGCCGGGGGAATTTAAAGATGCTGTTTGCCCAATGTCACATTCGCTGCACCTCTTGTACACACCAGCCAGGCCTCGTCTGAGGTTGATTTTAACCTGATTTACACCAGGAAAATAAGGGGGAATCTCTGCAGAGTCAAGGGGTTGGGGTGATACGAACCTGGAAGTCAGTATTGCAAGCCAAATAGTCATACCCAAAAGTGCTGCTTTTAAAAACTTCTGCAGCCTTGGGCTGATTCTGCCCTGCCACACACACAATGTTGTCACCTGCTTCCTCGTGACACCCCAAAATCCCAACACTCACCCACCCATTTCACATCCAACTTCACCGGGACAAATCACCCAGGCTCCATCCCCATCACTATTTTTGAAGACACCAAAAAAATCTTACAGATCCACTTACAAACACAACTCCTTCCCATTTTAGGGGGGGAGAAAGATGAATTTAAGTCAGTCAGATGATTGCAGCAAATATCAGCCTTAGGGGTAAGCGCTGGTGGGACTCCAAGCCTAAACACCCAGCAAGGAGGGATGCTGATTTTGACCCCTAAGGAAGAAAATATTGGTGCCAATACCCAGGGAGCAACAGAAAAGCCCCCCTAAGGAGCTTATTTCAAAACTTAAGAGGAGCACTAATGGCAGAAAACACTGTTTTGAAGGATTTAATCAAATAACTTCAGAGAAAAAATGTAATAGGATCATTTGAGAGTGCTACAGAAACAGGTCCCCCCCACCATCCCGCTGCTAAAAGCCTGTTATGTACCAGTCCCAGCATATTTATCACCCCATTTTGAAAAAGAGAACAAAACCTTCTGAGAAGGCAAAGTCAGCTAAACTCAGCTCAGTTCTGGCTGGCACAAGGAAAACTGCATTAACAGCTCTTGCATTATGCCAATATTAATGAGGCTGGGGCTTCTTGAGTTTTAACGGGAAGAGAAATCTTCTCTTTTGAAACTCCTGTTGGCATCAGGGGCAGGTGGAGGCTTCACACCTGATCGCCCACCAAGCCCCAGCGCCACGAATCCCGAGAGGAGCAGGAAAAAAATTGGGCAGGTGGAGATTTCAGCAGGACCTCCGTGAATTCACCCCAGAGTTAAACCTCCAGGGTTTAACCGCCTGCCTCCAGTTGTGCTTTTACCTCCGGAGAGTCCCCCAGCTTTTACCTTGGATAAAACCACATTCAGCTCAGCAGAGGCTCTGCCGGGAGACATGACCCAGAGCAAGGTTTCAACTTCTTTTGTTTCACTGCATTTTATTATTTATTTAGTTGTATTTTATTATTTATTATTTTATTTCATTATTTATTAATTATTCTTTCCCTCTTCCCTGAACACAGGGAAAAAATACCCCACTGCTCCCTGCCTTTATTCACTTTTAAAAGAATCAGTGCATCTCATTTCCCCTCTACTTTTCAGTACAGTTTATGGCCATCTCTCTGACTGAAGACCCTGCCAAAGAACCAGACCTCCTGCTACATCACCCACAGCCATCTCCCCAGCACTCTTCACCCCAGCACTATCACAGGACCCGAGACACCCTTTCCACTTCCAAACCTCCCCGCTGCGGCGCAGCAACCCCATCCCACATGGGTCCATCACACAGCACAAAGGGCCTTCAGAAGTTCATCCTTTTTTTTTCCAACTCCACCACCAACTTCCATCAGGAAATTGATGTCTCCCACCAGCTTTTCCCCCTTCTTTTCCCAAAACCCTGGGCTGAGGACTCACATTCCTTACCTGCAGCACCTGGACCATTGGAAGAACTGCCCTACCAAACCCAACCAGAGGTCTCTCCCTCGCTCGATGGCACCCCAAAAAGAGGGGTGTGAGTCTCAGTGCTTTGCACATCCATCTCCCCAGAGCCCAGACCCCTGCCCGAGGGCTTTGGGAAGCTGGATGAAGGAGAGAAGAAGCGGCACGTTTAGCTCATAGCGTTGCATCAAACAAACAAACCACCAAGCACTGCGGCTTTCGCGCCCCAAGTTGCCGTGGATGGTTTAGATGCGCTTTGGTTCCTAAATAAAAGGGTTAATCAGCCTGGATTCAAAAGCGGGATCAGCCTGGGTTCAGAAAGCTGGTGGGCGCTCAGTTTATTTTCCGCCTTTTCTGCCCAATTTGCTTCAAAGTAGCCGAGAGTAAAGGGGCAAAAAGCGGGGGGAAGGAGAAAAGGCGAGGGATGCTGGCGGTGGGGAGGGGCAGAAAGCAAAAAGTGAAGCAGCTGGAGGGGGATGAAGGAGGGGGAGGCGGCACTCACAGAGCAGCAGCAGATGCAGCAGCAGCGGTGCCCGCATGGTGCCTCGGAGCGGCCGTCCCCGCCGCGGCTCCCGGCGCTGTCNGGTTGCATGGAAGGTGGGGGTGTCCACCTGCGGGGTGGATCTGGGGGTTTCGTCGGGGTGAGGGGAGTTAGAGAGGATTTGGGGTTCGCATCTCCAGGGGGGGGAGGGATTCGTGGGTTTGAGTGGGAACTGGGATTCCCATCTGAATCAAGGGGGAGGGTTGGTTGGGATGAGGATTTAGGGGGGATTTGGGGTTTTGTTGGGATGAGGGTCTGGGGGGGAATTGGGATTCCCACCTGAATGGGGAAGGGGTTGGGTGTTTCATCAGGGATGGGGATCTGGGCGGAACTAACTGGGATTCTTATCTGCATGGGGGATTTGGGGTTTTGTTGGGATGAAGATTTGGGGTTCCCATCTGCATGGGGGGATTTGTTTGGGTGGTGATTAAGGGGCGGTTTGGGGTTCCCTTCCACACGGGGGTATTAGTGTTTGGGATGGGGATTTGGGGTTCCCATCTGCATGAGGGGATTGGAGGTTTTGTTGGGAAGGGGGTCTGGAGGAGGGTGGAACTGGGGTTCCTATCTGAATGGAGGGAAAGGGTGTTTGTTGGGATGAGGATTTTGGGGCGGGTTTGGGTTCCCAGCTGCATGAAGGGATTTGGGTTTTTCATTGGGATGGGGCCTTGGAGGGAATTTGGAATTTTTGTTGGGATGGGGATTTGGGGTGGGATTTTAGGTTCTCAACTCCCTGGGGGAAATTTTGAGTTACCATTGGAATGAAGGGAGTGGGGATGATTTGGGATTCTCCCCTGCATGGCAGGGGAGGACTTACAGTTGAGGGTTATGTTGAAGTTAGGGGCTTGGAGGGAGGGTTGGGGGTTTCATTGGGTTGGGGATGGATTTTAGGTTTTCATCAGGATAGGGGCTTGGGGAGGAATGGAATTCCCACATGCATTTTGGGGGGGGTTAGGGTGTTCATCAAGATAGAGGGTTGGAGGTGGATTTGGGGTTTTCATCTGGATGGAGGTTTGTAGATTGATTTCAGCTTCCCACCCACATGGGTTGGGATTTGGGATTTTCATCTGGATGAGAACTTGGGTGTCAGTTAGGGATTCCCACCTGCATGGGGGAATTTGGGATTTTTAGCAGGATGGGCATTTGAGGGTGGATTTGAGATTTTTGTCTGGATGAGGCTTTGGGGTTTGATCTTGGATTCCCTTTTGAGTGGAGGTTGCTTGGGGATTTTCCTCTAGACAGGGTTTGATTTGGGGTTCTCACCACAGCTGGGAGTTGATTTGGGGTTCTTATCTAGAAGGGGGTTTAATTTGGGATTTTTCTCTGGGATTTTTCTCTGCAGGTACCTCCCCTCCAGAGTTCTACGTTTCAATGGGACAAAATTCCCCACATCCCTCCTCTTCATCCCTAGTGACATGGGAAGTCCTTGGAGAGGGAGACGGAGAAGACCCAGTGGATACATGGTGTGGGGATTTGCTGGGGGGTGCTCATTGCCGACACTACAATCACTCCTAGATCTGGAGACTGGGCTCGGTGCTCACATCCAGGCTTTGAACCCACACATTACACCAGCCCTCCCTCTGAAACTAAGCTATCCTTTCAGCTATTACTTAAATAAATGAATGTACATTTCCATAAGGTGTTCTCTAAGAAAAGGGTTCGCATCAGTTTGAGAATGTCTTGCAGGAAGTGAAGTACTAAGGGCAAAACTATTATCAAATCTTTGCATTTTTTTGTGGCAAACGGGAAGGGCACTGAAAGTTTTTTATCTAGTGTTCAGGCGAGGAACGTTCACTGCAGCCAGGAGGAGACTAAAAATAAGCTCAGAGCTTTGCACCGAATCCTCCCCCTTGTACTGACAGATCCAGAGAAACCATGAACCTTCCCAGCCTGGACCCAGAGGTGGCAAAAATAACCTTCAGTCCAAAAATGAGTCTTCCAATTTGGTGTTCTTCATGCCTTTGGTTAAAGGTGGGCTTTCTTCTTGGTGCAAGGTCACCTTGAGAAGACTTGAGGAGAGGCTTGGGTTAGCTCGTTCCAGACTTCCTTGCCTGCTTTGCGTGTTGTCCCCAGAAAAGGCTCCTTGTCCTGATTTTAGCTTCTGGGTCAGTGATGGAGCAAGAATTCCTGTGTCCCTCAGCCCAGCCTCATCTCTGCTGTAAATCTCTGTACCTAAAAGCCACAAAACTCGAGTTGCAGTAAATGAATGAATGTGTTGATGCACATTATTAATCTTGCCAGCATTAGAGCGGCAGTTCCTTCTCTCCCTGCAGAATATTTTTCATAACAGATCACATTTTCCCTCGACACACACACTCTTCCATATCAGCATATTTCGGTGTTCACTGCCGAGTCAAACCAGCTTAGGGAAAAACCTGAGCTGCATCACTTGAACAGTGCCCCTGGGATGGGGAGGAGGAAAGAGATGCTGAGCTCCTCAAACTCTCTGGTTACTGCACCAGCACTGGTAATGCACTGCACAAATACCCCATGGCACATGGCTCTGAGGTAACAGTTCCTGGGAGATGAGGATCCCCCAAGACAGGTCAGGTCTCACAGAATCACAGAATGACATGGGGTTGGAAGGGATCTCTGGACACCCTGCCGAAGCAAAGGCACCCAGAGCAGGTTGGACAGGAACATGTCCAGGCAGGTTTGGAATACCTCCAGGGATGGAGACTCCACCACTTCTCTGGGCAGCCTGTTCGAGGGCTCTGACAGCCTCACAGTGAGGAAGTTCCTCATGTTTAGATGCAACTTTCTATGGTCAAGTTTGTGCTCGGTAGGTGAGGGCTGTGGAAAGAACAGACCCTTGACAGCAACTAGAATAGACGTAAGAGAAACAGAAGAGCCTGAAATCCACTGAAAAATCAGGCTGGCTTCAGTGGCCTTTGGGTTTACACTGCAATGATTGTACCGAGGGTTAGGAGGAAAAGACATTCATCTTCTGGCTGGTCTCATCAGCAGATCCAGGGCTTTGCTGGTCCTTTGGCCTTGTGCAGGGAGGAGAAAACCTCACCTATTGAGCATTCGATGCATAAGCCTTTTAGATTGCTGACCTTAGCTGTAGGTTTCCTCATAAATTATCAGTACAGGCACCTTGCCACTTATGCAGGGAGTTTTGTCAGTTCTTAGCACGGGTCTCCTCTCAGCTTACCTGTGGATCTCCTTTTGCCTTTAGAGATGAGGAGGTAAGTGCAGCCACCAGAGCTGGAGGGTGGATGTTGTGCAGAAAGCTTCCTTAGGGGGTTTTGTGGATACTCAGATTATAACAGCTGTACCAGGTGTTGCTTCTCTCTCAGCAGGCCTGTCTACAGAGGGTCTCCAAACTTCTCTCTGGCTGCTCCCCACCTCATGGTCTTGCCTCTCCTCCCATGATGCAAACCTTGGCTGTTGTCAATTATCATAGTGGCTAAAATAGAGTCATAGAATGGTTTAGATTGGAAGGGACCTTCAGGATCATCAAGTTCCAATCCATGGGCAAGGACACCTCCCACTAGAGCAGGTTGCTCAAAGACCCATCCAGCAGAGCCTTGAACACCTCCAGGGATGGGGCAGCCACAGCTTCTCTGGGCAACCTGGGCCAGGGTCTCATCACCATAACTAATAAACTAATCTAAATCTCTCCTCTTTCGGTTTAAAACCATTCCCCCTCATCCTATGGCTCCACTCCAGATCAAGAGTCCCTTCCCATCTCTCCTGTTGGCCCCTTTTAGGGGTTGGGAGGGGCTGTAAGGTCTCTCCAGAGCCTTCTCTTCTCCAGGCTGAGCAACCCCAACTCACTCAGCCTGTCCTCAAAACAGAGGGGCTCCAGCCCTGTGATAACGGCCTGGCTCACTGCTTCTTCAGAAAACAGTTTCCCCCAGAAACACAGTGTTAAACATCCTTTTCCAAGGGGGCAGCAGAAAGGACTCAAACTATTTCTGCTGCTTTTAAGAGTGCAGGCGCCTGCCCACTTGTGTTGGCTCAGGATCGGCCTCTCGTCTCTGCCGCAAAGGGAATAATTACTAAAAGGGTGTCAGATCAAGACGATGAATCACAAGCAGCTGAAGGAGGAAAGAAAGAGATATTTAGCATGACTGCTTCCAAAGCTGGATGTCTATAAAACCATATCCCACTCTGATGCCCAACTGTCAGCTGGGGAAAAAAGGTTCAGACAAAGCCCTCACTTGGTAAAGCAGGTACTTCAAGAGGTGTCAAAAAGTCATCAGTGTTTCCTAGAAAGAGGTAAACAGTCTTTTATACCCAAAGACATGCAGCATTGCTAACTGGGAGCTTTATCACAAGTGTCCCACCTCTGGTGGTTTTGCTAAATACCAGCATCATGGGGTCAGGAAATTGTGTAAAAGCTTTGGCTTTCAACTCCAAACATGAAAAGGCAAGCCTTGGAGGTGCAGAGAAAGTCTTTGGAGCATGGTCCACACATCTGCCTGAGAAACTGGAACAAAAAGACAAGATATGGCTCAAAAATGCATCAATGGCATTATTATTATTTAAAATCTAATGGATTCAAGGCAGTCAGATGTCTGTTTTAAGCTTGATATTGGTGTGATAACGCAGAGAGTCACGTATACGTCCTTCCTTGTGTCCTAGCTAAATATTTATCTAAGACTGTGAAAGAGCAGAACAGGCAGCCAGTAGTTTTAAGGTATGTAACTCAGCTGGGATTAAACTGTCTCAGGAGGAGAAAGACTTCACATAACACAAGATTTCTTTGTTGAGGAAACCCTAAGATGCTTTTGTGTTTCCTCAAAATCCATGGAAACCCCATTTCTTCTGCCATTTAAAAGTAAACTGGACAAAGGAGAAAAAACTGCAGCACAGGAGACACTCTTGTGCCTCACAGCACTGGGATAAATTCCCAAAGAAAGCTTTTCCTTCTCTGTACCATGTAACTCCTTCTCAGCTGTGTTCAGATTCATCATAACATTTGACTGACATCTTCAGGCATCCTTGAAATATTTACCTCTTCTCACAGAAAATGACCAAGGAAAGCCTACGCAGCATGAAAATCCCTGGGCTGGGATCCAGTTTAGGATCATTTAACTTGCTGGTAATCCAATTTTATTGTATGTCATCACCTATCTGCCTTATGCAACAGGGCACAAAGTAATAATGCTTGGAATTCAAATTTGGGGTTAAGATGGGAAATCGAAGGGCAGCACTCGGGGCTGATACCTCTGCCATGAGTAATACCGTGAACAACAGCATGTGGACTTCTGGGGCCATGATCACCAGCATCTATTTCAGGAAGGAAAGAGAGAAAACACAACCCCAGAGTACCCTCCCTTCAGCAAGAGACAAAAATACCTAGGATTTGATGTCTGCCTGACAGATAGCTTCAAGGAAACAGGACCACTGATGGAGTGAAGCTTGCAGTTAGATCCAAAATGAAGAGGCTGTTCATGAGGAAAGAATAGGGAGAACATCTGTGGTGTGCACTGAATGGGGAATGGAGGCAATTTCCACATCTTTCAGGAGATGAGTGGTCAGAATTGTCATATGTGAGTCTGTTCCTTAGCCTACACCTGACCCAGCAGGAGGAACCAAACCACAGCTTGCCTCGAGAGCAGAGATTGTCTTGAGAAAGCCAAGAACAATCCAGGACACTGCTCACAAAGCCAGATGTGACTTCCCAAACTCCTGCAAACAAAGAGGCAAAAAAGACCCTTCTGGGATTGGCATATTAGACAAGGACTTATAAAATCTCAGTTCACCCATCAGCTCTGAAATCAGCTCCAGATCTCAACTATAATCCTATTTTGAAGGATTTCTGTTCCTCCACTTTGCTTTGGACTTGGATGGTCGGACAGGTATAATTTCTGATTCTTTTCAGTTTAATGAGCAGGAAGCGAGGAACTTGATTTTCAGCAGGCTGCTGACCCTTCTGCAACACATGCACACACTCCAGGAGCTTGGTCATCACCTCCACCACACACAGACACACACATGTACATGTCTGTGGGCAGCTTTGGGTCCAGATCAAGGGACATACATCTGTGTGTCTGTCTCCAGGGTAGTTGTAGGTATCTCCATTTGAAGTGCTGTTGGACCTGTCATTATCATTACTGGAAGAGGAGGGCAGAGAGCAGTTGCTTAAACATAGGTGCCTGGAAGCATCTCAGGTGCTAGAGAAATCTTCACATGGGAATGGACAAGGCTTCTGTGAAGCCCATGACTCTGAGATAGCAGCTCTGGCTCAGCTGGCATTACACCACAGTGTACAAAATCACTCCCCTCAACGTCAGTTTAAGCAACCAAATCCTGTCCCTACTCTGAAGAGCCTGGAGAGAAATTATCCACCTGAAGGACACAAAGACATTAGATGAGCTGAATCGCTCTCTAAACCCCCACTCAATGCCCTGGCTTGGAGTTCAATTAATTGCCTAAAAATAGCTTGGTAAGAGGTTCTGCCCAATCTCCACCTGCTAGTCCAGGGTTGCACAGTTGTATCATGTGTCCCATGTCACATCCACCAGCCCCAGGAGGATGTTTAAGACCAATTAGGGCACCTCAGGAGGCTGTTGAAGGTTTTATCAGGCACCTGAAACAGGGGTTCTGCCTCACATAGAATGCATGGAGAAGCTCTTTCAGGTGGCTTAAGATCTCAGCAGCAGCCCATGTTGTATGTCAGATCATGTAATCACATTGGCTTAGCACACCCCCCGTTGAATCTTTTCCAAATTCTTCAGTGAGCCCTGCATAATTAGGTCAATCCTGGCCACCTCTCAGGCCAGGGCCCCCCTGCACTTGGAGGGCACTGAGTCTTGCCTACATGTTGTGACTTTGTTTGGGACTTTGTTGCTGTTTTGACAAGCTCCATCCAAATGGTCACCTTTCTCACAACTCTGGTTTAATTACTGATGTGGTGGCATTGGGATAGATTAGATATAGCTGCCTGAAGGCATCTCAGGTACTGGAGATGTCTTCATGGCAGTGTAGGTATCTTCATGGCAAGTGGAGGTGTCTTCATGGTAAGAAGCATGTTCCCAGAGAGGAAATGTGGAGCTGCAATATTGGATATTAATGGCTGTTGTCTGGTAGGTGTGTTGTAAAGGACAATGTGGAGAGGCAAAACTCACCTTGTTGGGGCTAAGGAGCTTTCATAGATACCTCTAGAAGATTCATGTTATTTCTGTTTTGCGCTGTCTTTCATACAGAGCTTGTGTAATGGTTCTTATTAAAAGGGAAGGAGGGATGCAGGAGAGAAAACCAGTCAGCCCTTTGGGAGGGACAGGGAAGCAGCTAGACACATTTTTCTGCTGCTAGAAATATGCACTGGTAGAAACTTTTTTCAAGCCCAAAGTGAATGGAGAATTCTATCACATCTGCCCCAAAGTCCTGCTCATCTATGATCCTCCCCACAAACTCCTACTGAGGTCTAAGGGCTGGAAAGGACCTATTCATTAGACCTCTCAAATCTATTGAGATTTGAGGTGGATTGCTCCCTTTTGTTAAACAATGGACCTTCTAGAAACAGAGTAACTCCTTTGGGTCACAGTCTCCTGGACTCGGTGAGAATTTCCCAAGATGATCCTTTGGGACACAGGTGCAGCATTTACCTCCAACCCAAATATCTTCCATGCCTCCCACTTGGGTGCACACTGCCCTCTGAGCCCCAACTCTGCATCTCTTCCCATAGGCTTTGCCACCTTCTTTTCCCTCTTTGACAAGGATTTGCCCTGGTACAGCCTAGGAGTTACCAGGGCAACCTGGGAAGGTCCAGCAGCCCAGATCATTGTCTGGGGCTGTAGCTGCCCTGAGGAATTCACTATTTGTTTTAGAGATAAAAGCTGCAACTTCCACACATTCTTCTTCAATTTCACTCTCCATTAACTGCATTGCCAAGTCATAACAAAGCTCATTGAATTATTAGAGATGAGGTGAATCATTCAAAGCCTGGAGAGAGGAAAGGGATGGGGGGGGAGTGTTGTACGTGAGTTTTCTTTTTGGGCATCCATTCATGAAGCATCCACTGGTAGCATGGTGGGTTTAGGAAATTATTATAGTTCTAGGGGATGCATGAGTGACAGTGTGGGTTGCTGAGTGTTGCAGTGAGCTGGGAATCAGGACGGGAGGGATACTGGTCAGGTTGAGTCAGGTAGCCATGGGCAAATCCTGTTTTCTTGTCTCTCTGGTCATGTCGTAGGTTGCAAGCGTTTCAGTGCGTGTCCTACTGCTTTCCCTTGTACTTTTTTAGACACAGTGAAAAAATAAAGAGTAAAGAAGGGGTCAAATGGAAAGCTCATGCCCCAGAATGGTTGTCAACCCCTCCACCTCCTTCGGTGCCATCAAAAGCTCATACTCCCTCCCCTACTCCAATGTTGACTATGGAGTTGGTGCTCCTAGCTTGTCTTGTGAGCAGTTCCCCTCATAAAAACTGTGGGTTGCTGGGTTATGAATCAACACGGTTTGCCTCCTTCCTCAAAACCCCTTTCTGGGACTTCACCATGGTAGAACTGGTGTCAATCCTGCATCCTCCAGCACTTCCCACAGTTATGTTGGCAGTTGCTTGTAGTAGACTAAGGGAAGAAATATGCTTTCTGTAAGGGAAATTAGTTTCTTTGGTGGGAAGCCAAGCTAGGCAGATGAGTGACCTGTTGCAGCCAGATGAGGTGAATCCCACTGCTAAGTCTTATTTCTAATACTGTGTCAGTTTAGTTTTTAACCTGTGTTTTTCTCTCCCGGTGCCTCAGTTTCCCAATGCAAGCTGCAAATTGCATCCTGCATCTCGAGAAGATTAACTAGACCATAGTGGAATGGGTCTAGGAAAGAACATGCAGCAGCTGTAACAAATATTATTATTTCCCAGAACTAAAGTCTTTTACAGATAAACTCATTAGCTTTTCTTCTTGCTTAATAGCAGTTTGGGTTGGTTTTGTTCAGTTGTTTTTTATGGGTTTGTTTTTTTTTAAATATATTTTATATAGAGCTCTCCTGTATTTAAAGACAAGAATAAAAGCAAACTGGAAGCTAATTGAAACACTGCCTTCCTTTATTTTCCTACTCCCATGTTTTAGTGAAGATTAATTCAAAGGACATTCATCCAGTTAGTGGAAATGCGTCATTCTCATCAACAGTAATGGGAATTACAGAAGGACATCAGTTGCACAAAGGACCCCCTTAAATCCCAGCAGCCTAAGAAAGATAAGTACAAATCACAGCACGTTTCAGTTTTATTTGGCTTATTTTATGGACAACAAAGCTAAACTGCATCCGTAAGACGTGCTGGCTCACTTCTTGGCATGGATCTTAACAGTAGCTGGTTCCTCCTGGCTAGGGTAACATCTTTCTGAGGCAAGAGAATAAATGAAATCTTTCTTAGATGAATGCAATGTCACCAAAAGATTGATTATGGTGGAGATGCAAGTCCTGCTGGATAAGTACGGAATAAACAGGAAAACAACTTCTCCCATCACAACATGTAGCCAAAATTCTTAACTCTGCACTAGGACAGAGCCGAAACTCCCTAGCTCAAGTAACAGCCACAGCAGAACCCACCACAGTAAATAGAAGTTCACTGATTTTTATTTGTTTATGCAAGTGGAGAAAATTAGGACTTTGATACTGGTGTATTCATGAGATCAGATCATGTTCTTCACAGGCAAAGTCTTTCAAAGACTGTTTGCATCCTGTATGTCATCTTCTGGGACCAACTCCTTCAGGTGCACTCTCTTCCGGTCACATAGTGCCACTGACCATTCAGGAACCAGCACCGCTCCCAGTGGGTGATGGTTGCCTTGCACAGAGCTGAGTAGCTCCATACTTTGCCAAGTACATTTGCAGGAAGGTGTGTGGTGGGGAAAAGAGGTGAGGATAATGGGGGAAATCTCAATCCAGCCAGTCCCTCACCATACCGCTGTCTGTACAGGTGTCCACCTCCAGCCCAGTGTACCAGAAACATCAGTGCAGCCCCAATGTGACACTTCTGCATGGTCTTTGCAAAAACAAAAGACAACCCAGAGCCACCCAGCAGAAGAAAAAGACCTTGAGGATATGAGACCTTGAGGAGACCCTGTCTCCTCTGCACAGTGCTGGGACACCCAGCGAAGGACTTGACCTGGGTGCACCTGGGGAAAGGTTGATGATACTTTTCCCAGCTGTGGGTGGGTGCTGGCTAGATGTGTTGGCTTTAACTTTCTCTCTGGTGCTCAGGTCTAGGACAGATTAGGCAGGGGTTATTAACCCAAATCACCCGAAGTGTGGAGTCACTGTTGATTCAGCTTAAGTCACTTCTGAATCTACCACCCAGACGCTGGGAAATTGTTGCCGGGAGACCTTGTGCAACCACTTTGCGCACTTGAGATCAAGCCAGCCTGGAGGGAGTTTGCCTGCAGACTTGTACCAGTAAAAAGAAATTCTTCTTTTAATGTGGGACATTGGAAATGACATGGGATGTATTAGAGCTAAGGAGTATTGCTGTTTTGGGCCAATTTAAGAAAGCTCAAATGGATTCAAAGGTGTCTTTTGCTAGAAGCTGTGCAAACAAGAGTTGGAGAGCATCCCTGTCCCAGCACAGAATAAAGCCACATTCTCTTGGCTGGGTTAAGGATGCTAATTAGGTACCTGGGGAGCTGGCATTTTGTGAATGTTCCCAGACACCGCAAAGGAGAATTAGCAGCGTTCACAGCACTTCACCTTGGTGTTTTACAGCAGATAGAACCCTGCTTTTTACAGCAAATACTTCATCTCTCTGCTACCTGCAAGAGGAGGGATTCAGCTTACAGGCCGCAGTGCCAGGGGAGCTGCTTTATCCTAAAAATGTCAGTTTTGCCTCTGCGGTTGAGAAGGATGGGGCTCTGCAAATGTACCCCTAGACTTGCACCAGCCACATGCATGTACCCACTTACCCCTTGTTCTGCAGAGCAATGGACTGCATCTGTACTAACATAACAAAGGGAAGAGACTAGACAGCCAGGGTAGAGAGAAAAGGAAGAAAATCAACAAATACGGCAGCAGATGTCCAATAGTATGTGACATGTGGCCTGGTCTCCTCTCTCTGGGAGAGAATATGTGTTGTCCCCTTGCAGCAGAGTCCTTGCAGTTGTGTAAAGATCACAATATGGATCTAGTAGCCTGGAAGGACGCACATCACATCAGTCTTCCCTTTGCCCTCTGTTGAAATGCAACCACCTCTGAGGCAGAACTTATGGTTGGAGTGTGATTCAAGTCACCAGCTTATTGGGATATTTACCCACAGTGGCAGACTTCTGAGGAGGCACCTTCCCTTTTGGGTCAGTAACTGGAAGCCATGGGGGATCTCTGGGGCACTTCAAATGGACACTGTTTCTTGGGAGGATCAGAAAGACATCCCATGCTCCTGGAGGTGAAAGATGTGGTTGCTTTGTTGGTGTTTCTACATTTGAAAGATGTATTTATGGAAAGAAACCTGTGCAATGGTGTGTGCATGCAGAAGGGGCACAACAAAGTAGGAGTATTCTTCCTAAGTCATTTAAAATAAGAACCAATGAGGCAGCTTAAATCTCTCCTTCTAGAGAAGGGAATAAATACCACAAAAGCAGGGTTGATGGTTAGAAAGTTGAATGTCCAGAAGAATACTCCAACTCCTATATTTCACACTGCTGAGATTAACAATAAAAGGAAATTCCGGGAAGAACAGGGGACTGGGCTGGACCTGCTCCAGCATGTTCACTCTTGTTATGAACATGGTGGAAATGCCCCCATTTTGGGGAGAGCTTTGCTGAAATTTCTGAGACCAAAGGAAGTTGTCATTATGTCACTACATCCTGTATGTGAGCAAGCTACCATCCACTTAAGAGAACATCTGCAAAAGACACAAAAGGACATGCAAGACTTTGGCTTCTCTTCAGCAGGTTGAGCGTGACTGATTCCCCTGCTAACAAATGACATATCCACTTAAAGGAAACCTGCAGTTCCTTCCCAACAGGCTTGAAAGCTGCCAGATCTAAACCCAACATCAGCAGTGTATATGCTGGAGAGATCCCATGGATCTGATGGTTGGTCAAGCTTATGGGTTTGGCAAATCAGACAGAGGGGAGAAAGAGGGGATACCTTCTATGCTTTGGCTGAGTGATCTACTCCATGATTTGAGCTAGATCCCAAACTTGCCAAGAGCAGGTTGGAACTACGATCTATATGCAGTCTCTTGGTCTCAATCAAAGGGAACGATTAGTCTTGGCCAATACTCAATTAGTAAATGCTTCATGTCCCACTGCAAAGTTCCTGTAGGTCCTGGTTCACCAGTAGCTGGCCATTTTTAAGTGGGTGTCTCCATTCAAGGTCTCATCACGGAGATGTTCCCCTGTATATGAATCATACCACTAGTCTTAGAAGTCTACATTGCCCTTGGCAGGATGAAAAAGAGAGGCTAGCATGGATGTCTACTTTTTTTTTGTGTGTGGCTAATGTTAGATGAGGCATGGTTATCCTCTCACACCTCAGCAGGTAGTGGCTTTCTAACTTTCTTGATATTTGAAGACATTTGGGATCCTAAGTTAACAAAGAAATGTAAGTCTGCTCTATTTATACATTTCTAAGGCACTGGACAATGGACTCAAGCATTGAGATGACCAGTGAATCACTCTGATGAAGACAGGGTTGCCTGTCTATGTGTAGTGACCCCACTGATGATATCAGTGACTCTGGAGTACTTGGTAGAAAGGGTGGAAGGGGCATGATGGTGAGAAGGGTGCTGCAGCACTGAGAAAAGTCAGGTAACATTGCAAGAACTTCCATCCCTTTTGACTCAAAGATTTTGAGAACAAAATGAATTCCTACCTAGACTAAGGGACCCCTTTGGTTAATGTATAAAGTTTCATATGGATCAATGGAAACTGTCTACTATATAATGGGGAAAAATCTCTCTGAAACAAGAAATGTGAAAACAAGTGCTGTTCCGTGAGAATCTTCCCTGGAGGAAGAGTTTCGGCTCCTTCAAAGCAACTGAAGTCACAGGGTAGATCACAAACCTCAATGTTGAGTCTTAATGTTGCTTTTCAAGATGCTGGATGAAAGTAGAGGTTGATGCTGTAACTTTGTAGTCCTCAGACTGAATCAAAGAAAACTTCTTTCTTTGTTAAGGTGGAGAAGGGTCTGCTTCTCCTTCTCAAACTCTGCTTTTTTTTGTCTTTGATGTGTCCGCATGTGATGGCATTACAGAATAGCATTTAGTCCTGCAAAGTGCCCAGCCTCCACATAGTCCTGGAAGGCAAACATGGGAAAGAGGCTGGGAAGCATTATTGACCATTTTCTATAGATGGCAAAGCAAGATATGGGAGGCCTGAACTCATCCTCAAACTTGGGTGAGTGAGTTTCCAACTTAGTTGTCTTTTTTGACTGCTTGACCTCAGATAAGTGAGAAGCAGAGAAACAAGCCACAGTGGTGACTAGGCTAAGCTGGTATGTCTCTTTACCTATTTCAATGTGCTGTCACTGAGTCTGAGTCATCAGCCTTCCTTGGCTTCTATAGCACCAAGCAGAGTAGGGCCAACCATCCCTCATTAATTAGCACAGAGAATAATCACAGAAAGCAATGAGAAAGAAAACGGAAGCCTGAAACCTACTCTGGTGTATCAGACACAGAGGGTTTTTCCTCTTCAGTGAGCTCTGATTTGGATATGAGACATTCACTCATCGATGAATGAGAGAGCTTTTCTATACAGTACCTGTGCATCTTCTCAGAAAGGTCAACAGAGGGACCAGCTGGTCCTTGCATCCCAGGGAAGGAGAGGTGCAGGAGCTGGTGAAGAGCTCCCTGTTTCCTTGAGGTGACTCTTGGCAGGAGATAGAAGCACAAGACAACATGTATTCTGGGATAAATGAAGTTCTTCCTGCCTTGGTGCCTTGGCTTTTGTTCCTTGACTCTCTTATTTACTAGCCAAAAGCCGAACTACTGGCACGGCACATACTCCACCCCACCTACCCATACTTAAGAGGAGCTTTCCCTATATTTAGCATTCACCATTTTCCATTGTGTTGCTGCAAACACACATCCTGCTGGGTGCTCCATGGGCGTGCCGAGGTGGGGCTTGGCGATTTCAGATGGATGCTCCCTATTTTTAGCTATCAGATGGTGTGTGGATGCATCGTCTCACCGTAATTCTTTCCATGCACCAGATCTGGACACAGTTTATAGTTCTTCATGATGCAAAAATGTTGTGCATTTTCCCCTCCTGGTGCCAGGTGGATGGAGGAGGGGAGAAGGACTTGGAGCTGTGTTCTTCAGGTAGACTGGATGGGATAAGGTGAGATGACTTTCCCAAGGAGAGTCAATCCAGGCAGAGCTCAGGGGACTATCTCAATGCTCAAGTCTTATGCTGTTAGGCACATTCATTTTCTTATGGGATCATGTAGATTAGAGGAAGGGCTATTGTGGGAATGGTCCCTCATGGCAACCAGAATGATGTAGGCCGAACAACAAAATTGAGCCATCCTGCTGCTGGGAGATTTCCGGCCTCCTTTGCTGGGCTCTGTCAAAAATACAGATGAGAGGGCACATGGATCAGATCTAATCTGATTGGACTGATCCAATTCCTGGGAAGACTGTCTTATACCCATTATTCACAAACTGTAGTGGATTAATTAAATTTTCAAAGCTGGGGAAGAAAGAACAGGAATACATGACTGATTTTTCCAGTGGAGATGTGATGCTGGTAGGTTCAGTCTCTTCCGGTCATGTTCTGCTCAGTCTTTTCAGGGCCTATCTGGCACAAGCAAGCAAACAATGAAACCAGCAGAGATTTTGATGCAACTGAAAGCTTAGCATGAAAAACTGTGGAAGGATTTTCTAGTCTGCAGGAAGTGAACAGGAAAAGGGAGAATTCATGTTTGATACTGAAAAGTGTAACAGGCTACACATGGCGAAAAAGCAGCCTGACCATATATGGACCCTGAATTAGCCATTTCCAGGGTGACACCTTTGTGTCCCTGGAAAGAGCTGAGTGAAATGTCATCACTGCACTCAGCCAGAGTCAAAAAGGTCAAATAGAAGTTTGAAGTTTTTAAGAAAGGAATAACATTTAAAAAACTCCCCATGGTATTGAGTAAACCTCTGGGGCACTGACCTCTTGCATGGTATATACAATGCTGATCTCCTCACCTCAACAGGACACAATAGGACTGGAAAAGGTAAAAGCACCAGGAACAATTATAGGCCTTGAATGACTTCTGTGTAAGCACTACCTTGGGAATAGACTGGGACTCCATTGTCTGCAGAAGAGAAAGCAGGAGAACAGGCCCTGGGTCACCATGTCCGGAGTGATATGGGAGGAGGCAGGAGCTTTGCTCCTTCCCGTAATTCAACCAGGCTTCCAGGCAGAGCCCGAGTGTGGCTCTTGCTGCCTCAGGATGCTGGAGGCAGCAAGAACAGAAGCATCATTAAAGCTGAAAAGGGATTAGAAAAAATTGTGGTGGACAGTTCTACCAGCGGTTAACAAACACGATGCTCTGGATAGACAACCTCATGATGGAGCTCCTGGAGAGTTCACCTATGACTTCAATTCTCATACTCCTCCCTAGGAATATTCCTCTATGCCTACTCCCCCTCGTTATCCACCCCTAGTTATTCTGGGGACATGGTGGTGTCTTAGACCAGGCTTTCCTCTTACCCATGGTGGTTGCCGTTATGCCCTGAAGAATGTGACAAGCTGGGGTCAGGCAGTGAAACAAAGCAGTATAGCATCATGTCAAAAGAGTAGCCAGGGGAGTCCCACCAGACAGCAATTATAAAGCAAAACCAGAAAAAACCTGAAGGCATTGAGCCCCTAGGGATATAGGGAGAAGATCTGAACAAGACTTTCCTGTGGGGGATCAAAAGGAGTCACTGTTATCAAGAGAGAACTCTGAGTTCTCCCGAGAGCTCTGTCTCCCTCAAAACCCCACCAAATTTGTACCACTTTTTGTTTGTTTGTTTTCTTCTTTTTCTTGGAAGCTGACTAGGGGAGGGGATAAAAAGGCTCTCAGTTCTGCCAGTGCAATCCCTTCTCTGCTGGAAGGGGCAGGAGGCTTAATGCAGCTCTGCATCCCTCCCTTTCAGTTTAGCCCCCAGACACAAAGGCAGAAAAATGTCAGGAATTTCCCAGCGCCCTCCCCAGACCCGCTCCCATCTCGCTTTCACCCCCCTCCACCACCTCCTCGGGCTGGGAAGGTAGAATACTAATAAGAAAGCAAGGATTTTTAATAGGCCCCTTGCCTGGTCACTTTAAGACTGAATGCTGAAAGGGATGGACGTGACCAACCATAAGGAATGAGGCTTCTTCAAGTCTTTGCATTTCTTGGGTTTGCTGCTTTGTTTTGTTTTCCCTTCCCCAATTTCTCCCCCCTCTTGCTACTCAAGGCTGAAAACAAAAATTCCTCTCAGCCCCTCGCCTCTGTTTCTTTTCCCTGGAGTCAGGCTGCAACTCTAATCACTGCTGGGTGATTAGCATGTGAAGGGAGAGGGGAAAAGAAAATCTTTATTGGTCGCTTGTGGAGCAGGAGCAGCTGTCTGGATGGATGCTGGCTCCTGCGTTATCCTCCTGCCGCCACTCATCTCTTTTATTGTGCATGTTTTCCTGTAAGAACACGCAATACACCAAGGAAAAGCAGAAAACGGGGTGGGGATGAAAGTCAGAGCAGGTGGGCTGTTTGTCAGGGGGAAAAAAGGAAATAATTTACTTTTTTTTTGTGTGGCATTGAACTTGGAAAGTGTACAGGGCAGACGGGGACTTCTGCCCTGTGTCGAGGGGACGACAGCGGGAATGAAAGGATAATTTGTAGTGCTGAGCTCAATAGGAGTGGGAGGCACAACACAGAGCCCTGTTGATGAGACGAGGCTGGGGATGGATGAGGTGGCTTGAGCTGGAAGGGGAGAAAAGGCAACCACCACGCGTTGGGTGGTGGTGCGGACAGTAGGGTGGGGGACTACTCTCTGCGAGCCATGACCATCCTCTGTGAGTGAAATCTTGGCCAGCTGAAAATGAAGGGTTGGCAGCGGGAAGTCTGTGTCTTTTTTTCTTGCCCACTCCAAGCCCCTCAAAGAGAGATGGCATCTGCACAGCCAGGTGTGATACTCCTGTGGTGTACGGAGTCTACGAACAGCCTGGTGCTGGCGGATGGGCCAGCTCTTTCTGCAGTAATTACAGCTTGAGGCCAGACAGTGACTCCAACGGGACGTGCTACAGGAATGGAAAACACTATCTATTTGTTATTTGTTATGAAGCTGTGATGGGAACACCAGTACCTCTGGGGCGGGTATTCCCTGTGAGCACCAAGCTGGCTGTGCTCAGCCCCTCCTCCCCTTGCTCCAGGTGTTTCCTTTTCTGAGCTTGATAATGAAATCCATGAGCCCAAGCCGGTTTATATTTAGTTTCCATCACTGCTGGGGTCTGCTGGGGCCTGCTGGGGCCCAGAAAACAGCAGCAAAACATCCCTGTAGGGTGCCCAGACCCTCAGGTTTAGAAGCTGTCTATGTAGTGGGGAGGAGGTGGGGTATCAGGGATGGGGACAGTGGCTGGACAGGCATAAGAAGTGGCAAGGATGTGTTCTCAGCATACATCTCATCAAACCGCTAGCCACTTCCTTGGACTTAGCCCCCCACAAAGCCAAGAGATGCAGACCAGTTTTGTTTTGGGAGCTGTCTCTGGCTATGCAAACTAATCCCATATAATGTCTGGTATTCCTGACCTGTCTTTGCCCCCTTTCTGAAGTTCTTAGCCGGTGCAGGTGATCCTCCATCTTCCATGTCACTTATTCCTCAAGCTGATCTTTTCTTTGGACTATGACCCATGCCACCCACAGCAGGTGGGATTCAGCTGCCTAATAAGGTTTATATGGCTATCTGAGTTGTCTCTCTAAGGTATCTGATACATCTGGAAGATACCTGTATCTCACATGTCCTAGAGTATCTCAGCTGATTATAGAGCTCATCTGAGTCAAGCCCTAAGGCTCCATTGACTATCATGGGAGTTGAGATACCCAGCTCACAAGGACACACCCAAATGCAGGTGTCTCAATTTCAATATAAAAGTTGGGATTCTGATGCCTAGGGCCCTGAGATCCACATCGTGCTGTGCAAGAGCTACAATCTACACAGGGCTCATGAGTATGACACAGGACTTAGAGAGGAGCCATGTCTTTTTGGACAGGCAGGAAAAGACTGGTCATAATACCAAAAAAGACACCAAGTGCTGGCTTTTAGAGACGCAGATATTCCCTCAAANTTTTTTTTTTTTTGTAAAACTCAAGTGAAATGGAAATAATTTAAGACAAGGAAATTGCAAAGGTCTAGACATTGGTGCTATCATTTCAAGTAGTATAAAACTGATGAAAAAGAAACAGCAGGAAACCTAAATACTAAAAGGAAGGATGAGAAATGGAAAGAGGGGAGAGAANAGGAGCAGCTGTCTGGATGGATGCTGGCTCCTGCGTTATCCTCCTGCCGCCACTCATCTCTTTTATTGTGCATGTTTTCCTGTAAGAACACGCAATACACCAAGGAAAAGCAGAAAACGGGGTGGGGATGAAAGTCAGAGCAGGTGGGCTGTTTGTCAGGGGGAAAAAAGGAAATAATTTACTTTTTTTTTGTGTGGCATTGAACTTGGAAAGTGTACAGGGCAGACGGGGACTTCTGCCCTGTGTCGAGGGGACGACAGCGGGAATGAAAGGATAATTTGTAGTGCTGAGCTCAATAGGAGTGGGAGGCACAACACAGAGCCCTGTTGATGAGACGAGGCTGGGGATGGATGAGGTGGCTTGAGCTGGAAGGGGAGAAAAGGCAACCACCACGCGTTGGGTGGTGGTGCGGACAGTAGGGTGGGGGACTACTCTCTGCGAGCCATGACCATCCTCTGTGAGTGAAATCTTGGCCAGCTGAAAATGAAGGGTTGGCAGCGGGAAGTCTGTGTCTTTTTTTCTTGCCCACTCCAAGCCCCTCAAAGAGAGATGGCATCTGCACAGCCAGGTGTGATACTCCTGTGGTGTACGGAGTCTACGAACAGCCTGGTGCTGGCGGATGGGCCAGCTCTTTCTGCAGTAATTACAGCTTGAGGCCAGACAGTGACTCCAACGGGACGTGCTACAGGAATGGAAAACACTATCTATTTGTTATTTGTTATGAAGCTGTGATGGGAACACCAGTACCTCTGGGGCGGGTATTCCCTGTGAGCACCAAGCTGGCTGTGCTCAGCCCCTCCTCCCCTTGCTCCAGGTGTTTCCTTTTCTGAGCTTGATAATGAAATCCATGAGCCCAAGCCGGTTTATATTTAGTTTCCATCACTGCTGGGGTCTGCTGGGGCCTGCTGGGGCCCAGAAAACAGCAGCAAAACATCCCTGTAGGGTGCCCAGACCCTCAGGTTTAGAAGCTGTCTATGTAGTGGGGAGGAGGTGGGGTATCAGGGATGGGGACAGTGGCTGGACAGGCATAAGAAGTGGCAAGGATGTGTTCTCAGCATACATCTCATCAAACCGCTAGCCACTTCCTTGGACTTAGCCCCCCACAAAGCCAAGAGATGCAGACCAGTTTTGTTTTGGGAGCTGTCTCTGGCTATGCAAACTAATCCCATATAATGTCTGGTATTCCTGACCTGTCTTTGCCCCCTTTCTGAAGTTCTTAGCCGGTGCAGGTGATCCTCCATCTTCCATGTCACTTATTCCTCAAGCTGATCTTTTCTTTGGACTATGACCCATGCCACCCACAGCAGGTGGGATTCAGCTGCCTAATAAGGTTTATATGGCTATCTGAGTTGTCTCTCTAAGGTATCTGATACATCTGGAAGATACCTGTATCTCACATGTCCTAGAGTATCTCAGCTGATTATAGAGCTCATCTGAGTCAAGCCCTAAGGCTCCATTGACTATCATGGGAGTTGAGATACCCAGCTCACAAGGACACACCCAAATGCAGGTGTCTCAATTTCAATATAAAAGTTGGGATTCTGATGCCTAGGGCCCTGAGATCCACATCGTGCTGTGCAAGAGCTACAATCTACACAGGGCTCATGAGTATGACACAGGACTTAGAGAGGAGCCATGTCTTTTTGGACAGGCAGGAAAAGACTGGTCATAATACCAAAAAAGACACCAAGTGCTGGCTTTTAGAGACGCAGATATTCCCTCAAAAGTCTACTCTAGAACACAATTCTGCTATTTTTGGCTACTTTCAAGCAGACACTGCTGCTGTGGCACTGAACCTTCCACATACTTACCTGGTTGGTTTTGGGTAAGGTCAGAAGACACTCTAGGCATGCAGGCAACACCCTCTATTTATTCATCTATTGAAATAGCACCTATGTTTTGGGTTGCTGATGTCTTTGTTCCCAGGTGGCGCCATTTACACAACCCCAGAGGTGGTGTGGGAAGAGGCTGATGTGCACACTCTAGATGCAGGTTGACATGATAAGATCATTCTTACTTCAGTTGCTGCTTCCTGAATCTTTTTCTTTTGGGGTATGTGTCCCCACCCTGTGCACAGCTCCCCTTTCACATCCTTCCCAGACCAAGGGCAATGCTTTTTTTTTTTTTGTAACATTCAGTTGAAATGGAAATAATTTAGGACAATGGAATTGCAAAGGTCTAGACAATACTGCCTATGGGTGCTATCATTTCAAGTAGTATAAAACTGATGAAAAAGAAACAGCAGGAAACCTAAATACTAAAAGGAAGGATGAGAAATGGAAAGAGGGGAGAGAAAAAAAAGTAATAAATCACAAGGAGCTTTTAGAAGTGTCGAGCGGGGAATGGGACAGAGTGAGATGATTTTCACAGTGAAAATGAGGGCTGAAGAAGGTACATCAAGATAGAATTATCTAGGACAGAGGGGACCTTTCAGATCATCGAGCCCAAAAGGATGGAAAGACTGTGATTCAGGAGTGAGTTACAGATGTTCTAGAAAGATCTTAAACTTAATGTCCTTGAGGTCCTGAGACCTCATGTTCCTGAATGCTCATTGCTCCTTTGGCGTATTCTCCTTACCTGCGCTATTCTCTAGCTGTGTCCTGCCTCTTCCTGCAGATTGTTCTGTTCCCTGCCCACTTTAACTCATCCACACTGTGCATTGGACTTTGTCCATGCTTCTGGAAACTTCTGGCTGCTATGCAGGGCAGAGCTCCATCACGCCTGTGGTTGTAAGCATTCAGTCAGGAGATGTTCTCATGCTTTCTGGAGAACTAGTTCCAGAGAAATTGCTGCTCACTCTCCTCTCATCTATTGCTGTAGCATCATTTCATGGCTGAACTAGTGCTGATACAGAGAGTGAAGCTGGAAAGGGGCACAGGGGAGGAAAGAGAAGATTCCATTCTTGGGACTGGGCTATGCCCTGAGCCAATTGTGGCAATTTTGGGGAACTGGGGAAACTCTTCCCTTCTAACTTGACTGCTGAAAGATCTTGGGTCATCTGTGAAAAGTTTTGACTAGGTTTATCCTGGGGAGGTAGGTAGGGTTGAAAACCACTGAATCTGGGGAAGAATACATGACAAAAAATATTTCTTCCACATCATGGTAAAGCATGGAAACTGAGATATCTTATAACATGTTCCAACATGTCTTAATTGTCATGAGTTCTCAGGACCTTTGAGTTTTCTCTTCAACCATAGCTAACAGCTCCTGTGTTACTGTCTGTCCTGCAGCCTGGAATGACAGTGGATTGCATTGTTCATCTTCAAAGGCAGAGCTTTCCTCAGGCTTGAGACCGTCATACAATGCCAGTTGAGATGTATTTTTGGCAAGAGCAGTGACATTTAAAGGAACATCCTTCTTGAAGATTTCTATAGACATTTCCATTAAAAAGAAACTTTTGTTTAGTCAGAGTTTTCATTTTACACTCACATCCTCTTGAGAGTTGAGGAACATAATGAAATGCATTGTTAAAAGAAACCTTTGTTTTAGTGGAGATTATTAGATACAACCTACTTGAAAGGAGTTACAAAATGAAAGGTAGTCCATAGAGTTTTCTTTCTGGATAAACTTAAAAGATGCTCTTTCTAGTATAAGAGCATGTGCAAATACAAGGAACATATAAAAGAAACATCACTGAGACAGGGTCAACACTTTAACAGATTTTTATTAAAGAAATCAAGGAAAATTTGCTTCTTGTGAAATAAATAATTTATACCCACTTATACACACCCTCTTTCCAAGGGGAACATCTTGAGAAACTGAGAGGCAAGGAGACAAAACTAGAATGAAATTTACATAGTCAATATGGTGGAAAAGTGGACCAAGGAGAGGAGTTTGGGGGCAGGCTGGTGAATCAATAATCGCAACATAACGGCAAATAAAGCCAAGGGAGTTCAAAGTTCAGAGGGATCAGGGTATAACATTTTCGACTCGTGTTTAATACACCCATGATTCAACATGCTGCATAAATGTTTGAGGAAAACATCCAGAAGGAACCACAAAGAGCTCTTCATGCTGCCAGAGAGCTGAGGGCTTTCTGCATGGATTCTTTTATCTTGTGTTGACCACACAACCAAGGAGGGCCACAAAAAGGTGATGGGTGAAGGTAGGCCACTATGCTTCTTTGGGAAGGGGCATGTAAACTTCTATGTGACCATCATACAAACTGCATGGGAATTAAAACTAGTGTGATTAGGCTGTGCCCAATATTTGGTTTTATATTTAGAATATCTAATGGTGAGGGTCTTGCTCGGGATAGTTGTGGTTTGCCATGAAACCAAGAAGATGAATAAGCTGGGCTCTTCTCGAGGGATCTGGTTGAGGCCTATGTCCACCCTGGCCTTCCCTTGTCTGTGAATTTGAAACAGTGATGTTTAGTCTTAAAGTGAATGGAATGCTACCCAGTTTGCTGATCTGGAGATGGAGTAGCACAGCAGACCTGCAACGTGTGGCTGTTATCTTGCCTCATTCATCAGATGTCTGAAAAAGCTGAAAGCTGCCTGGGAAATGAGAGATGCCCGTGTCTCTCAGACTGCCCTTTTGAAGATGTAGGGTCTGCTAGACCTGTTGGATGGAGAGGTTTTGGAGAAGGGGACAAGGCTTGGGTAACCAGAAGAATAAAACATTAAGTGAGGGAGCTGATGTTGTGCTGCCAACTCACCAACATAAACGTATCCTCTCTTACTTCTTCTTATAGGGATATCCCAATTTGAGGGGCAACAGGGAAATCCTTCTGCTGCTTCACACCAAAGGGTTGCCTGAGGAGTGGAAGAAATGGAGGATTTGAGGGCAAAATGTCAAGCTTGGCTAACGGAGCTGCTGTGCTGCCCTGGCACGGGGGACCTTGCTTTGTGCCAGTGGCCAAAGGAAGCCCAGAGGGTGTGATCCAGCATCTCCTTGCTCCGCCAAGCATTGTGGCCAAGAACTCCAGTGACCTGCCTGTTTGCTGGAATGGGCTGTGAGCCACCAGATGGGGAAAGCTGAACCCAAGGGCCTTGATATTTCTTCGTGACTAGTCATAAAGCACGTCTCAACCTTATTAGCTCTTTGCTAATGCATGAGGCAGGGAGTGGGTCCACACCGCGTGCAAGGTGAATGCTAAAAACGACCAGGAGTCAGGTTCAGAACAAGAATCTGCAATTTGTTTGCACAAAGGTAAAGCAAATAGTCACTGATGTTATGCCCCTTCCAGGCAAATAGCACTTACCTCCGAGGCTCTCCCCAAGAGCCCTGCCTCAGTCTAGGCAGGGAGTGAAAAGCGATAACAGGCACCATCTTTTCCCAAACGGGTGACAGAATCACAGAATCACAGAATATCAGGGATTGGAAGGGACCTTGAAAGATCATCTAGTCCAATCCCCCTGCCCGAGCATGAACACCTAGATCAGGTCACACAGCAATGTGTCCAGGTGGGTTTTGTATATCTCCAGAGAAGGAGACTCCAATATCTTCCAATCTATCTATCTATCCAATATCAAATGGTTCTACATATCTTCTCCAGTAGTGCTGCAGACTCAGTTTTTCCTCCACGAGGGACTAAGCACAAACACTAAATACATATGCAGACTATTCCATTTTCAAAAGACACTGAACGAGACTTGCCAGTGATTTATCATGGCAATGCAAGGGTTGGGGACACAAATTGGTGGCACCAGCGTGTCATTCCTCCTCTCCAGGAATTTTTACATCTCTGGATGGACTTGCAATGTAAAAATCACACACAGATTTGTGAGTTTGATCCTGGAGCTCAATCTTATTTACTTAAAAGGATGTGTGGAGGTCACCAGGCCAGACACAAACTCTTTCTGGTCCACCTGGTTTTCTTCCTGTAGCATTACCTGAGCATCACCTCATGTTTGCAGCTGAACTTGACTGAGTTGGGGTGTGAGAACTGGAATACAGAGCAGACATGGCCTCAAGCACTGAATTCAGTCCTTAATGACTCTTAATCACTTGCACAATTTTCAGTGCATCTTAAGTGCATGAAGGGAGTCAGCCTATGAGATTTGCTGGTTAGAAATAAAGTCAATAGTAGAGTCAGATGGGAAATAAACTTGAAAACAAGCAAGATATCTGCTGCTGGGGAGTTCAGTTAATCTCTCTAGTTGGATCAAAAGCTCATCTTCATTTTCAATGTCCTTCCCTGGAAGACCTTTGGAGTACCCTACATGCAGGTGTGTCCATAGAGGGTCATCCACAGCAGACTGAACAGAGGCGGATGTTCCAAGAACTTAGGGGTTCTTTTTTTCTGATTTTGCTGTTGATGCAGGAAAATAAGGTCTCCCATTTTTACAGATATTTGCCAAAAATACCTACTTAAATGCTGATGATCTCCCTAAGGACAGGCAAAGAGTGTCCAATGGTTATCAACTGATAATCTGGATTGAATAGTGGAAAACCGTAGTGTTAAAATGGGTGTCATATCTTCATATGGGGAGATGATTTGGTTCAGAAGCTGCACTCGGAAAATATAGTCAAAGTCAAAATCAAAACACTGATGTCGGTTGAATCAAAATGAAATGTTTTCATTTTTCCTTTATTTTTCTTTTCCTTTCACAGAAATAGGAAAAAAAACAAGCAAAAATCATGTCAAGTTGAGTCACCACTTTGATTTTGTCTTAAAATGGAATATTTCATATTAGAATCAGGTAGCTTTTTTTGCTTATCCCTGCAAACTCTTAAGAAAGGTCAACCTTAAAGCATCTCCAGTTTTGCAATTCAACACTTCAAACTTTCCACTTGGAAATGAGTCAAAAGAACATGTTTTTTAAATGCTTCAAACTTTTTTAAACTTTTATTTTTAAGAGCAATTCACTGAGCAGTTCACAGGCAGATCTGTGGTACACTCCAGCTCTGCCCTCACTGTCACAGCTTCGTCTGGAGGAGGATGTCTCTCTATGCTTAAATTGGACCATCTAGATCCACCAGCCTTCAGATAAACATAGAGCAAAAGCACATTTGTGTCCCCTCTCTACATACAGGGTGACTTAGGCAACTAGTGAAAGGGAATCTGTCAGTATTCAAAGCCAAAACTCCTGGAGTCATGTCAATGAGCTGCCGTTGCCATGTCAAATAAAAAGAAAAAAAAACCAACAGAACAAGACACCTTTTTGGATGTTGTGGTAGCAAAGAAGAAAAAGGACAATAAAAATGGACAATTAAATGTCCTGTCACTTGTGAGTAACCCCCAAAGTATTCCCTTCAGAAGAAAAAAAGGCTAATTTAGTCCATCTTATATGTTTTGGGGATGGGGAAGTAACCAGCTGAGAAATGCTGACCTTTATGGCCAGTACTACTGGGATGAGAAGACAAGAGAGCATGAGGTGGTGAAGGGATTGCTTCCCAGGGCCTGCATCATTCTGTTGCAAAGCAGAAATGAACCCAGGATGGGGATCACACCTCAGAAGTGTCACGTGACTCAGTGAAGTTCTCAAGGAGGTATGAAGACCCTGTTCAGTTGATAAGGCTCTCACGCACCTTGCCAGGCAGAGGACTCGGTGTACATATCTGAACATGGCACTAAGTGTACTTTTCTTTTTTGCACTGTCAGCCTACCTAGCCATGAGGAATCTGGTCCTCCTCTCTCTTTATTTTTATCAGCATTCTATTACTCCACAGATTTGTAACTGTCTTGGATTTGCTTTCGTAATTCTGACGCAAATCCATCAGATCTGTGGAGTGAATTATTACTTTGATTGGGACACTTTGCTTGGCTCTCCTTCCACAAGCTGATTCCAGTTATGGGAACAAGAACATATGTTTGTGGGGAAAAAAGCTACAGTTCTCTCTGTAGTGATGCCTATCTGTTTTCACAGTGTCCTTCGTGGTGATATTCCAACCCATTTTAACCACTCATTTGAAGGCTGAGACAGCTCAAACCCTGCTGCACAAACCTTCAATATTCATCAGCATAAACGGATGTGTAAGGACTTATGGGACAGGGCTGAAGGAAAGGTCAGGAGCTAAGTCTCTGCTAGGAGCTGCCAGCAGATCGATCTACACTGACTGTGTTTAAGAGTAGATTGGATGTGGTGTTGAGGGATATGATGTAAGGGAGAACTTGTAGAGTAGGGCAGATGGTTGGACTCGATGATCCCAAGGGTCTCTTCCAACCTGAATGATTCTATGATTCTATGAATGAGTCTATATGCTGAGCATCTAGCCCAGCCTAACCTTGGCTATCACACAGTACTCAGTGATCCATGTTTGGTAGCTAATGGCTTGGCCAAAGAGGGGACCTGTGAGGCAGTTGTGAGGGATGGAGATGGGTCACACTATACACACATCTTACCTTCAGAGCAGCACCAATATGGATCTGCTGGCAGGTGTTTGGCCCCTGTTGGGTCTTGATTTCCTGAACACGGACCCTCTTTTTTTCTAACAAAAGCAGTAAGAGATTTTCAAGACAGATCTGCTATGAAGATTTCTATTAAACTTGTATATTAAATATATGTAGATTTAAGTGCACTGCAAATAGACTATGCAGTCAAGTAAGACACACTCCAACATCCGATTGCTTGCATTGAGAACCTCTCAGATGCAGGCACTGGGGAGGAATGCCATGGGAGGGAGCTGTAGAAATTACCTACATGCCAAGGAGTTGACTCAACCTGGGACAGAGTTTTCTTATCAGGGGGAACTGGTACATGGTGGAACATTGTTTAAATGTAAAATCCCATCAGTGTCAATGAAGCAGGAGAATGTAAATTATGGTGAGCAGAGGGAGGGGAGGGAGGCTGGCATGTGGGAAGGCAGAGAAATGAAATGCAGATTTCATTTGGAATGGATGGGCCTTTGAGGAACCTGGTCTAGTGGGAGGTATCCCTGCTCATGGCAGGGGCATTGGAACTAGGTGATCTCTAAGGTCCCTTGCAATCTAAACCATTCTATGATTCTATAATAATGAATACCTTCTTCCCAACCCAATTCTGTGCAGATCTAGAATCAGATTCTTCTTTGGAGTAGAAAAAAAATCATGAGCAAAGACTGGATTGCACCAAAGTAAGAATCTGATCCTGTAAAAATGACAGAGGATGGACTGCAGCAACACTCCATCCTCTGTTCTTCCAGCTCAGCTTTCCAGGCAGCATGTGGTTGTTATACAATGAATTTTAACCCTAAAGCGTGGGTTAAATGGTAACTGATGGATTAGACTCCTTGTTCTGCAGCAGTGATGAAGAGGTTACTCTTCCTCTTGCCCCCTATTCAGCAATATCAGCACTGGCTGGCCTGTTGGTTGGTGGTTTCTATAAAAACAGCTCTGCTAACTCCCTGACATCTGTGGGAAAGGTTAGAATTTACTGAGCATGTAGCCTTGCACAATATGTTGAGAAAAACAGCTTTAGCTCCAAAACAAGCAGCTGATATCATCATCAGGTATTCCTTAACTCTGTTCTAATGCTGATGATATTTCACAGAAAAGCTTTGCTTAAAAATGAGTATCTCTGATTCACACCGCTCCAGCAAAAGGTCATAGAGGCAGCTGCTATCTCCATTGCCACAAAGCTGTGTGGGATTACTCATATGGAAATAACTAAGGTACATAGTGCTTTCTCTGCCTCAGTATTTACTGGCAAGTTCTTTCAAACTTCCTAGATCTACCCGTCTTATAACAGGGGAAGAGAGATACTACCCGGAGTGGAGGAGGATTAAGTTAGACACTATGATGATAAACTGGGCACATACAATACTATGAGACAGGAGAGAATATGCTCAAGGGAGGAAAAGGGAGATGGCCAATGTCATTGTGGGGTTTTTGGAATGGCTGTGGCGACTCCAGCAGTTTTCTAGTGGACAAAAGTGAACGTTGCACCCAGCTTCAAAGGAGCAAGTAGAAAGGTCTAAGGAACTTAAATCTGGTCAACTTTTCTTCAGTCCTTGGGAAAATAATGGAGAAAGCCCCCCTGCAAGCTGTTTTGAGGTATGACTTCTGTGATGAGCTGATCTGCACTAAAGACAGGCAAGAGAAGCTGGTGTCACCTCTACTTAAGCAAGGCTTTTGACAGGGTCTCACATAGTGTGTCTATATACAAATTGAAGAGATATGGACTGGATGGGTAGTCTATGAGGCTTTTACCTAAGAGGAGGTGGACTTTTCTCAGAGAAGAGACTCCTGAATGGTGAATGGTGAGGTGGCAGTAGATAAGTAAAAAGTTGCAGAAAAGGAAACTTTGGCTCAATTTAAGGTGCAATTTTTCACTGTGGGCATGACTGACTATTTCAACAGCTGCAGAATCTCCTTCTTAGAGATATTCAAAGTTCAACTAGCTGAGATTTGTATAACAGAACCTAACTTTGAAGTTAACCCTGCTTCCAGCATGAAGTTGGACAAGAGACCTTCGTAGCTTCTTTCTATGGTATAACTGAATCATGGTCAGTAGAAATGTCATGATGTTCTCTCATCTATGATTGTCTGGTCCGGTGTTTTTTCTGCTCTGTACCAGAGGTATAAAAATGGTTAAAAGAAGTTATGCAAAGAATGGTATGATATAGAAGGAATCATAGCATTTTATTTCTGTGTTCCTGAGGTCTGCGAATTCCAACAGCTTCCAAAGACAACCTGCACTGTACTGTGCCAGTCAATATAATGTACATAAATTCAAATACTTGCAAGAGAGAAAAAGATTAAAAACTCCACTAATGAAACTTTATGTCCCCAAGAGGTTTAACTTTGTCAAAAGGGGTTAGCTTTCAAAAAGAAAAGTGAGAAATGGAAAAATGTGCAAAATGACTATAGATGGCACAGCAAATGCTTTCAAGGCAATAAACCAGAGACTCAGAGGATAAATGTATACCATATATTAAAAAGATTTTGAGAAAGTCCTGACCTAGATAAATAAGTCATGTGGTTAGTAAAAGACTAAAAGTTNATGGTTCCTCCATCAGCATTTATCTTGGGGAGGAAGAGGGAGCAGGTCAATCAAAGGAATGATTCCTGACAGAATGGTTAGTAAAATAAAGTTTAAAAAAATCGATGAAAAGGAAACATGACTCAAGAGTTCTAGAGAAATGGAGATATGAAACTACTGTATTATTTATCATGATGTGCAACTTGTCACTTCAGGCAGACTTAGCTGCAGGGGAGTATAAACCAGCAATTGTGTTGTGAATTTTTGAGAAGGGCACCAGGAAGGATCTGGGAAACTGCCGTTTCCAGTTCAGTAATGCTGACTTCTGTATTAAACTCACTGGCAGGGGGTACAAGGAGGAACAACACCCATAGTCTCAGAGCTAAATGCAATATGTTGAGAAAGAGGCAACACTGCGTTTAGAGAAATTATTCTTCATGTATCAAATTGGACTTTGTGAGCATGTGGCAGATTGACCCGTCTAGTGTAGTGGAAATGGAAGAGTTCTCAGCAAGGTCTTTCAACAGAGGATTCAAAAACCAAAATTGTTGTGGGACGGATTACTCTTGTGAATTATTAATTGATTAAAAGGTAAGAAACAAAGAATTGCTTCGTTTTAATAATGTAACGCATTGCCAGGAGAGTCCTGCAGGGCTTTCCTCTGGGAGCTGTGTTCTTGAACACACTTGTAAATGATTTGGAAAAGATTGACAATAAAGGAGTGATAAAATTTGCTGATGACACAGAATTATTCATGGTAATTGAAAGTAATATCCCCATCAGGAGTTGTATGAGTGTCTCAAACTCTCGAGACACCAGGCAACAAAGAGACAGGTGAAACTGAGTGTTAGTAAAGGAAAAGTAATGCACATGTGGGAAATGCAGCCCTAAACATTTATACACAGTGGTGGTCTCTAGAGTAGCTATTTCCACTCAGAAAAGAGATCTCAGCATCACAGCTCCAGGGAACTGAATGTTAGGAATTACTGGAAGGGCATAAT
>VZTM01002822.1:0-44482 GCA_013400555.1 Jacana jacana | reverse complement strand
TAAATGAGAAATGAGGAATAAAAAAGAGCTTAATGTCTGAAATTTAAATATTAAACATCAAACATCAATAAAGTAAAAAATGCTGAAAAGATTTTGAGAACCATTTTACTAAAGGAACGAAATAGTAATAAAACCTTCCTCAAAGTAATTGGTGTAAGAATCTGCCATAGACTCGTTGGAAATTAGACACAAGGAAGACATGACCACTATGTACAGAAGAAAGGCTTGATGAATTCTTGAGTCCATGTCAACCATGAAGTAGTTTGAGNTGAGAAGGGCACCAGGAAGGATCTGGGAAACTGCCGTTTCCAGTTCAGTAATGCTGACTTCTGTATTAAACTCACTGGCAGGGGGTACAAGGAGGAACAACACCCATAGTCTCAGAGCTAAATGCAATATGTTGAGAAAGAGGCAACACTGCGTTTAGAGAAATTATTCTTCATGTATCAAATTGGACTTTGTGAGCATGTGGCAGATTGACCCGTCTAGTGTAGTGGAAATGGAAGAGTTCTCAGCAAGGTCTTTCAACAGAGGATTCAAAAACCAAAATTGTTGTGGGACGGATTACTCTTGTGAATTATTAATTGATTAAAAGGTAAGAAACAAAGAATTGCTTCGTTTTAATAATGTAACGCATTGCCAGGAGAGTCCTGCAGGGCTTTCCTCTGGGAGCTGTGTTCTTGAACACACTTGTAAATGATTTGGAAAAGATTGACAATAAAGGAGTGATAAAATTTGCTGATGACACAGAATTATTCATGGTAATTGAAAGTAATATCCCCATCAGGAGTTGTATGAGTGTCTCAAACTCTCGAGACACCAGGCAACAAAGAGACAGGTGAAACTGAGTGTTAGTAAAGGAAAAGTAATGCACATGTGGGAAATGCAGCCCTAAACATTTATACACAGTGGTGGTCTCTAGAGTAGCTATTTCCACTCAGAAAAGAGATCTCAGCATCACAGCTCCAGGGAACTGAATGTTAGGAATTACTGGAAGGGCATAATGAACAAACCAGAAAGCAACAGCATGAAGCTGCTTAAATCCACAGTGTATCTCTATCTTTTCTATGACATCATTCTAGTTTATTTTCTAAACCAACATTTTAGAACTATGGACAGTGGATGAAGAATGGAGGAGGTGAGTAGGGAAGGGTTACTCACTATTATTCATAACAGGAACTAGGAAGCATCAAGTAAAATGACCAGGAGTCAGACTGGAAGACAAACAAAAGGAAATACTTCATGGCACATGCCCATATTAATGCAATTCCTTCTCTCTGAGTCACTAGGGTGGGATTCATCTGACCTAGTCTTATGAGTGGATTCACCCCACTTGAACTGGCCATCTTTTGTGCTGAAGGCCACTTGTAAGTTGGGGACTGAGGCTCCAGTTACAGTCAACAGAGAGTCAGGAGTGGTAGGCACGTTATTTACCTCACCCACTACAAGCACTTATTTTGTCAGAGGATTCATACCTCTCTGTCCTCTGAGTGTATTGGCCAGCTCCCCAATGTGTACATAAAACCATGGAAATACAGAATAATTTGGGTTGGAAGGGACCTTCAATGATCATCTAGTCCAAGCCCACTGCCACGGGCAAGGACATCTTTCACTAGGTCAGGTTGCTTAAAGCCCCATCCAACCTGATTTTGAGCACTTCCAGTGATGGGGCATTCACAGCTTCTCTGAGCATCTTGTTTCAGTGTAACACCTTCATTGTAAAAATATTTTTTCCTTGTATTAAGTATAAATCTAACTTTTTAAAGTTTAAAACCATTGTCCTGTCACTACTGGCCTTGGTAAGATGTCTTTCTCGATCTTTCTTGTAAACCCCCTTTAAGTACTGACAGGCTGCAATATGTCTCCCTGGAGCCTTCTCTCCTCCAGGCTTGAACAACCCCAATGCTCTCAGCTTTTCTTCATAGGAGAAGTGTTCCATCTCCAATCATTTTTGTCACTCTCCTCTGGGATTGCTTCTCTTTCTGGTGTTGGGGACCCCAGAGCTGGATACAGTACTCCAGATGGGGTCTAACGAGAACCATGTAGAGGGAAGAATCACATTCCTTGACCTGCTGGCCATGCTTCTTTTGATACAGCTCAGGATATGATTGGCTTTCCAGGTTGCATGTTGTCGGCTCATGTCCAATTTTTCTTTTACCACTATCCCCAGGTTCTTCTCTGCTGGCGACAAAAGGACCCCAGTGTGTCTAGTTCAGTTGTAGACTCATTGTGAAAATCAGCTTTTAGACAACTGTACCCTAGTTAGTGTTGTACTGGCACAGATGCTGAGTGGGTTTGCCTGCAAATGGAGCTCGAACACTCAGGATAGGTGCTCCAAGAGAAGGATAAAAGGCAGGCAGAAGCACCATTCCCTAGTGATTGCCATGATGACAAGCACGTTCAACACCCCCAGGCTGCCAGGAAAAAAACCAAAGCTTAAAAATGCTGCTTCTTCTCCTTTTTTTTTTTTTTTTTTTTCAGCTGGTTGACCGTAAAGGGCAACACACTCCACTCTGTCTGGTGTATGGAGAGATAAGAGCCACATCCTGACTCTGAGTGGATGAAGGGGAAGATAAGTTGCTTTTGTGGATGTGTCTGGGAAAAGGATAAATTGTCTCCTTTATGGGCTCGTTGTTGCTTCTTGCTCAGTTCAGGGCTGTACCTCTGGCAGAGCGAACGCATACTTGTAACGGGATGAAATGCTGTACATCACAGTGGGCCATTGCTCTTCTGACTGCACTGAACACTCTGTATTCATGGCAAACGTCAAGAGAAGATGGATGGAGATGGGAAACACAGAAAAAGAGGGTCGGTGGTTTTCTGCTGCTTTTCACATGGGTAGTAGAAGGGGAGGTGAACAATTATGCTCACGGGACAGAAGCGTCAATGAGATAAGGAAACCTGGTACTTGTGCAAAGAGGTGTCTTTCCTGAAAATCACATCTACCTATTTTTGTCATGTGCCAGTCCTTTCCTTCCTCCTTTGATTTGGTCAGCCATAGCAGGCAAGAGAACAAAACAATAGACTGCCAGGAAGCCTGGGCTCATCTCCTACTTTACCAACGATGTACTGTCTAGTCCCAAACGTGTCATTGTTTTCTTTTTAATCTTTCTTCTGTCTTCTCAAACGTGAACAATATTTTTTCTAAATCTCTAAAACCTCTGTGGGAACAAGCTTTGCTTTTACTATGCTTTTGTATACAATGAAAACATACTCTCTCTTGGGCTACTACACACTCCAGCCTTATGAATAGCATTAGTTAGACATGAAATGGACAATAAAGTAGCAAAGCCCAGTTCAAATGGCTCCCAGAGCTTCCTTCCTCAGACTTACTCAGTCTGAAACCTAAATCTTCTTTTCCCAGAGCCTCTCTTTTACCTCTCGTGTATCTGGGTCATGTAGAGGATCATAAGTCAGAGCTCAGCATTCTTTTATCAATGCAGCAGTGACAGAAGACATGCTTGCCTCCTGCTCTTCACTGGCTCAATTTCTTCTGTGCTCACATACCCACGGTGCAGGGATATTATTGATCAAGATCAGCAGTTATGGTTTTGCATGTACAGCTGTGTTGGCACTGGTTGTATCTCCAGCAGCCAAACTCTCAGCAGTCTTGAGCGATGCTTTAATTCACAACATTCGTCTGTACGTATTAGCAATGGTCAAACTCAAGCAGTGGAGGTTGCACTTGAAATTGAAAGTAAGCTATACTCATACGGGTCAAGTGTGGGTGGTACGTACAGCTGAACAGCCTCAATGATCTGTGTTGATTGAAGGAATTATCCAGATGTCTTATGTTGATAGGTACATGCAAGGTCTGAAGCAACTCAGGGACCATGACTTAGAAAGAAGTGTGGCCAGCAGGGCAAGGGAGGGAATTCTGCCCCTCTGTTCTGGTGAGACCCCACCTGGAGTACTGTCTCCAGCTTTGGAGTCCTCAATACAGGAAGGACAGGGATCTTTTGGAACAGGTCCAGCAAAGGGCCACAATGATGATCAGAGGATTGGAGCACCTCTGCTGTGAGGACAGGCTGAGAGAGTTGGGATTGTTCATCCTGGAGAAGAGAAGGCTCTGAGGAGACTTTATAGCCCCTTCCAGTCCTTAAAGGGGGCCAATAGGAGAGATGGGGAGTGGAGCAATAGGAAGAGGTGGAACCGTTTTAAACTAAAAGAAGGGAGACTTAGATGAGATCTCAGGAAGAAATTCTTTACATTGTGGGTGGTGAGACCCTGGCCTAGGTTGTCCAGAGAAGCTGTGGCTGCCCCATCCTCGGAGGTGTTCAAGACCAGGCTGGGTGGGCTTTGAGCAACTTGGTCTAGTAGGAGGTTTCCCTGCCCATGGCAGGGGGGATGATCTTTAAGGTACTTTCCAACCCAAACCATTCTATGATTCCATGATTAGAAAGCTATAATCCATCAGCTGAGACCCCAGTAACTGCTTGTAAGGGTGGTCAGAGCCAGCCCAGCCACAGGTATGATATAGGTTGTTGCTCAGTGAGCTCAGTTACCGCAGATCAGATTATGGGTTAATGAAAAAGTTTTTACTGATTTATAACATGAGAGCTTGTAATAGTGACCCCACCCTTCCTAGTATTTTTTTTTTAAACTGACTTCCTCTGAGAATAAAGCATTCCTGAACATGGGTCCTCCCAGTAGCCCTGGGAAGGATGTGTTCCCTTTTAAGTAGATGATGATTCACCCTAGTGAAGGATCTTCATCCTCTACATAGATCTTTCTTAACCTTAAGAGAGTTTTTAACCAGCTCCTGACAAGAAGTCAGCTGAGAGTGAGACCCATTTAAGCCAATGAGTTTGTGGCTTGACCTCCCCATCCAATCTGCTGAACATGTGCTCTTATATCACCAACTGGGATAAACTTTTTTTCTTTTTTTTTTAAATGGAAAATATTTAAAATGGAAGAATTATTCTTTCTTATTTCCCCTAACAGATTTCTTCAAGGGCTGCACTACAAATTCTTCTCAGGAGGCAAATGGGCTTCTAGTCTTGCAGGACAATCATACGGGTTTGCTTCTACTAACTTCAGGCTCCTTCATCTGATGTGATTTCAGGAGAGGAATAGACAATTTTAGGGGCCAGTTCACTCACACAGGTTTGACTATCTATCTGTTGTAGTATGAGAGCTGGAACTGTCCATTTGGCTCACTACAGGGAACCTAGATGATTTCCATATTGACGGGGTAAAATCCCATTTTAGGTTATAAACACTTTTAGGGGCAGTATTGGGAGAAGTAGATCTATAAGGTACGAGTCAGTTTGCTCTTTGCTTGAGCTTTGGTAGGAGTCAGCTCACAGAATCACAGACTAAAGGTTGAGAGGAACCTCACAGAGTCTCTGTTCCTTGTGGCACGATTAGCTTTAGAGGCTGCTTAGAAAATAGAAGTGCTGCCAATGGGCTGAGCTTCCTGAAAAAGCAACATCTTGAAGTAGTGTATTAAGTACAAAGTCAGCAAAGACTGACATGCAAGGTCACCACTTGTTTTTGAAGGTGATGTTGATGTTTACCAACGGTCAGCAGGAGAAACACTCACACCATCGGGAGCTAATGACTTTAGAAAAAAGAACAACATATTACCTGCTAGGAGTCCAAAGTGAAGGTCCACTAGCATCATTTTTCGCACTTTCTCAGGCGTATTCTTCCTGTAGGCATTGGGAACCAAGAGCTGGATGTTGCCTCTCAAAGAGATTGGGAATTTCCATGAGATTTCTCTCTGGCTAGTCTAGCACAGATACTTTTGAAGAGCAGATGCTGAGAGCTTTGTCTACACTAGGAGAAGAGACTTTGTCTACATGGCCATGGAAATAGGTGTGGGAACAAAAACATGTGAACCACCATGGTCTCTTTTCTTTCCATCCACAACAGCTATGTTGGCCTGGTGGCAGTTCATATTTAACTGTTCTCTTAAAAACAGGGAGGAGGAGTGGAGGTCACTCAGCTCAGGCCAGGTCTGACTTAGCAAGAGTCCACAGACACTGAGCAGAACTATGTGCTCATTGCAGCAATTGGTAGTATGTCTGCTGAGCTCTTATACTGCTGTGAACCACTTCTTTTTTTTTTAGAGGACATATATCCAACCCAGAAGTAATTTTATCTGCCAGCTAAACCATTTTGCAGGGGTACCATCCTCCAGGAGGAGAAAAATATGGCATCCTGACAACAATGCTTGGGTCAGCGCTGAGTTGCAAGTAGAGGCAGAAGCAGTTGAGACATTCAGGCTGTGCTTGCTGCCCAGACAGCTGCCTTCTTCCCCCAGGGAAAGATGCTGAGACAGGTCTAAATATCTGTGCCTCTGCACGCATGAGTTCAGTTTGCACGGGTATGTGTATATATGTAGACCGCTCTTAGTGACCTTAGGGTTTTCTACAACTTGGGAACTGCTGAGCTAAGCCCTTCCAGTGGCCCCAGTCCCTTGAACATCCATGCAGCTGCCAAGGAAAATCAATGGCAATAGTCAAGTGGTGCAGCCAGACTTCTGCTTGAAATGGTTTTTTGCCACCAGGACCTGAAGCTGAAAAGGGCTTTAAGTATTGAATGTGTCATGACCATGATAAAAGGTCTGTCTTTAAAGGGGCTACTATCTTAGATCCTGACTCCATTTCTTCTGGGTGTTTGGTCTTTGACCAGCCCTCTTGATCAGAAACACTCTGCCTGGGAGCTCTCAGGCATCTTCTGGTCTGCTTTGTCCCACCAGAGGAGGAGCTGTGATCCATAAGATGGAGCTTAGTCTTTATGTAGCTGGGATGGAATCTATTATTTCCTTTGAAAATGGTGACTCTGGTTTTCGATTGGCATTGGAAATGAACTGTCCCTGACTTCAAAAGACTGAGAGAATCTCTTATCAAATATCTTCAAAAGCTGTGAAAGGAAGACTGGGAAATGCCAGCCAATTTCCTCTGTTTTTGTAGTAACTTGTTTATGTTTTTCGAGCTCTACTCTGGAAAAGCAGTTGGCTTGAATTAATATGCAGCATATTTGGTTTTTGCTGTTCATGTGTATGTGCACTTTATTTGATTCCCGGAGGTTGCCTCAGACTTGTTTTCTCAGAAAGGATTGAATTGTTTATTGATCTTTGCTATTGTTCTGCATTAGTGTGTTCGTCTGAGGCAAGGTCTCATTTCTCACTTTGCTGGAAATGAGTGCTCAATTAAAAAAACGGCAAACTCACCCCTTGTATTTCCTATTTTGAAGAAAAGAAGCAGCAGCATGGACTCAGAACTGAAAAGAAAACAGAGAATGGTTATGATGTAACAGGGTAGGGTTTACCTGGAAGAGTGACGGAGGAAGAGGTCTGTGTATCTTGACTCATGCCTGCATTGAGTTGCAAGGGAGGGGTTGCAGGAACAATGCCCTCCCCGCCCCCCATTACGTCAGCCTTCAGCTCAAACTAGTTGGCTTATTATGCTTGCACAGAGGGGAGGATGAGACCCCTGTGCTTGATTCCTAAATCTGCATATCAAAGTGATGGTGGAGATGTCTTGGACTTAGTGGGTCCATTCGCTTTCTTGGTGCTACAACTCTTGGGGGGTCACTCAGGGTGGCTAAGGATGAGCAGTATCAGATTTCCTGGGGAGGGGAATAAAGGCAGAAGCAGATAATCACAATCCTCCTGTCCTCTGCTGACAGCACACACTTATTTCCAGGTCTCAGGGAAGAGGTTGTGGCACTGACATAGTCCTTTTAATCCAAGGACCAGCTGCATCCAGGGGAAAACAGGGGTAGGAGGACATATCTTGCTGGACTAACTAAAGGGGAGTTACAGAGAAATGCAGTTGGTAGGAGTGGGTACATGGCTTTTCACTGCCTCATGGCAGAGACACAAGCCCTGAAGATGCAGCTGTTGGAAGTTAGGCTGGTCCTCTAGGAGACATTGGTGAGACACCAAAATACTGGTGTGAGACTCTGCACAGCAAGACCTGCCAACTTGTCAGATGGGGTTGTCTTGACACTGAAAGAGCTGAATAATAAAGGAGACAACAAACTAAACAAATGGGAATAATGAAGGTGTGAAAAGAGTTGTAGCTATGGGGCATAGTATCTCACTCATGCTCATATGTACACACACACTCACATCAGTACATGCATTTCATAGAATCAGAGAATAGTCTGAGTTGGAAGGGACCTTAAAAGGTCATATGGTCCAATCCCCTTGAAATGAGCAAGGACATCCTCAACTAGATCAGGTTGCTAAGGGCCCTTTCCAACCTGATTTTTCTAGGAATGTGGCATCTACTACCACTCTGGTCAACCCATGCCAGCGTTTCACCATGCTCAGTGTAAAATCTTTCTTCCTTATGTGTAGTTTGAACCCACCCTCCACCATTACCCTTTGTCCTATCACTAGAGGCCCTGCTAAAAAATTTGTCCCCATCTTTGCCCACAAACTCTTCAGCACAACCAGAGAATTCCAATATTTTTTTTTTTTTTTAATTTTTATTTTTAGGTTGTTGGGTTGTTGGGTTTTTTTTTGTCAGAAATTGTCTCCCTAAAAATTTCAGGTAAAGAATTCATCCTTTTTGGTGAAAAATACCTTTTTTTTTAAATTCTCTTCTGGGACTTCTGTAAAACAAGCAAGAAGACAAAAACATTTAGAAAAAATGCTATAGTGAAACACTTTCACCAACAAAGCAAAACGAACAGACAAAAATTTAGTCACTTGAAAAAACATCTACGCATATTCCAAGGAAAATATCACTTAAAACACTGATTTATTTATGTCAAAATTTTAGGAAGAAGAAAAATATAAACGCCTTGACTGGTGCTGCCCAAAGCTCAAAATACAAGAGGTTGAAAGCCCACAGGAAACCTTCAGAGATAAAGGACACCCAGACCCCCCACGAAGGGAATCAAATTTCAAGTAGGTATAAGATTTATGGTGCTCTGCAGTCTTTCAAGGATTTAGTGAATGTCTTTCTCAGTCCGCTCCGTAGCTTACATTCTTCTCCACAGACTACCCATGTTTTTATATTATGCATTCCCATGCAGTTCCCAAACTCCAAACTTAAATTGCATTTCTTGAGAATGGTAATGAAGGAACCGTTTGATTTTGTTGGAGAAAATCCTCTGCAGAGGATGAACACAGGATCTGCTTATGGACACCCTGGCAATCACCTCGTACCTGCTACCCTTGTGGCAATGCATGTGTAAGGGAGGGCTTATGTTTCCCTTGCCGTCCTTTCAAGGACACCCTTCTGATCTCCAACTGAGCAGTGGTAGCCTTCTGGTACCTCAGAATGAGAAAGGCTGCTTTGATATATCACTGTTTTAACAGCATTTTGGCACGCTGAAGCACAGAAGGGCAAATTCAGTAAAGGAAAATGTGAGTAAGGGCTAGATCCGAGGGCACTGATGAAACAAGATTTGTGGGGAGAAAAGAAATTGAAGATAGAGGCTAAGAGAAGGGATCACCAGCAAAATAGAGGAGAGTGCTGCCTCTTTCTAAAACACTTCAGAGGGTGCCCTGCCTAACTCACAGTCAGGGATGTGGACTCAAAGTTGTATTTAATCACCTAGGTGTATTACACCACAGACAGCCATAAAGCACCCTAGAGGGTGCTTATATTGGGGAAAAATAATTCTGCAGGGCATATGGGCATCTTCAAAGGATAGTTTGCATCTTCCTCTGACACATATCCTTTCTACAGTGCATCAAATGAGCTCTTTCATAGCTTCTTGTTGAGGTCCTTGGTGTTCTTTTCCTTCGCCTTTTTATTTATATCTTCCTTCTCCAAGGTCTCAATAAATCACAAGACCTCCTTGTCAACCTTAGCCTTGGCAAGGGAGCAAGTCAGGATTTCTGTCCCCTTGTCCTACCAGGACTCCACCCAGCACACCACTTGGCAGTTTACAAGCTCCTTGGACACATTCAGGAACATCTGGACTTCAAACATTCATTCTTTTCACATTTTCCCCCTCTTCCTCTAGTTTTTCTAATTCTTAGAGGGGTCTTTTCAGCTTTTGTAGGACAGTCTGACACTGTCTGTAAGAAGAAAACCAACAGAAAGAATGGCTGCAAGCAAAGCCCAAGGGAAAGGTCTAAGCAGGGTATGCACATGTAATATCCCCGTCCAGATATTCTCTAGCTTCCAGTTATTTTCAGTGGCTTGTCTAAAAAGTAGCCCCTAAGTGATCTCACTTTTCAATACTTGCCTTCTAAGGTATGAAACCAGACATTTCAAGCAGAGGCACAACCTCTTGGGCATTCATATTTAATGACAAGTATTTTTAAAGTCCATTAAAGCATATCACAAGGTGGATTCTCTTTGCCAAACAGGAGGGAAGAGGTTTAGTTAGGGCGGACTTCAGGAGGATGATCGTTAGGCAGAGTTCTGAGCTGTGCTGACATATGTATGTTATAGCTTCATCTTTAACCTATGTCCTCATGGAGCCAGCTGGGAGATGAGGCTGGAATTAACCTTTCCCCACTGCAGGACACCCACAGCTATCTGCTTACTGGAAAGTTTTCCTTTTTCCTTTTTTTTTTTTTCTTTAATTATAGTGATTTCATGCAGCTGTTGGCATTTTCCTGCTCCTCCTGTTAACACGAGATTCGCAAGGAGGGTCTCCTCTCTGGAAGGCAGCTGTTTTTTCTCATTCCTTCACTTAATTAGGATGTGATCTTCTACTAAAGAAGACATTAGTAGTTGTTGAGGAGTCATTACAAGTCTACAAGGAAAAAAAGTGATGCTTAGGTCCTGATCAACAGTCAGGGCTTGCATGGTGCTGCCAGATATTATTTGTTGGATCTTTCAGCAGTTTATTTCACATAAAAAGATGTGTTATTTGCTGTTTTATCTGCCTTTACAGACATGGCTGTGATATGGGCTTGGGCACTTTCCTTCCTCCCAAATCAAGATCTAGATCTAACCACCCCTATAGATGTGTGGTCAATATCTGAACATGAACCAGGAGCGATGGACCATAAAACCAGAGAAATAAAACCATAAGGTGAGACTCTTCCTCCATTTTAAAATCATGTAAACTCTTCCTATTGTCTTCTGCATTAGTGCCGGTAACACCGCAGCTTTTCAGGGCTGGCTGGTCCCCCTAGGGACCCATTTGTAAGAGAACAGGGACCAGCAGCAACAATGAAAATTACTCCTGCAAGGCTGTACCCTCTTTGACAATCAGCTGAAAAATACGGGCACAGGACTGATGCAGAGGCAATGTCTGGACCCTACTTTGAACTCAAAAACATACCCTGAGCTCAAGGAAATAATCACCTTGTGTTGTGTTGTTGGGGCAATTGGGAGCAGACCACACTTCATGTGCAAGATAATGACTCACAGGTCAGAAACTTTAGACGGTGTATCATGAGAAAGGGGGATATTTCAAACTAAATCTGATACCTTTGTTAGGGTTTGCTGTTCATCCTCAGCCCCTGGAACTGTTGTATGAGCTTCTTGGGTTTAGTTTGCAAAAATATGAGAATTTCTAGGAAAAGAAACCCAACCCCACATTGAAATAAGTGTAACATTACATTTTAAAACCCATTGAAGTCCAAGTTTTACTTATTTTAAATTATGAGTGTTATGAGCAGAAAACACAGGTGAATTTTCAACATTCACTGGTTTTACAAACACCCAGCATTTTTGCCCACTTTTTTCTCCAACTGTGCTGAAGACAGAGGTGGAGGACATGTGGGAAAAGAGGAGAAAAACTTGTTTTTACTGAATGTCTTTGGCATGACCCACCCCCCACCATTCTTTTGGACATACTTGCATTCCTAGTGCCCTTGTTCTTCTGTCATTCAGAGCACTCATTGCTGGGGTGCACATTTACCTGGAGTCATGTTCCTCTACCAGCGATAGCTGGTCCAGGAGGTGTATTCCCAGCATGGGACACAGCCACAGCCCCAGTTCATGTTCCTGTGCTCTTTCTTCCTGTGTGCACATGGCCTTTGGAAACAGTCCTGTTGGCACATTTTAAAACCATAGAATCATAGAATGATTTGGGTCGGAAGAGATCTTAAAGATCACCAAGTTCTAACCCCGCTGCTGTGGGCAGGAACACCCCCCACTAGACCAAGTTGCTCACTTATAGCTGTACTTTTAGTCATTGTGTTTCTGAAAATTGTTCCTGTCATGAAAAAACAGCTTAGTTTTGGAAACATGGAGGCTAATGCTGTCATTGCATGAAGAAGCTCTTGAGCACTTTTGAAAAGCAGTCAATGGGAGTGGAGCTTTGGAGCTGAAAGCAGATTGTGAAGGTTTGGATTTCTATGCAAGCAAACAAAGTGCTCCATTGGACAGCTTTTCTCCATAATGACCCAGACAGGAAAGTGACAGCTCTCTGCAGCCAGCTCTGCACCTCTCAGTTCACCAGTGCTCCATCTCTGTCAGTGGAAAAGGCTTTGCTGGGAAGGGAAGCACGTTTCCTTAGGAACCAATCTCAAAGGACAGTTACATAATGGCTACAGGTCGGTGGGAAAGCTCAAGGTCATGGTTTGTGGAGGTCCTCGGGGTGGATCCAGGCTGCAAATACCCTCATGGCAAATCGTCATGGCAGAGAGTTACCCAAACGACAACATTCCCTGGGGACTAATGTACACCGTCAAGCTTAAGACCTCTGTCATGGTCTACTGGGTGCAAAGGCTTGGACTTGAGAGGTGTGTAGGCTGTCCCTGCAATAGCAATCAATGGGGATTTTTTTTCTTGCAGGTCATTTTGCAGGAACCAGACCTGTTGTGCAGGGCACCATAGGTCTTCTGGGGCTGTTATAGCTGACGTGTCAGGTGTGCAGGACGGGACCTGGCTGACTGTGTAGAAGGTACTTATTTGGAGAGAGGGACAGAGGCTACCTTTAGGACAGTTATTGCCTCCACTTAGCTCAGTAGAAGTTCATGGCCTTCTACCTCTCCAGATTCCCAGCTTAACTTCCCAAACTGTCAAAATGAAGGAACAAATGCATGTGCCATGTCCTCTAGGGGAGAAGCATGGGGATGATTCACACCACTCAATAGATGACAGGAAGATCTCTCATACTATGCAATGGGGATAACATCCAGTGGAGCTAGGGCAGGACAGATTTGTGCATAGCTTTTGGACTCCTTTTGACTGCGTTTAAGAGTAGATTGGATGTGGTGTTGAGGAATATAGTGTAGGGGAGAACTTGTAAGTATGGCAGATGGTTGGACTTGATGATCCCAAGGGTCTCTTCCAACCTGAATGATTCTATGATTCTATGATTTTCTTTAAGGTTGATACAAGTATTATTATGCATAAAGGATGATTTGGAAGCTGGGATCATCCCTATAACACAGGACTTGCTCAAGGGATGACTGCAAACTCCTCCAGATCTCCCTTTTTAATGCAATTGGTTTTTGAAAGCTCTCCTCCTCATCACACAGTCTGATGAGGTTAAACATCTCCAAGGAGGCTGGAGGGAGGAATGTTTTTAATCCCATTGATTTATTAAAATCGTCTAAAGATAGCCAGCTGCAACAGATAAAACTGCTGCCCTCTGCACTTCAGAAAGGTCCTCCCTGAACCAGCTTTGCACAGAAAACATTGCCAATGGCTTAATGACCTCCAGGACATGTCGGTACCTGCCTGCCAATTGCTGGCCAAATCCGCCTCTGACCAGCTTTCCAGCTGGGCTGCCTTCTGCCAACTCCTGTATTTCCCCCAGTTGCAGAGCTCATGGAGAGAGGCATCATGGGGGCAGTGGAAGTAGGCACCGAACTCATGGAGAAAACTGCTCCCAAAGAGATTTCAAGCCTTGACTGAGAGTTACAAGAGGAAGAAATGAAAATGATCCTGGCAAAGTGAGACAGAGGGATCTTTATTTTTCCCTGAAGGGATTTGTTTTGGCTATTCTTGTGTGTGTGCACGGATGCACGCACTCCTTTGAGGTCTCTACCTGAGATTTGATGATCTGGAAGACAAAAGAGAATATTCATGACGATTTTTTCTGTCCTTCAAACCCTGCTGTGATCAGATGTTAATCGTGCTTTGCTCTTCCCCTCCCAGCTGCTCTCCCTGGACCACCAGACGTGCTCTGCCCAACGTAGTGCTGCAAAACCTCATCCTTCCAGATTAGCATCTGAGGCTGGGGGATGAGGCATCCGAATTTCTACCCCACACCTCTCCTGCCTATGACAAATGGCTGCAACGAGGCAGAGTTCAGAGTTCTCTGCACTCCAGGCCAAACCAGGGATCTACGGGAGGTGACAGCTTTGATTTGTGCCTGTCCAGGGCTCACCAGAGACAAAAGACAGCATCAAGAGTAATTGAACGAGCATGGCAGGCAGACCCGGCAGCGCTCTTATCAGCTGTGGGAGGCACAGCAGACCTGAGGAGCAGAGCAGACCAGGTACCAGGAACCAGATCTTAAGGTTACATTCTTCACATACGTGGGATTTCCTGCGGTCCCCCGTAAGTTTTCTTTGTAAAATGAAAATCTAAAATCTACAAGGGAAAAAAAGAAAGGAGTCTTAATGAAAAAAAAAAAAAAAGGTAATTAATTTCCTGTGCTGTGTTAATCTATAAAGTAATATAGTAAAAAGAAACCCTTAGACAAAGCTAGAGGGAGTGTATTGTTTAAACCCCAAGAGAAGCAATGTTTAATTTAATTTCACAGGTAGCTATTTTGCAAAGTCTCTGAGGGAGGAAACTCTTCCAATACCACCACTCCAAGAATTTGACACAATATAATTTATATTGCCATTGTACTAAGAGACGTCAGTGTGTTGCACATATACCTGGGCACCCACACACGCCCACAGAGAAACCTTCCTGTGAACTTGCAATGTACTGGCACAAAAGACAGTGGGAAAAATGGAGAAGAGAGGAGGAGTTGGCCAAAGTCTCAACGCGAGCCTGTGGGGATCCAAGAGCAGGATTCCTGGTGTCCCATGACCCTTTCCTGGTTGTTTCTTTGGGATTGCAGTGCCCTCCAGCCTGCCTTTATTTTTACAAGAATTCAAGAATTAGAAGACAAATAGTGTCTGCAGGAATGCTGTTGTCTTTTTTTTTTTTTTCTGTGGCTTCAGTGAGACTAAGCCTATAAAGAGAGAGCATATACTTGCTCTTGGTGGCCTGACTGAACAGCACAGCCGTTCCAAGACTGCACAATCTCTTCCTAGTGCTAATGTCACCAAAAGCCATTGTTTGGCAAGTTAAGAGAGAGGACTTCCAGGTAACATTTGATCTCATTTCAGCTTCTCATCCATTCCAAACTTGCAGTGAATACCAAGAGGTTTCAATTTGCATGAACAGAAAGTACCAATCACATTATAGACGATATAAAATTATATAAAGCTGAAGTGGTTCAGTGTTTTTTGACAGCAATTTGATTTCATTAACTTCCCTAGGGCTGGATGTAGCTTTATCCCAGCTGGATGTAGCTTTATCCCAAAGTGATGAGAGCCTTTTCCCCATGTTATTCCCATCAGACATTGATCTGACCTGCCAACTCTCAAACATGGAGTAGTGGGCTTGTAGAACTGACTTCCTTCTTCTCTCCTGTTGTTGTTGTCGTACATGTTTCCCTTCAACAGCCCACCAGCCAGACCCAGCAGGCTGGGGGGAGACATGATTTCCAGCCTATTTGCATGTCATGATGATGATGATGGAGATGGGATGAGACAAAAGCATGCCAAAAAGTTGGTGGGGTATCTAGCTAAATCTCAGCCTCCGGTAGCCTGAGGGAAGGACACATTACTCAGGCATAAGCTGGTCCTGCAACCTGGGTATAGAGACCAGGCATTGCCCTCTCCTGTTACACAGCCTCATGGCATGCCCTTTAAGTGGCTTTCACAGGAGCTTCTTGCCAAAAATCCATGCTATGTTCATGACTGTTATTTTAGATCAGGGTGAGACATCCTAGTCCACATCAGTCACTCCTCTGGAGAAGAGATACCCAAGGGACTAGGATTTTGTGACTCGAGGACATCCATTTAGCTCTACTAATCCCTTTTCAGTTCAACAGCTGTCCCATGGCACTTTGCCACCTTTGAGCTTGTTGAGTGTGAAAGTCTTTTGGTTCACAGCTAGCTTTGCAAAATCTATGTTATTAGGATTTCAAAAAGTTGTTCCCGGTCCAAGACAAACAAGAGAAACCCAAGCAGCCTGTGAGAGCAATCTCCTGAAGGGAGAGACTTAAGAGGGCAGATTAGAAAATAAAAGGAGAAAGAAATGTGTAAGTCCTGGCCAAACTATGACTAAGGCGAAGATAGGATAACGGCTTTCGGTTCTTTGAAGAACGTAAACACCACAATGTGAGAGCAGATACAGTTCAACGAGATGGATGAGGCCGGGCAGAGAAAAACATTTGTTGTGTGTTAGGAGATTATTTGAGTCCACTGTGGAGGTTATGAATTATTCTGAGGGAGGAGGAGAAGCCCTGTGGCTGTTGTCCATTTAACAGGGACAAGCCCACGCATAGAGAACATGCCTGGATGTCGTGGCAGTGGCAAGCTGACCTGAAATCAGACGGGAGAAGTCCATGAAAGTAGGGGGGTTGTTTCTTTGTTTATTGTGTGGTTTCTGAGAGCAGGACTTGGTTTGTCCATTACACCCACATAACCCAATATCCTGGGCTGCATCCCCAGCAGCATGGCCAGCAGGGTGAGGGAGAGGATTCTGCCCCTCTGCTCTGCCGTGGTGAGACCCCACCTGGAGTACTGAGTCCATCTCTGGGGCCCTCAGCACATACAGGATGTGGACCTGTTGGAGCAGGGCCAGAGAGCCCATGGAGCTGCTCCAAGGGCTGGAACCCCTCTGCTGTGAGGACAGGCTGAGAAAGTTGGGGTTGTTCAGCCCAGAGAAGAGAAGGCTCTGGGGACACCTTAGTGCGGCCTTTCAGTACTTAAGAGGTCCTACAGGAAAGATGGGAACCTTTAGTAGGGCCTGTAGTGATAGGACAAGGGATAATGGCTTTAAACTAAAAGAAGGGGGACCCAGGCTAGAAATAATGAAGAATTTTTTTATGCTGAGGGTGGTGAGACATCGGTCCAGGCTGGCCAGAGAGGTGGGGATGTCCCATCCCTGGAAATATTCCAGGTCAGCTTAGATAGGGTCCTGAGCAACATGATCTAGTTGAAAATATTCCTGCTCGTGGCAGTGGGGTTGGAACTATATGACCCTTGAAGGTCCTTTCCAACCCAAACTGTAGTATCATTCTATGATTTAACCCCTCTGCAAGCACAGCAGAACACCTAGCACATCTGAGTTGCAAACTGGGCCACAGGACTGAAAGATGAAGAAGGCGTATGAAACCCTTTCTGCATTTAAAAGAATCTGGCCCCAGACTCCCAAAATCTCTGAATGTCCAGGGTGTAACTGGTGCAACCAGCCCTGGCAGAGTACCAGTCCCTGCAAAACTTTGGTTGTGTTACAAAACAATCCTCAAACTTTAATCAGTCCTTAATTAAGAGGTGCCTCAGAACTAAAAGAGCACATTGCATTTAAATCCTTTGGTGCACTGCACCAAGAAATCATCCTGCTGTCTGCAGCCCCTGGAAGCCACATACATTCCAAGGGGACAGATGTCTGTTTCTCAAGCAGTACCGAGGCACATTTAAATAACATGGTTAAAATAGGGCCATAGAGAAATCTAGTTTTTTGCTTTTCAGCCTATCATATATATATAAAAATATGAACTTGACCCCACCCCCCACCCCACCCCTGCCTTCCCATAGGTTTTCTGAGTTCTAAAGAAAATCATCTGGGAGAGTCTGTGAAGCCTGGCTTCACACACAAAGCTGTAGTCTAAGCTCATACATCTGAGAGCAGTTTCACTGGGAGAATATTGTAGTGAAAATCATTTCAGCAAGAAAGTCAATGTAATACTGTAGGAAATAGAAGAATTGGTATTGCTAAGCCTTTCAATTTGATCATGAGTATGTGTTTTTGAGATAAAGTCCCAGCTGCCACAATAACGGTGTGTCGTGGGATTCCCAGAATTACATTGCTGTTGTAGCACAATTGATTGCAGAGAAAAACAGCAACATGTGACAGTTTCTCTATCAGAAAGCAAATAAATGTTTTGGGCATGGTCTCAGCAGTCTCCTTAAAATGAACAGTGCAAAACTTAGATTGGGGGTAGAGGACATGATGTTCCTGAGGTGGGGAACACTGGAGATGGGGATCAGCACCAAGAAAACTAAGTGTCATCTCAAACTCTGGTCAGAGGTTTTTCCACCAGCCATCAATCTGGGCATAAAGATTTGCTTGCCAGCTGCCAACTTCTTCAATCCTAGAGGAAGTCCAGACTGAATTACTCATGTTGGAAGGACAGAGAATAGAAAACTCCATGGTGTTTGGGAAGATGGACCTCCCACTGTCTGTTGTCCTCTGTGCAATGTCCCCCTTCACATGAGTACTATTCCTTGCAGGAGTACAAAGTAGAGCTATCAGTACCATTGCAGAGAGGCATGCAGGGAGGGGTGGAGGCAAAATTTATTGAAAGAGAAGATTTGGGGACATCACAATAGGGCAAAGTATGCTGAAGAAGGCAACTGAATAAGGGGCTTCCCAGATTAGCCTGAAGTAGGGACAGATCTGAGATGGGCAAACATTTTATCCTCATAGAGTCAGAGAATAGTTGGCATTGGAAGGGACCTTCAGAGATCATCTTGTCCAACCCCCCTGCCAAAGCAGGGTCACCCAGAGCAGGTTGGACAGGAATGTGTCCAGGCGGGTTTGGAAGACCACCACCTCTCTGGGCAGCCTCTTCCAGGGCTCTGGCACCCTTACAGTAAAGAAGTTATTGCTCATATTGAGACAGAATTTCCTGTGTTCCAGTTTGTGTCCATTGCTCCTTGTCCTGTCACCAGGCACCACTGAAGAGTCTGGCCCCATCCTCTTAACACCCACCCTTTAGATATAGATAAACATTGATGAATGTTTGTTGAATCCCCTCTCAGTCTTCTCCAGGCTAAACAGACTCAGGTCTCTCAGCCTTTTCTCAGAGAGTTGCTCTAGTCCCCTGATCATCTTCATAGCCCCTTCTGGACTCTCTCCAGCAGTTCTGTTTTTCTTGAACTGGTGAGCCCAGAGCTGGACAGCCCAGAATACTCCAGATGTGGCCTCATTAGGGCAGAATAGAGGGGGAGGATGACCTTTCCCCAACCTGCTGGCCACTCTCTTTTTAATGCACCCCAGGATGCCATTTGCCTTCTTGGCCAGTTTTATTCTCATTTCTTGATATCAAATTTCAGGGAACAGGGCTCTGTGTCTTGGGCGAACAAGAGCTGAGGCCACTTCTGCTTCCATATGGACCCTGACAGAGCCATATCCTGTCCTAGATGCTGACAGGGCTGTGAATTAGGGGCTGTATGTTGATGTGAGGCAAAGACAGCCTCGAATAGATTTTTTTCCCTCAGGTATTAGCAAATTGTTTCTACTCTCTCAGTCTGGGAAAAGAGCTGCAGCAACTGCCCTCCCTGCAAGCAGAACACTTCTCTGTAACTTGGGGTAATGCAATGTAATTCGGACAGCGTGGGAAAATCCTCTGAGTTACCCCAGAGAGACGAGGAGTAGATAGCTGGGGGGAGGATGTGGGCCTTCCTCTACTGGAGGTCTTTGAGGGCAGGTTACACAAACATCTGTCAGTGGGGCCATAGGAGAGCTGATCCTGCCTTGCGGGGATGTAATGGTCTGCATGACCTTTACAGGCCCCTTCCCACCCTCTGAGGCCATGGGCAGAGGGGGGATGGAATATCTCTCCCTATCCCCTCCTTTCTGGCTATAGGAAGGGATAACTGTGTGTGTATGTGCGTGGTTGTGCTTGCCTGGGTACAAGCAGCACCATAGTGAATGCTCTGTTTTGGGCTGAGACCTGATTTGGATGCCATTCTTTAAGACTCATTAGTGCCTGCAAGCTTGTTCCCCTACCTTGTGCATCTCCTCATCTCTTCTTTGCTGCATTAACCATGGATTCAGATCGGGAGAGGTTGATCGAGACCTTTACAGAAGGATAATTGAGGCAAGGATGTCTTATTCTGCAGACAGGGAACAGAAGACTACTGCAGCTTCCCTGAGGACCGTGCTATCTGCTATCTTCCCACCACAGGCTGGGGAAAAGTTGTACTTGCCTTAGTCTTAACAGAGAGCCAGAGTAGGACCAGAACAAAATGCGGAGCAGGAAATTGGGAAAAGTTTCCTATGGTTTATGTGCTGCCAGCAAGACTAAATGACTGGACCAAGCCATGCACAGGGTCTCCTTGGCAGAATCAAGAGACCAAGGACATTTCCCTAATCACCAGGTCTTCTGAAAGTGTCCCCCACCCCAACGTTACTGAAACATTGACCAAATATTCTCAGGGGCCTTAGAAGTCCTTGGGTCAGGTGGGTAGGTGTATTACAACTCCAGGAGCACCTGTAGCAGCTGTAGAAGAAAATTCTGCTGATTTAATGAAATAGAACTTTCCTTTTATTGCAGACAACGGTGATGGCTGTGAGCAGCAGCACCTCCTCTACATAAGCTGGGGGCAGCCCCCATGCAGGCTTCACACAGGAGTTAGCTGAGGATGTCCCCTCAGATGGACGGCATCCGGGCTGTTTGCGTGCCCTCACAGGGAAGGAATTCAGGGTGGAGCCCAGGAAAACAATCTCAGCTTCGTAGTGGTGATTAAAATGGCTGTTAGATTACAGCACCGGATCAGGTCAGATTAAACAATGAGGTCAGATGACAGAAAGGAGCCATCTGTGCATTGCAGAGGGCTGGGATGGCTCTGGGGACAGAGTGTGATCCGACATCTCACAGCCTGTCACTGTCACCAAGGCCACTGTTTCCTCCTTGCTGCCTCAGGTGTCGCTACCGACTCCCACAACCCCCTTCCCACCATGGCTGCAAGATGTGCTCTGGAAAGAAGCACTCTGCCCAAATCTAGTCACCTTCAGATAAGAAAAAACCCACCCTCTGCTGTGGAAGGGGAGGGTGGGTGTGTGTCCTGTCTTCAGTCCCCTTCCCTGTCTCTGCTTCACCTTTTCCCTGTGGAAGTCAGGGATGTGAGGAAAGATGGGATGAAGGTCTGGCTTCCTCAGGTCACTAGGCTGAAGGGGTGGGAATTTCACCATGGCCAAGGCATTTGGGGATGGACAGAAGGGGATTTGCAAGGGTTCATCATCCTATGTTCACAGTGGGAGTGGGAAAACTTGCTGCAGTGGGAGAATTGTCATCTCTGGAAACTCCTGCTGCAGTTTGAGCTGCACTTCTCAACTTTTATTTACACTATTTTTATGAGGTGCTCCCTGGACTGTCCTGGTCTCAGTCGTGAGGTCTTTTCATCACCATCCTCCAGCCCTGAGCACACATCCTGGCGAGAGATGCTTAACGTAAGAAGATTCTTGCTACCTCCAGGGCTCTCCCTTCTCCTCCAGCATCCCTAGGTTCAGCTTTGGTGGGGAGTGAGAAGATGCTTTAGGGACCACAATTTTCTCTGCATTCTGTTCCACTTCCCTCAGCCTGAATTTATGACTTGTGTTTATCCATCATCCTTGGTCCTTTTCATTTGTTCTCCCTCATTTGGTTCTCTGGTTTCAGCAAGAGCTGCAGGGACTTGACCCAGGTACCTGAACACAGCTGTCTGATGCTGCTGGAGACATTTCAGTGCATCTGCAATGTCCACACAGGGCTGGCAGGTGTGACACAAGACCTGTGGGGGACCTACAGCCTTTTGGGGTAGCCACTGGGTGCCTGGCATCTCCAGTGACAGTAGGAATGTCTTTTCTAGACAGTTAATTATTTAATTTCCTTCTACATTTATTTTGATATGACAATTACTATTATTTTTATTATTTCCTTTTTATTTCTTTTGGGGGTGGGTTTAGGCCACCCCAGCAGGAGCGATAGAGAGTGCCAGGCTGCAGATACAGATATTGTACAACCATCATCTTCCTCCCCCATCTCTCCCATGGTCTAACATTGATTTCTAAATGTTAGCGACAGCTTAATTCTCCGTGTCTACAACTGGCAGTTTTCTTAATCATAATGACTCTTGGCTGCTGGCAAGAGGCGATAGAGTGAGGCTGGAGTTTCCCAAGAAACATCACAGGAGTCCCAAAAGCTTTGAATTAGCAAAGATAGCAAAAATAATTTCTCCAGAGGACAGCTCTGCTGGCAGAAGGTGGGGTCAGTTAGAACTTTCCCTTAGTGGTGAGTAGTGACCACGATTATCTCTGCAGAGGCAAAGCATTCCTCTTCTGAAGAAGTAGCAAGTAATCAGAGTAAAACATGAACCATCCCCTGCCCCACTGGTCTTCCCCATTTTCTGCAGGTGGAACACATGTGGCTGTTTGTAACCCAGAGCTCTGTTGCTGTGGGGATTATCGACCGCGAGGTGGACTGGAAAAAGCCCTAATCTCTTTCCTGCCAAACCTTGTGCTTATCTGCAAACCAAAAAGGGCATGTTGGATTGTTGTTTTTTGTGGTCGTTTTTTTTTTTTTCTCTCTTTCAGGACTCTGGAGATTTACGAGTTCACAGAGTTACAGCTTTTTGCTTTCTTCATTTGCCATCACCTTTGGCATGGAGTGCGAGCCAGCTTCTCCTAAAAGGGAGATATCTCTGGTGAGGCCTGTGTAGTTTCAAGGTGTCTTTGGATCTATCAAAATGACATAGAAATGCTTTAGATACTTTCTAAAGCAATATAGCTCCATAACACCTTCTCTTTACAGACCACACTTGGCCAGGGTGTCAGTACGGGGAAGAGAAGGATATTGGCTAGAGAAGAAGAAAAATTAACAACTTCTCTCCTTTGGTGGCAGAAGACCATGGGCAAGGTGAACCTCATCTTACTTGAAATAAAACCATGGAAATATTTGAGTCTCTATCCTTAGCATGCACAGGCATGAGAAGTCAGAGCAGGGAATGGCTCCAGTCCACCAGAGAACAGAAATGGGCCTTTCCCGGCCCTGTCCCTGTCCCACCATACCAACATCAGCAGCATCCTCCAACTGTCCCCTCTGAGGTGGTGGGAGGTGTCTGGGGAATGCCCTGGTGAAACTCCTTCCTCGCAGGGATCTCCTCACTTCTGTAGTGCAGGTATCCCAGAGGAGGTTAACTGGAGGTTAACCCACCTCTGACAGCAATTCCTCAGGCACTAGATGTATGAAGAACATGACACAAGACTACAAGACTGCATTTGCCCTCATTGCTGGTCCCTCACTTCCCTGATACCTTGCAAAATGCCTTCCTTTTCCTTCCGTCTAGCAGCTTTTGACACACGGCCTGTAAAAAAACCTTGTGGCCATTTTCCAGAGTACTTCTTGCTCCAGAGCTTAGGGAATGAAATCCAAGTAGCTTAAAAAGCTACAGATTCTCTCTCCTGTATCAAAGCAGGTTTATCCTGGCAGTTTGTTGATAAAATGCTAAACTTTTTCTCTGTCTTAGCCTACGCTTCTCTGAACATGTGTGTGTGTTTTGGTTTTTTTTTCACTTTTGAGTCAAGCAGCACTTTGCCCTGGAGAGCATGATACCATGGTTAATTATGCCAGACAGAAATGTTAACCGAGCTGATCTGGCTTCTGGGAACTACCCTCTGGAAGGACAAGAGGATGAATGCATCTTGCTCTGGCCAGCAGGTGCCAGAGGATGCGCCTCAGACGTGCCTTTCATCGTGAAATAAAAAGACACTCCAAGGGGATGTGCTGTGAAGCAGCCACCTTTGCACAGAGGACAGCTTCTAAAGACTGTCAGCCAATGTCATCCCCTTGTGCAAGGGGTTTATTGCTCTTATGAGAGCCTCTTCAAGGGGCTGCTTGCATATATTAGTGATCCTAAAGCTTCCAATTAGACAATCATGTCAGATAAAGCATGCAGGAAGGGAAATGGTTGGAGAAAGGTGGACTGAATTGCTTCAACAGCACTGCCCGGAGATGAGAAAAGAAAAAAGCTGGTTACCACTCCTCTCTAGTCATGCCCTCTGCTTCCCAAGGTGTCACATCTCAGCAGTTGTTCTATAGCTGTCTGTCCCCCCTATACACACCTTACAAACACTGAATGTAGGAGAAAACCCCTGGAGGAGCAGGAGCAGCTCAGACCTTTCAAATTACCATGAGCTGAGAAGAAGGTCTAACACATAGGGCAGCTTGGTTTAACTTGCTGGTGTCTTGTCCAACTCAACTACACTCCTACAAAGCACCTGACACTTCAGAGATTTTTGAGACACTTTTCATCAAGGCCCTCATGCTGCTTGGTATCCCTCCACAAAGCACACCAACCTCTGAGGAAGCTTTAGGTTTTTTTGTCCCCTGAATCAAAACAGTAGCACAGAGGGCTGCTGTGGAGGACTCTTGCGTTCTCTTTGTCAGAGGACACTTCGGCATCGACCCTCAGAGCACTGTAAGAAATTTCCCATCATGACACTGTAGGCTGAAAACAGTCCTCAGTGGTGTGTCAGACTTGAAGGGACAGGATAAAGAAGAAAGGATAGAAGATTAAAGAAGGTGTCTAGAAGCTGCTCTGTTGGGCTGGTTGATGAATTGTCCGCTTCGCCCTTCATGCCAATGATACAGTAACCCACGACTCTGCTTTTTTTTCCCCTGTGATTCTAAATTTACCTGCTCGCAGGAGGGGTAGGTCTATCCCAACTTGCATAACCCAGTCAAAGTGATGCAGTATCTGGGAACACAGCTAGATCTCAAGTGAGCTTCAGGAGAGAAAAACAACACTTTTAAAATGCTAACTGTGTCCAGAAACCCCCCAGGTATTTCCTCTTGTGTCCATCCACCACTGGCCATATTCTATTTTTGTATTGAGCCCAGATTTTCGTTTTTCTCCTCAAGTAAATATCATTATGGTCCTATTATCAAACTGATTTTTTAGAGGTTTAGTAGCATTGCTTCTACCTAAAAATTAATATATGCCTGCTGTTGGTTTGCAGGAAAGCTCCTATGGTATAGCTGGTCATTTCCCAGCCTGAAAGAACGCGTTTGTAGGGAGAAATTTACCTCCATAATGCTGAAACAAAGGTGCTGAAACAAAGGTGCAGTCCTTATCTCAGCCTGGTAAGTGTTTTCCCACACAGATGATGGGTAGCTAAGGTGACAGCCAGGATGTCAGGTCTCATTCGAGGGCAAAGACTGGATCAGAGGAAATGCCAATAATCAACTCACCATCACTCAGCCTTCACTCCTACCCTGAAAACCTCTCTGTGTTTTAACCTGGTTGAGCCCCGAAGATGGCAGGTAGGAGAGACTTTCATAGCTATTCTTTCAGTCTGCACAAACCATTCCTGGGGTGGCCTGATGCTAATTTGCCTTCAGGCCGTGCATCATTTTCCCTCAGTGTGGTGCCAGGATGAGATGACGAGTCTCTCTGCGATACACTGCCAATTCTTCTTCTACATGTTTATCTATCTGTGGCAGTTGCCTGATGATTTCTTTCTTATTTGGATGGATCAACACCACAATAAACCACATAGCAGTTATCTTTGGGTTTGCAGTGACTGAAGGCACCCCCTTCCACCTCCTCCTTGACAACAAATTAAAACCATGCCATCTCTCCTGATACTTAACTTGCTCTGTCAGATATAATGATTTTTATTCCAGCTCTTAATTTGCTTAACATGTTAAGGTTGGTGCCAGATTCACTACTGCTCTGATACTCAGCCAATTGTTCATGCTCAAGCAAAGTGGGTGTAAATTGATAATCTTCCTGATTAACTTGCTGGGACAGTCTGCAGACCTGAGGCATGGGGGAATCGGGCTCAAGGCTTGATTTTCTGCACACATTCAGTCAAATGACACAGTCAGGACCATAAAAGTTCATCAGGTCATGCTCTGGTCTTTCTTTGGCACATCTGCTGTGTATGGCTTGCGGCAAGCATGGGAGGACACTGTGCACTTTGGTAGATGGAGGCTCAGTTCATGGGAAAAAATCCTTTCTCTCTGGAGAGGTGAAGGAAGACTTCTTGCAGAGGCTAATCGTATACATAGAGCTTAAGCATAACACTTCATCAAACTCTTTAAAAGCACCCCGGGGAGAAATCTGGGACCAGTCCTTAAGGAACGTTCACAGAAACAAGTTTACTTAATGGTATTCACTGCTATTCCTTCTCTCTCCAGAGATTTTGACTGCAAGGCTGGCATCCTCGCTTGGGGTTGCCAGCTTGGACACATCAGAGTTATAGCGGTGCTACGAGCACTGAAAGAAATCACTCTGGCTCTTCCTGCTGATCTCTACTCCATGAAGGCAGCTCTTTTACTGCCACTGGGATGTGAGTGCATAAGTCAAAGGTCCAGGGAAGAACTGAGAACATTTAACAGGGCGAATACTTGACCCATGTGTGTAATTCAGCACATTCAGATATTCGCAGCGGTGAATCCATCAAACGGCAGCTGGTAAACCTGCTTCAACCTCTGGGTAACAAAACCGGCTTTTCTTTACCTGCTCTAGGTAGTGGCTCTTGGTGTAAGAGCCGAAAGATGCTGATTTGTGGCTGTTGGACGTGGCTTGCTCAGGAGCATGGCATTAGGCGCACCACTACTTAGCAGTCATAACACTAATTAAGTTTGTATTAGCCGGGCATTTTCAGTGTTCATAATTCGAGGTGTGGGAATACCATTGATCCCGTCCTTAAGCAATATTCCTATTGCTCCAGGCATCCTTTTTGGAGGACCTGGGACAATGTTTTATATAATGAGCCTGCATTTGTATATCTCTCTTGCTGGCAATCAGCCGGCAGTGTCACTAGTGCAATATTATCACCAAGGGACTTCAAACAAACCAAAGAGCCTTTTATCCTGTGTTCGGGAGGTTGAAAGTGGATTCTTAACATGGGAAGGTGGAAGAGGCTGCCCTCGCGTGGTGGTTTTAACGAAACGTCCCTTTCTAACATCTGGCTTTCCCAAATTTAGGGGATTCCCAGGGAAAGATAAACTCTGGAGGGAGGTTCCTGGGGTCACATTTGCTTTCAGAGGGGAGGCACTGGGGATTGAAGAGATGAATGAAGGGATATCCTTTTTCAAAATTACTACAGTTGCTTTCTAGGAAAGAAACACATCTGCAAATTAGTGTTAATAAAATCTAACACAAACTAAACAAAAACAAAAGAAACAAATGCAAAGCCAATAACAAAAACAAAGAAAATCCCACAAACCACAAACCAAAACATTGGAGGAGTTTCACAAGGCAAAGCAAGATTGTGTCTCTGTAGGTGCCTGTGATGGGGAAACTTGCTCAGGTCATGGATATCACCTTGTGTTCCCAGAGATATTAAACCTTCTGTGCAACATCTGCCTTTGCTGCTATCTTGCTATGACCTGGTGTACCAGCTTGGCTCAGGTTTGTCAGCAGGCTGTCATAGGACCTGTCACAGCTCTGGGACCATTTTATCCTCTGTCCTTGGAATGACTCTCCAGCTATAGGACTTGCTTTTAGAGTTACCCTTTCTCCCTGTGTCCCCTAAAAAATGTGTGTTTTAATCCATTCCAATAGCATGTGTGACATGGAGCAAGGCTGTGTGAAGGCACTGTCTTCTTCTGCCCTCTAATTCTGGCTGTCAGTGCTTGTGCTCTCTGCATTTGACTCCATCTACGTGGGTGGGGAAGGAAGACTCCCCATGGTGCTGATAGAGTTTGCTCATCTCAGCTTCTCCCTGACGGCACTGCTGAAGGCAGGCTGCTGTCTTGAAAGCAGACATAGGACAAAAAAACCCCAAACCCAGACCTCCAAAAATGCTCCCCTAGAGCCCTGGTTTGGACAGGCGGTGGTAGTGGGGAGGACTGAGATCACCTCTATTTGACCAGTCAAATACACCTATATTTGACCAGTCAAGTCTCTCCTGACCCTGCTGAGTCTCTGATTTTCAGAGGCTGTAATGAGAGCTCAGTTACCAGCTCATGTGGAGATGCCTCCAAGTAGACACAACACAATTATATGTTTTATCTGTGAGCTTAACCCACAATCCAGTGGCTATTTGAGTGGATTCAAGAGATTTGGCAGCACATTTGAAGAGCCTGAACTAATGGTAGTACCTGAAACAGCCTTGGGTTATGCACAGGACAGACACACCTACATAGAGAGATGCTGTGTCTGTGAGGTCCTAGTCCCCTCTACAGACAAGTCACCTCACTCTTGGCAGGTCCTTCCCGCACGAGCGCAGACTGCTTTTTCCACCATGATGGGGCAGTGGGGAGACTCTGTGCCCCTGATAGTGAGCAGCATGTCCATGCAACCATCCATCTTGCAGGGAACACGCAGCTGCATTTCTCACAGAGATGAGTGTGTGTGTTTGTTTCTCTACTTTGGCTTTGAGAGGTGCCATCACTCGGCCTGAGGCCTGGAGGTAGGTCTTGTAAAGAGTTTGAAGAAATACTGAGTGAATTCATCTCCTATATCCTGGATGGAAGTCACCTGCATTTGCTGGGCTGTGCTAGCAAGAGGATAGACAGCAGGTTGAGGAAAGTAATTCTTCCCTTTTCTTTAGCATTTGTGAATCTGCAGCTGGACATTGTGCCCAGTCTGGGTTCCCCAGTGCAAGAAAAGCACCGATAATCTGGAACAAGTGAGTCCAGCAGGAGTCACCAAGATATTCGGGGGCTTGGAGCACATGGCCAATCTGTGATTCTGTGATTTTGTGGTTGATGACAAGCTCAACATGAACCAGCAATGTGCACTTGCAGCTCAAAAGGTCACTGTATCTTCGGCTGCATCAAAAGAAGTATGGCCAGCAGGTTGAGGGAGGTGATTCTCCCTCTTTACTCCGCTCTGGTGAGACCCCACCTGGAGTTCTGCATCCAGCCCTGGAGCCCTCAGCACAAGAAGGATGTGAACCTGTTGGAGTGGGGCCAGAGGAAGGCATAGAGATGATCAGAGAGCTGGAGCACCTCTCCTATGGGGACAGGCTGAGAGAGTTGGGATTGTTCAGCCTAGAGAAGAGTAGGCTCCAGGGGGACCTTACAGTGGCCTTCTAATACCTAGAATACCCCTGTAGGGGGCCTACAGAAAAAACAGAGAGAGAGTGTTTACAAGGTAAGTGTAGTGATAGGACAAGGAGTAATGGCTTCAAACCAGAAGAGGGTAGACTTAGATAAGATTTTAGGAGGAAATTTTTTATGCTTAGGGTGGTCAAGCACTGACTCAAGTTGCTGAGAGAAGCTGTGGATGCCCCATCCCTGGAGCTGTTAAGGCCAAGTTGAACAGGGCTCTGAGCAGCCTGGTCTAGTAGGAGGTGTCCCTGTTCATGGCAGAGGGGTTGGAACTAGATGATTTTTAAGGTACCTTCCAACCCAAACCATTCTGTGCTTCTATGAGAAGAGGCTGAAAGTTGGGTCTGCTAATCCTGCAGAGGAGAAGGGGCAGGGAAGACCTTATTGTTGTCTGCAGATACCTAAAGGGAGTCTGTAAAGGAGGTAAGGGAGAAAGTAAAGGAGGATTTTCCTTCAAGAGGCAGAGCAATAGAACAAAAGAGAGTGAAGACAAGTTGGACCATGGTTAATTCTGATGAGATGTTAGGAAAAATAAATTCAAAATGAGGGTGCTCAAACCCTGGATTAGGGGAACTAGGTTGTTTATGGAAACTCCATTCTTGAAGATATTCAAAATGTGACTGCATGGGGTCCTGGGCTAGCCAGTGTACCTTTAGAGCTTTAAGGCAGAGACCTTGAGAGGGTCATTCCTACCTGTATTGTTCTAGAAATGCATTATTTTATGCATTTTCCAAATTCTGGAAGCCCTTACCAAGCAGCAGCTTCAGCACAACTTCAGTCACAACAGCATGACTGTTTTCTCAGCCAGTATGACCCAGGGAAGGCAGAACTCCCACAGCAGAAACTCCAGTCTGTTGGGAACTGGTCATGACCCAGCACACCAGGAGCAGCAGCCAGAGGATGCAACTTTGAGCAACCATTTGTAATTACATCACCCTGTCCTGAAGGTCTTCCTGCAACCCCTCACAGGCAGACACAGAAACTTGTGCTGTTCTTCTCCAGCTACCGAGCAGCATCACAAGGGAGGGGCTGTGGTCTCCACTGGTTACCCAGGTGAGATGATAAAAGAAGCATAATAAAGTCTTCATGGTAGAGATGAGGGAAACTGAGGCAGGGGGATATGCTTGCCCTAAGAGTGGGGAGGAAAACAAAGAACCATGACGTGGTTGTTTGAAGATGTTGTAATTAATAATATTGATATTTGATATAGTAGAGTTTATTGGGTTCCTTTTGCTAAACATCCTATGCAAAGCTACTGCAAAGGGTTGTTTTTGCACACACAAAAAAGCAAGAAAACCATAAACTGGCTCTTTGCATTGGAAAAACCTAAGTCAGCAAGTTTTCTGAACAGCCCGTCATGGCAGAACCTATGTGAAACGTATGTCCCTTTTCCTAGAGAACTCCTCCCAAAAGCCTGCCTTTAAGACACCTTTTAATCATCAAACTAATTTACATGTGGACCCACAATGCACCTCGGGGAACCATGTCTTCTCAGTCACATATATCTTCACTCACATTCACATTATAATGACATTAAATAGGCACTTTGCTGTAAATGCATTTTTGTCAGAGTAATATTGCAAAGCCAGAGTAACTCACCTCATTAACAACATATTCTGTTGAAGGACTTTTCCCCTATTGTTCGTGAGTGAGTTGATACTACAGAATTTAGGGTCCCATGCCCTGGGAGCCCACACTAGACACCACCCCCTGTCAAGGGTAAACCACTCTTTCCCCTCTGTTCACCATCAAAGTTTTACAGATCAGACCTCTGTATTCAAAGTTCTTTTCACATTTCCAGTGCTTACCTTGCTAACTGTAAAACTTTAATTAAGAGTTAACACAAATCACCACAGAGAGCCCTTCACTGAGCCCTAGCTCAGCCTTTCTCCAGTCTCATGCTCCCACCACCAGTTTTCTCTCTGTTTATCAAGGTTGGAGAGAGGGATGGCATCAATCCATCCCTGAGTGCTGTCCAGGTGAAGGCTCCACTTCCAATCAGATCGAGCTGGTTTTGCGACTCAGTGTGATTCTGTGAAACTGAGCACTTTGCATTGCAGTGTGTAGCCAGCTGAGGGCAGGAGAAGCCCGTGCATTAGGTGAATCCATCCATGTATTAGGTGAATGTGTGTGCATCTATTCCTGGCTGTAAAGGAGGAGGGGGAGATGGGGCAAAGAAGAAAGCAGCATTGCCTTCAGCACACCTTCTGCAGCAATTCCCCCTATTTTATAGCTTGACAACCTAGATTCATTCTAAAAGAGGGTCTCCAGGGAGGATGGGATGGGAGGAGGTGGTATTGACCACTCCAGGGCTGGAGTTAAAGAAGAGAAGGGGTGCTGAGATTTTGCACTATAGCAGTCCAAAGCATGAAGACTCCCCACAAGCCTCAAGAATCACCCTCCAATGGCTTTGGGCTGGAATAACCCTGCTCTTTTAGAACGAGGGGGAATGGCTGCAAGATTCAGCAGGGTATGTTTAGGCTGGACATTAGGGAAAAATTCTTCTCATGGGCTCAGGCTGGTGGCAAGACCATGACACCCCAGGAACTGGTAAATAATGAGCTCACTTCTGAGAGGCGGATGGGAAATGATGTCCTTGCATTTGCTATCTCTGATGGAAGGATTCTGTCCAGGCAACAGGGAAGGTTTTTCTGATGAGCAACAGCTGTCATTAAGCTATTCCTGCTGATAGTGTCTATGACTGCTCACCATGTATAACAGAATTTTTCATCTGACTCTTTTAATCAGGCTCCCAGGCTCTGCTGGGCAGATCAAAACCCCTTGACAAGACGGGTGAGTCCAAAAGGGCTGTTGAACTCCACAATATCAGTTTGCTCTAGGACCCAGTCCTACCTTGATGCTTAATAAGTCTCCTGGTGAGCTTGTCCACTCCAGCCTGAGACCTGCTCTCAGAGTCCCTCCTGTCCATCCAGCGCCCTTAATGATTTTTCATTGTTTGAAAATTTGGTGATTTGAAGATATGTACATAACACCATTATACCATGGACACCCTTGGGTCATCACAACCATAGATCCCTCACTTTGTCCTTAATCAGGCCAGTTCTTGCTTTCCATAGGGTGACAAGGCACAGCATCACATTGAGACTTTTTTATCCAACAGTATCTTCAGACCTTCATTCTCTGGTGAGTGAGTAGTACTAGGTGGAAAAAACAAACAATAGAGGAATGTTTGCATTCCTGACCTGAGTGCATCACACTAGGTGACACTGAGTGTGTCACACTAGGCTGCTCACACACTAGTGATAAGCGGTTTACCCAGACCATCCCAGCTTTGGACGCTTCTGAACTAACCTCTGATGAGTCCGCTAACACTGTGTCTATTTCACAGAATCACAGAATCTCATTTGAATCCTTTCCTTTCGTTCAAGGCTGGACAGGGCTTTGAGCAACCTGGTCTAGTAGGAGGTGCCCCTTCCCATGGCAGGGGGGTTGGAACTGTATGATCTTTAAGGTCCTTTCCAACCTGAACCATTCTATGATACTATGGTACCTGTGATATTTCACAGTTCAATCAGTCCTATCAGTTAGACAGGCACCTATTTCCACCATAATGTTCTTTTTGCCCACTTCTCCATATTTTTTATTATCAATGTGCCTTGTATGGCTCTTATTTTCTGTTTAACATGTTCCTAAGCAGAGACATGGTGTTCTCAGAGATACAGCTACCGTGCTTTCCCTCAGGATTGCTTAATATTGCTTCCTTTCAGTCAGTTTTCTTGCTGTAAAATAAGCACTACTGCTAGTGTAAGAAAACCAAAGTACTTTTGGGTTGGCCAAAAAGTCTTTTCTCTCTCCAGACCATTCACATGATTCATATAGCTTTTGCAAACATTTTGTTTGCCTCTTCAGGCTGGATTAATAGACACAGCTAATTCATAAACTGGGCAGAAACAGATTGGGAAAGTGGTGGAGTTCTTGAATTCCTTCCCCTTCCCAACATGATGTACAAGAAAGGCACGTAAAACTTGCTCTTGTGCCCTTAATTTTAAACCTGACTAAAAGATTTTGGGTTTTTATGATTATTTTTCTCTTAGGCTAATTTATGGCCTTCAGAATTGGTTTGCCAAGTCTCATTTTCCCTGAGTTCCATTAGTGTATGTTTGCAGGAGTCTCATAGCTAATCTCTATAAGAATTTTTGCCTTAGCAGGAAGGAACAGCATTTTGAATGTCTGACAAAAAATGTTCTTTCTCCCACATCCTATGCTAGGACTTGTGCTAATTAAGAAATCAGCCCAAATGAAAGGGTTTTAAATGGTTTGACCCCAAGCCCTTATTGCAACATTTGTTCACCTTTCATCTTATGTACTCTTGCAAAAGTATGTTCTCTTGGAAATACCATATTTTGAGGATTTCAGCCGGCATTCATCTTCTTTAATTTTATCCGCCTAAAAGTTAAGCAGCTAAATTAACCATCTACAAAGTTTGCTTCAGAGGAGTGAACTGAATTTATAGTAGAGTGGCACACATCAGCCCTCCTATTACCTAACAAGGCTGAAATATTATTAATTAATGACTAGAAAAAACAGATGTGATATCTATATGTTAGAACAGTTGGTTTTGTATGAAGAATTGGGTTTGGGTTTGAACCAAATACAAAGGCAAACAGCAATACCATAACTGCAATAACCATAGCAACGCAATAATACGTGCTTGAAATGATCTGTGTGGTCAAAAAGAGCAGAATGTCTGAATTTCTTAGCTAGAAGAGCTAAGAAATGACTTTGAACAAACAAGATACGAAGAATCATGTTTAAAAGTAGGTGGCTGTTGGGACAATATTTAGATGTCCTCAGGATAAAACCTCAATGGGGACAAAAATCCACATATTCTAACCCTTGACTTCAGCAGAGGCAATCCTACATTTTAATGTGATGAACTGAAGCACAGGTCTGAGGTACAGCTAGAACAAGATGGGCTGATCAGATCCTTTTAACACTTTCCTGTGTCTGGTGGACAACATCCCACTAACAGCCAGTCTTCTGAATGCTAGAATGCTTCTGGGCTTTCCTCACCAGGCTTGGAAATCTCCCCATGTTCTGTAACAGAGATTTTTTTTTCCCCAAATCTCTTGGGTTTTGCTTGCACCAAGACCCAACATTTCAGAGTATGTCCCACCAGGCTGCTGTCAGCCCTTGGAGGTCAGAGGGCTTTGCCCAAATGATCTCATAGAATTGTCCAAGTTGGAAGGTACATTCCATCAAGTCCGTCTCAGTCTCCTCCCAACTTACAATGCTCAATGGACACACCTGATGCCAGAACTTCCCATGTAAAATGTCCTTGTAAAACACAAGTGGTGACTGCTTCCTGGTGACCCAGCAGATCAGCACAGCCAAGTGTCCAGAGCCATCTCCTCCAAAGCAGAGAGCAAGTCCTATGAGGAGAGGCTGAGGGAACTGGGTATATTTAGTTTGGAGAAAATGAGGCTGAGGGGAGACCTCATTGCCCTCTACAACTCCCTGAAAGGGGGTTGTAAGGAGGTGGGTGTTGGCCTCTTCTCCTAAGTGAATAATGACAGGACCAGAGGAAATGGTCTGAAGTTGTGGCAGGGGAGGTTCAGATTAGATATTAGGAAGAATTATGTGACTGAGAGAGTGGTCAGGTACTGTAACAGCCTGCCCAGGGAGGTAGTGGAGTCACCAACCCTGGGGGTATTTAAGAAGTGTGTAGATGTGGCACTTCAGGGCATGCTCCAGTGCCTGAAATTGTTGGGTGTGGTGGTTGTTGTTGTGGTAGGGGTTTTTTGGGTTTGGGTTTGTGTTTTGTTTGTTTATGGTTGGACTTGATCTCAAAGGTCCCTTCCAATCATGAAGATTCCATGATTCTGTGAAAACCTTCTGCCAGCCAATACCCAGGGCTGTCTGTCCTCAGGAAGAGCAAGTGTAGGTGCAACACATTGCAGAATATACCACTTATAACACACGCACACCTAAAAAGCAGCCAAAACATGGCTCCCGAGCTGCTCGCCACCATTTTAATCATGGCTTGCACCAAGGTCAGGCTGGATAGGGCTTTGAGCAACCTGGTCTAGTGGGAGGTGTCCTAGCCCATGGCAGTGGGGTTGGAAGTCAATGATGTTTAAGGTCCCTTCCAACTTTACCTATTCTATGATTCTATGACAAGCCTGCATCCCAGGCAGGTGTGCAGGCAGGGAGAAGGACATCTGCATAATCTGAATGTGCTTGATTAGTTAAATCACCTCTAGCAAATAATTTGCCTTCTCTGTCAGTGCAACACAGCTAGCTCTCCCTCCTTTGCCCCAGGGAGTCAGGCGGCAGTGTCTTTCAGTGACACGAGACTGGTTCCCAGTCCTGGAAATCCTGTGCTTCAATAAAGAATTCAGTCTAATCACTGCAGAATGGGTTAAAAATCATCTGCATCCCCCTCTGCAAGGTCCTTGGAGGATGCAGGGCAGTGATTTTTTAGAGCAAAGAGCTTGGTCATTCAGCAAGCAAAAGTGTAATAAGATCTGAGCAGCTGGCATCCACAGCAAAAGGAGAAACACGTGTAAATGTTTAAAACTGGGGCAATCAAATAATTTCAAATGTTCAAATAATTGGCCAACGGAGGACAGAGGAAAAAGGGAAAAATAGGGACCAGGTGGGTGCTCCTCTTGGGAAAGAAAGCCTGGATATCTTTTTTACACAGATCCTCTTGTCCCAACCCAGACCCTGGGCTTAACACGAGGGCGCTCAAGGCGAAGCCATCGGGGCATGCAATGTGGGAGGTCAGAGAGCATGGTCTGAATGTGGGTAAGGGTTTGAGGGCTGAGCCTGCAGGAAAAGGGCAAACTGCTCAGATTAGAAACAAAGGGTTTTTTTTTTTTCTTTTTTGGATACACTTAAAAAAATTGAATTAAAAAGGAAACATAGGAGAACAAAAGAGCGAGGAAAGAATGCCTGAAATACAACATACAAGCCTGTCTCTGTTTAGGGCCTGGCTGGAGATGAAACCCGAATGTTTCTAAATTAGAATAAAAACAACAAACTGAAGGACATTGTGTTTTGATGGGTTTCATTTTATCCTTTGATAATTTTTCATTTGTATCCCACAATGACATTTCATTCGGGTCTCTGCCTGACTGCACATTTTATTCTGGAGCTTGATTTCACGCTATTACTGCATACATCAGTGGCTCCCGAGATTCAGTAACTTGGGCCTGCTCCTTAGCAAATAGACATGTCTGCGGTGCGCTTTGCTGTAGATACTTTTACAAGCCATTTCCCCATTGTGCAGGCTCATAAGTATTCCTCTGGCATGGCCTTTTCTTTGATAGGAAAAAAACAGCAGTGAAACTGAGAGCCAGTAACAACTAACAAATTTGTCAGTGGCATCTTTGGACAATTAAAAAACTCTGTGTCTCTCCCTGTTTTTTTGTCCTCAGAAAGAACAGACAAAACCAAAGATGAGAGGAAATGTACTTGCTACTCATCTAAGTTAATTAAAATCCATGAATGGGGGAAGAAAATGAAGAAGAATTTGGTTTTTTTAACACTGGAGCTTTTTAAAAAACAAACAACTGACATTTATGTTAGCTGGGAACAAGAGGGGTAAAGAGGATCTTGGCTTTGAATAAAGAGAGTGGTGTAGGTGATCTTGCCAAGTCCCTTTAAGCTCTGTCATTTGCTGATCCTGTTTGTTGCTGAGATTCGGATAGAAGGTGAAGCTGCCTCAGACCATGAGCTAAGTGCTCTGTGTCTCAGTTAACCCACTAGAAAAGTGAAGATGCTCCTTATTCCATGACACATGGAGTTAGTCAGGGTTCAAAAAATCCATCACTTCTTTCAGAGAGGAGATGCTGAAAAGGGTGTGCTTGATGAGGAGCACTGAATGCTGCACAGTAAGCATACACAATTAAAAGGCAAAGATTTGCACGAGATGCTTTCTTTCCTTGCAACTTCCCTTTTCTAGAGAAGCCCAGGAGGTCTCTTAGACTGTTATAAGGATCTCATTCAGAGGAAGCTATTTTTTCAAGTTCTCTGGTCTGTTCTAGAGTATGGAGAACCTCTGGGGTTGCAGATACAACAGCAACCTCCATGGCCCAGCCCAAAAGTTCTGTTGTCCTGAGGTCCAGTGTACTGCCTCTGCTCTGGAAACATCACTTCTGAGCGATGTAGAGGGTTGCGAAACACATCTCCTTGGGGAGATTTCTCTACACAGTGGGGTATCTACTGTGTTACGTCATTCAAAGTCAAGAAGGGGAGAAAATGTTAGTGGGAGAGGAGCGAAGCAGATAAATAACACATGGGAAAGAGTAGCTAATGCAAACGTTCCCTTCAACATGTCCCATTGAGTTTGGCCTCCCTGAAGTTGAAAATATCTCCAGGAACAGCTGCTTCCAGCATTTCCCTTTGAAAACAGTCATGTATCCAAGAGACTGTTTAGGGAGATTTTCCCAGCTGCCTAATATTTGTACTCCACAATATTGCCCATTAACCTGTTAACCTCTGACGTGTTTTCCTAAGTAGTCCCACTTCCTCCATCCAGCTCACACCCACCTCATGCTCAGCTGCTGTCATGATGTTCCTTTTGGTCATCATTTGACCAAAACGCTTCATTCTGAAGAGATGGAAATCTGTCTTGAACTCAGATTTTGTATCTTCAAATTCTCTCAATTTTCTGCTAAAACTGATCTCAACCAAGTCTTGTTTGAGCTTATAATTTCTGTTTCTAACCTGAAGAACAGATTCTGTTCTCAGAGCATGTTCCTTCTTTAGATACCATGATTGTTCTCCTTCAGAAAAAAGCACCTTCTTATAAATAGTTCAACCATCCCAGTTACAAACAGTGTGACTGCAGTCACAAGTGGCTAATGCCAAAAAGTAAAATTTTTTTTGGCTTAAATTTTAAAGGATTGTGGTTGTGGGCCAGAGTGTGGTGTGTTATGCCCTTGTAGTTCAGTTGACAATATTCATTGTGGCTGTGATTTACAGCTTGCTGATGGGTGTAGCATGGGTACATAGTGTTGTACTCTCCCTAGAAAGGCAATCTGTGCCCCAAAGAAATGACCATTTAAACAGAACAACCAGCCAGGAAAGAGGGGAATCATGTACCTGTTTTGTACAAATTAATCCCCTGAAGTTCTGTAATTAATAGATGCAAAACATGCTGTGAGCCTGTAGCCAAGCAGGGATCTGAACCCAGGTCCCAACCCACTGCTGCAATCACAAAGCTTTCCTTCCTCTACTTGCAGCACATTAGGGAAAGGTCTTAATGACCTAGAATGACCTTTAAATGACTCACTTTTCAATCTTTCAGTGTCCTCTTTGAGGGGAGGAGGGATAGGGAGAAAGGCAGAGCCTTGGTTATTGTTGTTTTCCATCTTTTTAATTTGCAGCTACATTGCTTGTTAGTCTGAAAGCAAATTGAGACAAGGCTGAAGTAACCATCTCAGCAATAAAAGCTCTCTGTCGAGACAGACCAAACAATCTATGAAAGTGCAAGCAGGAGTGAAAAATTGGCTGCTTGAGCTAAACAGCTGCTCAGGTTGACTTTCAAAGGCAGTCAAGCCTCATGCCCTGAATGGGACACACACACAGCCATGTCCCCCACCTGTCCCTTCCCACCAACATTTAGAGCCTCTTTACTGCTCTGGGATCCCATGTCCGACACAGGACAGCAGTTGTACCAGCAGCAATATTTTGCTGATTGTTTCATCTAGGGTAGGAAGGACGCTGGGTCGCTCTGATCAAAGAAGCCCTAATGCTTCCAGACAGGCAATTTCCTTGTCTCGAGGCCTGAGGGAGCTGATCTGGATTGCTTGACCAGTGCCTTGACTGGGAAGTCCTTTGTGTGGACATGTACTCTCATGAGTGGGAGGGAAGGAACCAAGTGAAGTGCTGTGATTTTGATGAGAGCAACCACCCTACAGGATTGCTAAAGGAGAGGAAGTGCTCAGCATCCTCTCCTCCAGAAACCAACAATCAGTGGTTAATGACTAACCCTTAATACACAAATATTGAATTTTTCAGCTTTTTACCATAACTACAAGAGCCAAAAATTTGAAAAGAAATACAGGAAATCTCAAAGTCTGAAAATATTCACAGGATTCCAGCAGTAGAGGTTTTCAGAATACCACAGGAGTCATCAGCCATTATTGCTGGTGGCATTGCCTTTAAGCTCAAGTGCCTCAGGAAATGTAATCCCAGAGACGATGCCCTGGTAGGAACTAGGGCGGTGTTTTTATTGGATCTCACAATAGGGAAATAGTGATTATTCAAGTGAGAGAGTGAAAGGAAGACCCTATAAAACTTTTACAGCTCAGCCAGAAATGCTCATTTCCCTGCAGAGCCACAGGGTGGTACCAGACCCAATTCTGTGCTGGTGTCAGGATCTGCTTTTTGGTTAGAGGCTTTTGTTCAACAGCTAGCTCCTCAACATAGGTTGCATGTCATTAATGTATTTGAGCTTTTCCAGACTTATCTGGATTGAGCCTCCCAAAGGCTCCCTCACTAAAACCCTTCTGTCTAATGAAGTAATTGGATTGATAGGTAAACAGCAAATCAGTACGCTTAATCAATGTTCCCAGGTAAATCAGCACAGGTAGTGCTTACGTTTAAGGGCTGTTTCTGAAGGAACAGCAGAAATGAATTAAATCCTTTTTGCAGCTTTCTTATGATGTCTGAGACTGATGTGAAAGGTTATGATTTTCTCCCCATTTACTGTTTCCATTAGAAATAATTTTGATCTCTCCTGTTCTGTTTGTATGTGGCTCATACTCCTGGAAGACACCACGGGTGACTGGAAACCTGATGGGGCTGCAATATTGAACACTGAGAAGTGTGAAGGGACTGATATTTAAGGACGGAGAATTTTTTTTCTTAGCCCTGGTTTAATTTGCACTCTTCATTTACCTGCATGTAACTGAAATGCCTGTTGAATGGCTGGGAGGAGAAGCACTTTTGCTACAAACCCAGAATGCAGGCTCTTTTAGTTCAGGGCTAGGCAGGCACCATGAGCTTCTCCTTTTGGCCTTCCAGATGAACATTCCCCTAAGGAGGAAGGAGCTTCATGACATCCTGCTCCTTCTCAGGATTAAAAAAGCGGGGTGGGGTGGGGAAACCACAGGTATGAAAATAATACTGTTAAAAGAAGAAACACATGCTTCAGGATTTTCTGGTTTCCTTCCCAGCTACCGTTACAGACACAACACTGCTGTGCCTGGTCCAAAGGTCTTTTAAAGCAGGGGACTTTGTGATGCATTGCTCTTTCAGAGACTCTGAATTCCACCGTTTTAGCAGGACAGTTGTGCTTCAGCACAGACTCTGTCCTCAGAGCAGGGGATAATGGTGAACAGGAGAGGACAGTGGAGAAGAGAAACAAACATGTTTGAGGGGCCTGGAGTAACTTGTTTATGAGCTGAGATCAGGGAGAGATAAGCAGGCCAGCGCAAGGACAGAGAAAGGTCTGAGAAGGTTTTTCATCACAAGGACTCCCTTCAAGGACAGGGCATGACTGTTCGGAGGAACAGTGGGACAACAGAAGAGTGTCTACCTAGAGGTTTCTACCTGACTTTGGGACAGCCCCCATTGCTTCTTTGGGACATTTTAAACAAGTAAAGGTAGCTCTGAGCCTGTGTTAGGGAGGACACAGGCAAAACTGATTGGCAGACCTTTCTCTCTGCACTCCATTGGACTGAGAGCAAAGTTCTTTTTGCACCCCTTCACCTATTTCTGCAAGACCCCGTGAACGCAGTGCTAACCCTGTCCCTGCTCCTAGGACTCATTTAGCACCTCTGCACTGGTTTATTGGTATCTCTGTTCCCTGCACACACTCTCTGCCTCTGAACTCACGATGGCAGCAACGTGCTGTAGGAGAGAAGAGCTCAGCGATGCACTAGGTGGTGGCTGCCCCCCACCCATCAGGAAATTCAGCCTCTGCCTGAAAGATCCTGACCTTTCCCTGTGGCACATCGACTGGCAATGCCCAGGAGACAACTGGGCCAGTACCAGAGACCATACTACAAAGCCGGGGTGAGGAGAGAGCCATCAGTGGACAGAAGGTAGGACCTTCCTTCATTGCTTCAAGCAAAGGCTCCATCAAATGGAGCTTTCCCCCTTTATTGAGGATGTCCCCAAGGGGTTCTTATTGCTTGGCCCCTGCTTTTTTGCCAGCTGCTAAGTGTAAGGCAGTGGGGTGGCTTTGTGTGGAGCAGGCCATAGAGAAATGTCACACTTGGGAGCTCTGCAATTAAGAGGGGTGGACCAAGACACTGCTCTACCTGCACCTTTGCTTTGGCAAAGAGAAAGGTGAGTGCTTGGTTCCAGTTGGAGAGGGCAGCAATGCCTTCTATCGTTGATCTATCTTAAGTATGAAGTCACAGTTGAACACAGGTCCCTGAAGGTTTATGCTCCCCTGCAGTTTCCATGGGTAGCAGCTCTCTTTTGAGGAGCAGCATCAGGATAGACCCCACTGAGTGTCTTCTTCCACTGTCCTACTGCACACACTTGTTGGATAGCACAGCAGTGGGACTGGGGTTGGACTGGATGATCTCCAGAGGTCATTCTGTGATTCTGTGTGATTCTGTGTGATTCTGTGACCTGACGTCATCCTGCCTCACAAGGAAGAGGAGGATGAAGGGGACACAGGAAACTTGGTGCCTGGACATGCCTTTACCCTTACCTTTTTTCCTGGCCAGGCACACATTGTAAAACCTGTCCCAGTATTACCTGTGAAGGCTATGACTTCCCTTGGAGAGCTGGGGCTGGAGTCTGGGAAAGGTTTGGACATTGGCATTTTGCACAAGACAGGAGGGGCTGCGTGGGGGACTCCAGGCAGCACTGGAACAGAAATACATTGAAGCAGAAAATATATCTACAGATTCACTTCCCTCTGATCTGATGTGGATGTTTGCCTGGCCCTGTGCTGAACCAGTTCAAGACACTAACCTGCTAGAAAGCCATTTGTTTCTTGATTTGTTTATTTTATTCCTCTTTAGAGAGCTGAACTGGCACACTGAGGTGTTGTGCAAGAGACAAACTGACACCAAGGATGTGGTAGGAGTGAGGGAGGGGCAAGGTTGAAAAGTTTTTAGACTAGTTCTGCTGCTTTTGTGAAACCATACTTCCACGGGGCCAGTATGCTGCTGCCTGGCATCAGATTCAAGGGTTTGCTTGTCCCCAGGTGATCAAGTGCAGCCCCACAACTGCATCACACACGAGCTGAGATGGTTAGGGGAATGCCAGCCCTTCTCCTCCAAATAATGGTGCCACAAGCCATGGGTGACCTCTCATGCATCAGGCCTCTCTCCCAAAAGGCATGCAGAGGTTTGCTGACTCCTCTCTGTGAAGAAGCTTTAAATCACAGCCAGCAGTTGTCACAAACTACCCATTGATTTCTTGCAGCCTGTGAATGTGGCAAGTGGCAGAGTTGATATGGCAGATCCATAATTAATGCTTTATGATCCCAGATCTGAAGGCCCTTTCACGGGCAGAGGGACTGTTAAACTTCCCCTGAAGATGAGGGATACAGTCGTGGAAGGGATTAACAGCCAAGCCAGTAATGAGCTCAGAATAACACAAGCACAGGAGATGAAAAAAAAATAATCCAAGCGGGGAGTGAAAAACATTCATTTATGAAGTGCTTTTTTTGCAGGAGATGGGTGCTTCTGAAGACTCTTCAAGCACTGATATTCTCGTTGCTTGCTTGCCTGTGAAAGCCTGAGCCAGTTTTGTTCAGCCAGATCTAGCTGGAAGAAGGTTTGGGGGCTCATACTCTCTATCTGGACAGCAGAGCCTCTTACTCAGGTCTGGTGATTTTTTTTACGTGTGTTGACAGATGTGTGGGTGGCTTTGGCTGAACAGTGGGAGAAGAGAGTAAAAGGAACTAGTGCAAGAAGCTGCATGAGGACCAAGCACATGGAGTTGCATGAAGGGCCCTTAGCCCTCCCCTTCCTCCTCATAACTCCATGCCCATCACAGACTTGGGCAAGAGCTTGCCTGCTGGGAAGGTTCGTCTAGAGGAGCTCATTCCTAGCACTGCTGTTTCATGTTGCTCTATTTCAAAATGCTGCACTGAGAATACTCCATGCTATTGGTACCCATCGTGAACCCACACACTGTGGTGTTGATGCCCATGGTGAAGCAGGGTTATTTTAGGTGTTCCTCCTTACCAAGAAAGACATAGCTCTGTAGGGTGGGGGATCTGCAGACCTGGTGACAGATATTCACCAGGACTTAAGCATAAAATACAAACACACACACACACACACACATATATATCTCTGAGGTCCACAAGAAGGACAGAGAGATGTTGGAGCAAATCCAGAGTAGGGCCACAAAGACAATCAGAGGGCTGGAGCACCTGTGCTGAGAGAGGCTGAGACAGTTAGGGTTGTTCAGTCTAGAGAAGAAAAGGACTCTTAATCAGGGACTGGAGGAATAGGCTGCAGGGAATGGTTTAAACTGAAAGAGGGGACATTTAGATGAAATATTAGGAAGAAATTCTTTCCTGTGAGTGTGGTGAGACATTGGCGCAGGTTGCCCAGAGAAGCTGTGGATGCCCTATCCCTGGGGGGGTTCAAGGCCAGGTTGGATGGAGCTTTGAGCAATCTGGTCTGCTGGCAGGTATCCCTGCCCACAGCATGGGGTTGGAACTGGGTGATCTTTAAGTCCCTTTCCAACCCAAGCCATTTTCTGATTCTCTGATAGTATATATCATAGAATCGTAGAGTCATGCAGACAACAACAATAGTCTTATATGCATTAGGTTAAAATACCCCATTGAGAGCCAGGAGAGAGGTCTTGAGGAGAGATGCAGGCTTTCTCCCACTTAGGGATATTGGCTGTCTACGCATCTTGAAAAAAAGGGATTTAAATCAGCTGGAACCTATAGGTAGATAAAGATCCCACTTCAACAGGATAAAGAAGCCATTATCCATAGCACAGTTAGCTTATGAGAATGAAAAAAGAGCATTTGGCGAAAATATCTGCCCATTAAATATGAAGTTAAGAGCTTGGCTTAGATTCAGAAAGGAAAAAAAGGCTTTTGATTAACCAATAAAGCCAATGGTGATGTTGAAAATATTCAGGGATCTTATGAAAAGAAAAAGAAAGAACAGGAAAAAAGTGAAAACAAAAAAAGTAAAAAGAAGAAAAGAAAATAAAAGCTGCTCTGTTTTATATTTGTTGGGACTGCAGTACATTGCTCTTGCAGGGTAATCAACAGTAGCTGGGATGCATCATGCAAGGCTGGTTACGAAGATGATTAAGGGAGTGGAGCATCTCCCATACGAGCAAAGGCTGAGGGAGCTGGGTCTCTTTAGCTTGGAGAGGAGACTGAGGGGTGACCTTATTAACATTTATAAATATGTAAAGGGTGAGTGTCAGGAGGATGGAGCCAGGCTTTTCTCAGTAACATCCAATGATAGGACAAGGGGTAATGGGTGCAAGCTGGAACAGGGGAGATTCCAGTTAAATATGAGGAAAATTTTCTTCACAGTGAGAGTGACTGGAACAGAGAGAGACACTGGAACAGGCTACCCAGGGAGGTTGTGGAGTCTCCTTCTCTGGAGACATTCAAAACTTGCCTGGACGCATCCCTGAGTGAACTGCTCTATCTAGGTGTTCCTGCTCCGGC